>VZTQ01006454.1:0-13284 GCA_013400755.1 Pelecanoides urinatrix
AGCCAAAATTTCACCGATGGCACTAGCCCCTAAGCCCCTAAAGTGAACAAGCATATCCTTACATCAGTTCTAGAAAAGAAGACATCAAAATTCTTCCTCTCTAACCAGTGTGGTATGTCCTCTTTCATAATATACAGAATATAGTTTTCAGGGCCTAAAGTAGTCCTTTATTCAGAATATTGTTTCATTTCTCATCATTGAAGGTACACACATGAATAAGAGTTTTCAAGATAAGACCTTCAGTTACAGGTAAGTGGATAATCTAGTGTAGAAATTTCTGCTTGTACACTTTCTGGCTCCTGCGAGAATAATAAGCTCTCTTCTCTCCCTCCATGTGCCCCTTCAGTGCTAACTCTTCAGCCTTTCATGAGGATAGGTGAAAAAGCAGGCAATATTAAAGTGAAAAGCCAGCTCAGGAAAGGAACATAGCTTATAAAACGCTTTCTAAGTACAATGTTTTGATTTTTATCTGAACATGTAAAACTGTTTAATGTATTACACTGAGGCAGAGATGATAACCATGTGTTTGAGCCTGAACATTCTTTTCCTGAGCGCTGCCTGTACTGTGGACTTAATGACACAGATTAGCACTTGTTCCTTTAATACTGTATTTGATTGGTTATGTTCAATGAAGTCAAATTAAGTTTGAACAAAACAACATTAGCTTACACTTTCCTAAACTTTATGGCATCCTTTATAGTTTTTGTATTCCTTTAATATTTTAAACACTTTAATTCTTTTTAATAAATAAACCAGAACAAGTTAATGTGTAGTACTGTATTTCTCCCAGCTAGCCAGGCTGGAGTTCTCAGGTGAATGAAGGGCATTTTTCCTGCATGCTCAAACAGAGCGACAGTAGCAGTGCAATATAACCCCTGGCAGGCTCTCACTTAGAAAGAATGAAGTACATACTTGTCCATAAGTTTGACAGTTGTTTCCTAGAATGTCAATGGAAAAAAAAGCAACTCAAGGTCCGTGTTTGATTATAGACTCCAATGACTCTTCAACTTTTAGCTCTTTCTGACCCATCCTCTATCATACAATTAGTCCCTTCTCATGTAGTAGCTCCTTCCTCACCTCACCTGCAACTATTCCAGTCTGTTCCTCTTTTAACCCTCTGCTGATCAAAGCTGTCACTGTCCTCTTATTTTCATAGCTCCTTATCCTTTTGTCTGCCCCGTAAGATGCTTTCTCCTTTATTATGCCTGGACAAGAAAAACACTGAGATGACAGCTGCAGTAGAATTGCAACTTGTTTTCAGTTTCTAGATCTCTTCCCATAATGTCCTTTGGCTTGTAGCAAAAGCGGTTGGGGGTGGGAAGGGAATAATCCCTTTGTAGTCTACAGTCTCCCTGGATGCAAGGCATGCTTGTTGACGTGGGAATCTTCTTATTCAGCCACCAGAGTCAATAAAAACTGTGCTGAATACATTAATTTTTGTGGATTTAAACATCAGGTAATACTGGAGGAATTATTGAAAGGAAAATGTATCTTTGTAGTTGCAGAAGAAATACTCCATTCCCAGTTGGGTTTCAAGTGAGTGCTCTGGAGACATTCTTTGTATTTACGGGAAATAAGCGCTCCAGAAATTATAGGAAAGCTGTAACCTTTAGAAACAGTGGATTTTGCATGTATTGCTGTATGAAACATCGAATGGTCATTGTTAAGTTTTTAAAAGGAAAAAAATTACAAACAATATTGCAGTCCAAATGGTTAAATTTTGGCATGGTTAGAATAATGTAAAGCAGGGCATATAATGGAAAATGCTAAATTAATAGTTGTACAGAGAAAGACCTTAATAGCAGCTGTCCCTTGGCAACAAAGTAATGGCAATTGTATTTAGCTCTTATATAGCAATTTTCATTTTCAAAGTAGTGCACTTATTTAATAGAAATGGTAGAAGGGAAAACAACTCTTGTCTAACGCTCTCCCATTACTTTACATCGTCTCTTAGGACTGAGCGAGGAACCCTCGACAAGGGAGAAGAGCTTAGAGCCATAAAGAATTGTTTCAGTCCTGTAGAAAGAGCTGACTGATCTCCTTTTGTGTATTCTAAATATAAAAAGGACACGACCAAAACTTAGAAACATTTACAGAAGGGTGGAAACCAGAGAACACAAAATGTTTCTACCGTTGGCTCCTTCTAACCAACAGGACAGATATTTCATAGTATAGATTTTATAGAATAAAACTATAATCCAGGGTTCTAGAAACTAAAGGCAATTTTAATTTGCATTTCCTCTCACAGTGGAATATGTCTGACAAATTTCTTAGGTTTTCTGACCACTCAAAGTCATGACACTCTCAAAGATCTTGTAAAAATAAACCTATCCGTATAACTGAGGAAAAAAACAGGGAGAGAGACTCTCATGAGATCAGCATTGACCTTTAGAGAATGAGTCCCTACAGAAGAACTAGCCTTTTTGCCATGTTTTGTAATTTTATAGTTCAGTAGCAAAGGATTCTTTCAGAAGCTTTCTTCATTGCTACTCCAGAATATATGTAATTAAGTAAAAATGAGATGGAATGAACGTGCAGCAAAGGACTGTAAACATGTTTACACATTTTGATAAACATTCCTGCATTTTCTTCCTCTTGTAGCGTTGATTCATCTGCATCATATACTAAATGGAAATAAGCAAGATGGAAAATTAATCCACCCTTGTAACTATCTGAAGAGAGTAATTATCTGATGCTTGCAAGCTGTTTCTAGAATAGATCCTTCCCAAGCTACATTAAATTTTATTGTATCTGTGTTTGAGTCTCAAATTACAGTGGATCACATTCTTTAATAATAAAAACAATGTAGCTGCACCAAAGTCAGTGGAGCTGTACAGATTTTCCTCTTATGGGAGCAGTACCCCAAAGTATGTAAGTCTCCATTGCAAATTTGACATTACAATACATTATAGTAATTTATGTGTGCTTATTCTGAGAACTCAGTGTGTGGATAACTTAGGATGCCTGGTTAATTGTGTTCAGTTCCCATATCAGAGGTACTCAAACTGTGGAGCCATGGAACAAAGCCCTTAACAAGCATCACTCTGTTTGCATAGCAGAAGCTCAAGAACAACAAGAAGAAAACATTCCGATTTGACAGCTAACTCTATGATAAGTATACATAAGGGAAAATATTATTTCCTGGAAAACCAGTTTAAGACTTTTGGGGAATGGAGAACAGAAAATTGGCAAATTAAAGGATAAACAGCGGAAAAAGGCAAAGAACTTAATTTGCTGCTTTTCTATTCATCCTTTTTGTTGGTTGTTTGGTTTTTCTTGTGTGTTTTTTTTTGTTTGGTTGATTTTGGTTTTGGAACAAGTGAAATGGCTGAGTCCAGTGCCTCACCTGAGCACTGAGTCTCATCAATGAGCCTCTCAATCTTTGTAAACTCTGGAGTTTACAGACCCCAACCAAAAATAGTTAAAGACTTCTGGATCTAGTCCTGAGGAGCTGTTATCATGGTACTAATACCCTGCAAACTGGGAACCTTATCAAACTTAGAAAGCTCTCTTATGCAAATTTCTGAGATAGTTAAGGGATTGTTTTTATGAGCGTTCACATGCTCATCAGCAGTAATCAAGTATAGTTGCAGGAACCTGTGGGAAATTCTAGCCAAGTCAGGCCAACACTGATGGAAACTTTATAAATTAAAATAAAATTTAATTTGAGGGTTAACAATTCAAACATTTAAATATAGATTGATTTTCTAATTTGTCTGCAGGGCATTAGAAATGTAGTGCTGACAAGTGAGGAGGAGGAAACACATTGACTGGGTGGGCAGAACAGGGGGATTATCACTTTTTTGCAGGAGCAGTTTGGATTTAGGTTGACATAAGTAGCTCATGAAACTGCACCCTTACCCTTTTCTAGCTCTTTCTTGTACCTCTTTGTGCCATAGTTATTTTAGAATATTACTTTAAAAAACCAAACACACAGAACTTTAAGAAAACAATGCAAAGTGCTTCTGTACAGGGTGCTGGAGAATTGGTAGAGGACAATCAAGAGAACGTATGGATCTAATATGCTCAGAAACGTCCTCCTGAAAATTCATAAAGTTTTTTCTAAGTGATTTTTCTGAAACCTGGTGGAGAGAATGGACATAATAAGCCAATATTAAGCCAGGAGTTCGAAAACTTTCTGAAAGATCTTGATCTTCTGTGAATTGCTCTCTCTTTGTTAAACTTGTAGCACATTCCAAACCTGTTTTTCAGTAGTGCAATACTAATTTCCAGACCTTGTGAAAGTGTGCGTGATGTGAGTACATTATCTGTCTCTGAGCATAATTACTAACACATTGTATTTCGGAAATGAAATGTGACTATTAATACTCTGTAAATCAAATAGGATTCTTTTAGTGAAAATGGAGTCTGCTTATGTTAGAGAAATGAGACATAAAAGAAAGGCTTATGGAATTCTAAGCTCTTCTCTTTTACTTTTCTGCCGATATTGATGCATTTGTATTTTTGGTATTTGACTTCATAAATTATTAAAAAATAAGTATGTTAGCAACATAAAAGCTCAACTTTCAGTAAATACTTATGATTAGATTTAAGTGCCGTTGGAGTATCAAATGGAAAGATAAGTCCTTAGCCAAGATTTTACTAGATTTTACCTAGATGTTTTGCATTGCTTATGGTGTGATTTTGATCTCAGTGATCTGCTCTTCAATATATTTGCTCAAAAATATTCGTCATAAAAAATTCTGTGAACTCAGGTTTGAGATTATAAAATGGAAACCCCCAAAAGTCTAATTTGTTTTGTCATAAATGATGCAGTGTCTGGAAATCAATGTGTTCTATCTTATCAGGCTTGCTTGTGGGTAGATCATCATTCTCGCACTTCTGAGACCTGGCCTTTATTTATGGCTTTGTTTCCATGTTTCTGGATAGAGCTGTGGTAAAACTGGAAATTAATAGTTTCTGGGAATCCATAGTCCCAGAAGCTACTGAGAAAGGTAAGGACTCTTCCATTGGTCTTCATGGATGTTTAGACAAGGAAAGTTGAGAATTTGCAAGCCTTTAGGGTTATGGGAGTTAGTTGTCAACATTGGAACCTTGTTTGAAAATTCTTAGGTGGTTCCAGCCTTGAGAATCTCCCTTGATATCTGTATTGGGGTTTCCAAATGGTTTTCCTCATTGTAAATTGAGGGAAATGATACCTTTTTCCCCTGTGAATTGCTATAAAATCCACCAATGGGGGGTGTTTATATAAAGATTTTTCCAAGAGGCTGGAGCTGTGGAAAAATGTGTCCCCACTGAGGAAGAGCATTAAACTCAGTAGTATTCATTTACCCTGTCTAAATGTGTTTTCTAAAAACAAATCAAGAGAAACTTGTATTGAATTTGAGCTTTTCTTAGCCAGTGAAACACTGAAGGGGGGAAAAAAAAAAAGTCTGTTCTTTCATCTCTTAGGGACTGTAACACTGTAGACAGAGGCTTAGTACATTGGTTTCTCTAATTCTTCTATTATTGTGTATTATCTTATCTTCTGCTGACAGCTTATAACCTATTTTTACAACAAAAATAATTCGTGATGCTTGATCATTCTTTTGCTGCATCAAACCAGAGCTCAACGGGTTATTCCTAGATATTCTCCTCTAAGAGTGTAGGGTTGCTTTTAAAAAATTATTTCAGTTATTGCTTTATTATTTCATATTACAATAACTCTCATCATGTAACTTTTATTTTTGCCATTTTGAAAACACCAATAGTGGCTGTTTTGGAGAAAGTGCAAGAGTAAAAATGTGCAAAAAAATTTTAGAATCGTAAGTTGTTTATAAAATCATAAACTTGTGTTTGTGATTAAACCACAATCAAAGTTTGAGACTATGTGTGTCATGGATGAGTGATGTAGAGACTGGTTAACAAATCATTGTCAAAGGTATTAGCAGAAAGTGATCTTACTAGAGATTTATAAAAGTGTGACTTAACAGAGTTCGATGGCAAGGTTCACTCTATCACTCACTACATAGATGAAGCATACAAAGGAAAATCATGTTAGAATTCAGTTGGAATGATATATAGAGAGACCGAGGGTGAAAAAGGGTAAGAAGACCCTCCCATAGAGTCACGAGATTGAGTCAGACCCCCTTGCTTTCTAAACTCCTGATGGAGTCTAGGTGCAGCTGGATCCACTCCTAGGTCAGACCTGGTCAACGATTTATGTCTAAGGGATGTGTTTACCAGCAGTCTAAGGTTCATTCATAGTTTTAAGATAGATCATAAGATTTTAGCAGACTATATTTGCTAGCGGGTACCTCCGTCAGTTCACATACACATGCACACAGACACAAAGATAGATAAATATATAAAGGTATACTTGTCAAAAATTCCCCTTGAGTCCAGTGAAATATTCACATCAAATGTCTTGGCATTTCTCAATGGGCGAGGTGTTGAGCCTCAAGGAGTGTTGCAGCCCAGGTTCCATTGTCAGTCGGTGATGGTCCTCCGAATATCACAGCTCAAGAGTTCACGAATTCTGAGAAGTGTTCCACTCAGAGGGAGATTCTGGGCGCAGCCTGCTGCGGTCCAGGAGAGCTCAAAGAGTCTCACTTAGGACCACCATTTATAGGTTCTCAAGATGATTGACTTTAGTTATCTGTAAAAATTCTCAAATTTTCAGTAACAATGGCATCATTCCACTTGAGCTATGACTCAGATAAGGGTATCAGGGGATGATGAATCTCGCTCTCGTCTCCCACCTGGGCCANCAGTTGGAATGATATATAGAGAGACCGAGGGTGAAAAAGGGTAAGAAGACCCTCCCATAGAGTCACGAGATTGAGTCAGACCCCCTTGCTTTCTAAACTCCTGATGGAGTCTAGGTGCAGCTGGATCCACTCCTAGGTCAGACCTGGTCAACGATTTATGTCTAAGGGATGTGTTTACCAGCAGTCTAAGGTTCATTCATAGTTTTAAGATAGATCATAAGATTTTAGCAGACTATATTTGCTAGCGGGTACCTCCGTCAGTTCACATACACATGCACACAGACACAAAGATAGATAAATATATAAAGGTATACTTGTCAAAAATTCCCCTTGAGTCCAGTGAAATATTCACATCAAATGTCTTGGCATTTCTCAATGGGCGAGGTGTTGAGCCTCAAGGAGTGTTGCAGCCCAGGTTCCATTGTCAGTCGGTGATGGTCCTCCGAATATCACAGCTCAAGAGTTCACGAATTCTGAGAAGTGTTCCACTCAGAGGGAGATTCTGGGCGCAGCCTGCTGCGGTCCAGGAGAGCTCAAAGAGTCTCACTTAGGACCACCATTTATAGGTTCTCAAGATGATTGACTTTAGTTATCTGTAAAAATTCTCAAATTTTCAGTAACAATGGCATCATTCCACTTGAGCTATGACTCAGATAAGGGTATCAGGGGATGATGAATCTCGCTCTCGTCTCCCACCTGGGCCAGGCAGTAGGAGTATGTTCCCAGCCTCAGATATGCAGAGTTTCTGATACAGTCAAGGGGTACTTAACCACTTGACTCATTACACCAAGGCCAATGTTTCATGGGAATTTCTGAGATCAACAAGCGGCCCAGGAGAGGGGGACAAGGGGAATGCACCACCACAATGTCAGATTTCCCTTCTTTGTCCAGTTTCAAAGCTGGTATTTTTCGTTATCATTTAAGTACTTGTGCCTTTGTGCGAAATAGGTCACTATTGAAAAATTTTCCATTAGTCTTATGAATGGGGTCATATAGGTCATCCTCCTCCTCACCTCATTATATGTATTCTTTACCCATGCTATTACCTACTCTTACAGCCTTTATTGAGGCCAGTTCCCAAAATATGTGATAAAACCCCTTCTTTCTTGAATTAACACTTAGAAAAAAACCCTCCGTTATATGTTATGATAACTGCCTTGTTCTTGTTGGGTTTGATAACAGAGGCAGGAGAGTAATTTTCTGTGGAAAATGGCATATTCCCTAGAAATGTATAGAACTCTGCCTCAATGCCACTTATTGTCACAGCCAGATGAGGAGGTCAGAAAGCCTCATAATTTATTTTCCTCGTTTTAATGCATGGCTTTGGTAAACTCTGGAATAAAGTTTATTTAAAGAAGACCCTGTGAACCAGAAGAAACACTGTTTAATTAGGGTTATGCAGTTTACTTTGCTAGGAAATGCTGTGCAAAGTAATTCCTAAGCATGTGATTTTAAAACTGCATGAAGGCTTTTGCTGAAGATCCTATAGTGTCTGTCTCTAAAATAAAACAGTGAAATGTCACAAAAATATATAAAACTGTACCACAAGCTTTTCTTGCATTGCTAGCTGAATCAAACTGGCCTTTTAGACTTGAGGAGTACACTGCTTCCCCATTGTGAGATACTGTGTCTGACATTATGGGAGTAAGAAGGAAAGCTGGTATTGAGAGTGAGCCTATTATCAAGGCTGATATACAGGGCGCTGTTAAGCAGTAAATATGCAGCTGCTGCACATGATGGTGGCCTTTTTGGCTCTGTGCACTGCAGCTGATGAGCAGATTGTGTATGAGAGTGGTCACTGGTGGTATCAAACACGGGGTGATGAGTGTAAGAGAGATGACACTGCAGTACAGCACTGTAGCCTCTCTAGCACTGCTTGACCCAGCAGGCAGTTATTTATATATCACAGCACTGCGAATGGGTGAGATTAGAGGCTTGGCAGAATGAGTGCGTGTGTGTGAGGAGCGTAACCACAGGCCATATGAGTAGCCATCAAATACAATTTGTTGTCCAGTACTTGTGAGATCTGATTATTTGTTGAGTAGCTGAAAACATCTTTATCAAGGCTCTGTGATGAATCGGAGAACTTTCTCCCTTTGTCTCCACTAAACCTAACCTAGTATCTGAATTCATTGCCTATTCAAGACAAATTGCTTAATCTGTTTTAAAAGATCTATAGGCCACGTCAGAATTTATCAGTAACAGTTGTTAGAATTAACCTGATGCAAAAAGACTGTGCATCTTTGTCCACCTGAATCCACAAAAGCCACCCAGCTTAAATCCCTTCCACAACCTATTGGTCATATAAATGTTTAAAATTCATTGGTCGATAGAAACAGTGTGTTGTAAGACAAATTCAGTCCAAGATTTGTAATTCTTTTTCAACCAGTAGCTGGAATGACAAAAGTTACCTGTTGAAGTATGCAGGTAACATACAACTTTATTCTATGCCTTTGTTCAAACTGGCTCTGAATAAAACTGAAAGACAGTAAGGTGATGATCAAAGGGATAACTTTGTTATAAGTCATTGAGGAGTTACTTTGGTTGATGGGACTGTACAATTATATAGGTATGACTAGAGTGATGCAAGATTCTTCGGGGATGTTGCTATTTGAGGACTTGGAGTCAAAGAATATACTGTCATCTAAACAGGCTAGATTGCCCCAGCCTGCTCCAATAATTAACTTTTGGTATGGTTTGCCTTAAGGTTTAGATGTCATATTCTGGAATATGATTATGAGTGTGAAACTGAGTGTATACTAAAATCCAGAGTCAGAGTTTTGCTTCACTATATTGCATATCCTTAATCTATAACGGGCTACCTGATGATCTCAGGTGGAAAGCATGACTAACAGTTCTCCTCCAAGCAAAAAGTAATGTGAAAAAGAATGATGTGGAAGTCTTACCTATGCAGGAAGCAGTTTTATTTGGAGGCCTGTTCAAGGTTGTAAATTGAACCCTGTCAGGATCTAGTGAAACATCTCTGTATTCTGCTCTAGTACTTGGCACTTCTCTTGAACATTGCTTTCTCTAGCAGCAGATATATATGTACAACAGCAGACATACTTGCCTTGAAAGAAAAATGCTAGTGAAGTATGTCATTTCACTTTCTGCATCTACTGATGAGGATGTGTGCACAAAAAGGTGCATGTCATGTAATTTCCATTGCTTCATGCACATCCTGAAATGCAATCTGACAGTTTTCTAATGGAATTAGTATAAATTTATATAGAGAAAAACTTCAGTTAAAAAAAAAAAAAACCAACAGCAGAAGTATTAGTAAATTATCACTCATCTCCAAGTTGTAGGCCAACTCTATGCTTTTAATGATGTAAACACACTAGAATAATAAAAAAAGGCATATATATGTTTGTACCAGCAAAAGAAATGGTATTGAGGTTTTCAAAGTGCCCTTTTTTTTTTTTCCTCCATGTACTATACGATTTTAGTTGTATAGCTGAATTTAGTGTTCTGCCATCTGTCTTTCAAGACACTGTAGTGTGTTAATGATTTTTTCCTCAGTCCCTCATTGTAAACAAAATCTGTTGTTGGTTCTTGCATGAGTACTTTTTCCTAAGCCTTTACAATATGTCTTGGCACTACAGTCAGTCTGAAATATCCTTTCACTGCATGGTAAGTTAATGATCAGAGCTGATGAAATTCAAAATGATGTTCTTACAGGACACCTGCTAATGCACAGGGATATTGACTGCAGTAAGGCTTTTATATGCCAACTATGTTTAGTGAACCACTATGCTAGCTTAAAGAAATAACAAATTTAAAGTTTAATTTATTCTGAGGCCACGTATGTTTCTGAGATGTTAAGGAGAATCCGTTTCTGTTTTGGTTTGTTGCAATGCTAATCCTGATGGTATTACTTCTTGAAGAATTGAAAAGATAACACTCTACAACATATATGTGCAGAAAATAAAATTTAAGAAGTATGTATAATTTTAGATCAACAGCTGTTGTGTATTCCTTCAAAGGCTTATAGGAACTGTTACATGCGTGGAAGTGGATGTGCACACTGTCTTAAATAAGAGAGAATATGGAGATAGAAGATAAAGTGGTTGTTTATCTTGGAGACACTTGCAGTTCTCCATTATAATTATATTTAATGTTAAAAAGCCTTTTAAATTTTATGGGAATACATCTTAGAAGTGTAAGCTTAAATTCTTTGTGTAAATAAAGAAAATAATACACTGAATGTGCAACTTCAGTCTATGAGCCCATCCCATTTGTACTTCAAAGTTATCTTCAGATTTGAATGTTTCTCCCTATAGCCAGTTTCTAGTCAGTATTGCTTGCTTGTGAAAAGTCAACGACATTCTGCTTAATAATTTTGTTTTCAACTGGCTTATATATTCCAACAGTCATAGATCTTCTCAGTAATTTTTTTAGTAAAATTTTTAAATCTCAAAAAAAGATATATATACACACATATATAATACATATATTCAATGACAACTTGATAATTAAATGCACATGAAAAGGTATAAGCTTAAACTTCCACATATGAATTACCTTAATAAAATCAATATAATCTTATGTAATGTATTATAATGTACATGCTATATGGACTCATGTTTTGCTTGGGTTTTGGGTGAAATATTTTAAAGGTTTAGATTTTAGCTACTTTTTGGAAAAGTTGGGAGAAAAAAAGGAAAAATGAAAAGGAAAAACTGCCAGCTGTTCATAATGGCACAGGGCCATTATAAAGAACAGGATCTTGAGTCATTAAGAGCAAACACCTTATGCCTAGAGCATCTGAGATAAAGAATGATACATTTTAAAATTAATAAAAAAAAGGTTCTTTTTATTATTTTGAGCCAACACATGCTTTGCTTTACAGAAAAGATTTGGTGATAGGATGTTATACGCTAGAGATATGCGGACTGAAAACAAAGACTTCTTCCCACCTTCACTCATTTTCTGCAAAATTAAAAACATTGGAATTCTTCATTTTCTTAATCATGGAGATATCTTCATTATAAGTTCAGCCACAGCATGGGTAAAGAACAGTTTTAAAACCTCCTTATACATTTTCCTTCATTCTATCCTCAGTCTCTTTCTAATGTTTTAAAAGGAAATAATTCTGTGTAGGGGAATTTTAAAAGGATTTATAAAAGAATACATTTCTTTTAACATGGAACAACATACCTGTGTAATAAACTGGACAAAACTAAACTAAGTAATAATGTTAGATGCACATTTTACAAACAATGTTTGAACTCAGTTATAAACATTTCAAACAACTACTTCTGATGTTTTCTTGTTTGCACTGTACTTTGTTTGGAAACACACATTCATCTCTCTTCTGTCACCTATCATCAAAAACTCCTCAGAATGTATTTCCAGCTGGGCTAATTTCCTCTAGCTGCACTGTTTCCAGTATTTTGCCAATCTCAATTTTATTATAAATTAATCTACTATAAGCATTGAGGAGGTGGTAATGCATATATGTATATGTAATTGTTATATGCCCAGCAAGTCCCACCCACAGTTAGGACTGGAATGCCTATTAAGTATTTTCTAATGTGGATAAAATGATTCTTTACTGACTGCAAATATTGAGGCTTGCAAAATATGGGGGACCCTAATATTTCTGCTGTGCATAATACTGTATTTTTGGTAATAATTTTATTCCAGCAAAGCTTTATTTAAAATTATGGAGGGTAACAGTTGATATTTCACTTCCTTAGGTATGTTATCAGCATTCATGGAATTAATATAGAACAAATACTTAATGTATTTGAATTTCTCTGGGGTGAACACTCTTGGATCCTCCCTCCTAATGTAGTAAAGTGCTCTCATATCACATTCCTTAAGCTCAGGAAAGTGAAATGTCTGCTCCATCTGTATGGCTGCTGTAACTTTACGATTTAGCGACTATTCATAATATTTAGAAAGCGTTAAAGTCATGTAAAGACTAAAACTCACTTTAAAAAAAATCATGCCAAATTTATTCCTGAGTTTAAAAAAAAAATCATACTTACATTCTCAAGGGTTTTTTAAAATGATTAAATCTTACTAATTAAAGATTAAGAGCTAAGGAAGGTTCATGTATTGATATACAAAGCAGTAGTTTTAATAACAGCCTTGTTTGTCCCATTACACAACAATGTGGTTTAACGATTTGCTGTAGTCTCATTGCTGTAGTCAGCATTAAGACTGAGTCATTGCAATTCCACCATTCTCTAGGAGCACTGATGCAACATAGCTTTGAATCATATTTGTTCACGTGAAATGAAGACAACTATTTACAAAGTGCTGAGACATCATGGAATAAAATGAAATGTTCTTTTAGGAATAAGATTTATGGCACTCTAAAGATGCAGCCTTAACTACATGTAGGATCCAGTCTTAGAAAGAAACAGATCTCTTGGAAAGAGGATTGTGTATTTCCTTTATTTGTCCTTAACTGAAATCCTAGTCTTAAATCCTGTTTTCCTGGGGGAATGGCAGCCCATATTTCTCTCCCTTCAACCAAAGAGTATGCGGTCCTTCGTGTAGAAGCCTTAGCTACTCGTGATAGTGAGATAGATATATATATATATATATATTTGAAAAAAAT
>VZTQ01006454.1:13333-27443 GCA_013400755.1 Pelecanoides urinatrix
TTTTTTTTTAGGTAATGTTAACTGGCTTTAAAATACTGATAGGTGTAGAAGTCAAGAGTTGTGGCCCTAGAACATTATCTGAAGGGGTTGAGGATTAAATTATAATATTTGAAAGATTTTTGGCTACCTCTAGTCTTAAAAAGTCCCAGATGTGTAAGTTCTTAGTAATTGCTTAACTAAGATCCCTATCATATTACTACATAATTACAGTTATAAAACTACTAAATATATACAAGCAAGTAGGACCTACTCCAGCATTTTTATTCCATCTTGCCAAGAGATAAAGATGCATTGGTGATTATGTCCTTATCTTATTACAACTAATAGTGTCGACTGGTTGTTGTTGGTTGGTTGGCTTATGTGTAAAACTTCAGTATGATGTTTAGCTGCATATAAACACATTTCATATAGATGTTCAAAGGAAGATGGAAAGACAGACGTAGGGATTTTTTTTGGCTTTCTGATTTGATTACTTAGTATATTGCCATGCATAGGCAGGTGGTGAAATGTGAATACAGGGTAATAACCATTATGTTCGTTTACTTTGCCATTTAGGAAGCACAGATGTTAACTATATAATAACAAGGTGGTTCTTACTGTAACAGTCCTGCTATTACAGTAGTTTGCCGCTTTGGCATGTGAGACATTTATTGCTGGGAACTGGTAACTGTATTGTATAATTTTTTTTTATTAATACTGTTTTCAAACTTGTTACTTACCATCTCAAAACAGAGGAGGGGAAAAAAAAAAAGGATGTTAGCTTTGTGCATTCTTCATGAGATATTTCTCATTTGAATTTCTGATATTTTATTCTCTAGGAATGTGTTCTCTTGCTGCAGATGTACCTAATATGCATTTGGAGTAACAGACAAAAAGTACTGCTCTGGCTTTTTAAGGGTCCTTCTTCTTGTAGTATTTATAGTTCTGTGAATTGCTGTTTGCTACTTTGACTAACTAATATTTGTTAATATTCTCTTGAATGTTCAAAATGTCCTGGTAATGCTACTTTTTTTCACTCATGTAACCTAAATGGTACCAATAAACTGAATATAGTTGGATACGTATGTCCCTTACAACTTTAGTCTCAGAGGCTAAAGGATCTTAGCTCCTGGAGGACAAGCAGGAAATTGAAGCTGGACAATGAAACAAAGGTCAACACCCCAGGGGAGATTAAAAAAAAAAAAAAAACCAAACAAAAACCAAATGTTCAGTAGAACTATCTATTTCTATAATGTCTCTATTCATCAAAAATTTCCTGTCCTGGAGTTACTAGGACCTCAGGGCACTTCTGGAATCCTCAGTGACACTACTAATCATGTAATTACATCTGCTTAAAATTAAAAAGGGGGGAAAAAAAAAAATCTACCTGAAAGACGAGGTATCTTGTAACATAGAGCTGTAAAATTAATGGTCAATGTTTCAAGTTCAATTATTGATAACTGTACATGGAAATAAAAGTCTCAACTCTGAGAAATGTTTCAAGATGTTTAGAAGTGAGCAGCCTGGTGTTGTGGTTTAACCCCAGCCGGCAACTAAGCACTACACAGCTGCTTGCTCACTCCCCCATGGTGGGATGGAGTTAAAAGTGAGAAAACTTGTCGGTTGAGATAAAGACAGTTTATTAAGTAAGCAAAAGCCGTGCACTCAAGCAAAGCAAAACAAGGAATTCATTCACTACTTGCCAGCAGCAGACACTCACTACTTCCCATCGGTGTTCAGCCATCTCTAGGAAAGCAGGGCTCCATCATGAGTAATGGTTACTTGGGAAGACAAAATGCCATCGCTCCAAACATCTCCCCTTCTTTCTTCCCCCAGCGTTATGTGCTGAGCATGACATCATATGGTATGGAATATATCCGTGGCCAGTTGGGGTCAGCTGTCCCAGCTGTGTCCCCTCCCAACTTCTTGTGCACCCCCAGCCTACTTGCTGGTGGGGTGGGGTGAGACGCAGAAAAGGCCTTGACTGTGTGTAAGCACTGCTCAGCAGTAACGAAAACATCCCTGTGTTATCAATGCTGTTTCCAGCACAAATCCAAAACATAGCCCCATACTAGCTACTGTGAAGAAAATTATCCCAGCACACCTGGTTAATGACAATAGTCAGCACTGCTGCCCCTCCTCTGTTGTACTGTGCTTGCTACACCAGCCCACATCTTGAATATCAACGGAAATTCAAGATCAGGGTTTTAACCATCAAAACCATTCATAGGATTAGTCTAAGCTATGAGAGACCATCTCTTTTAGTCCATGGCTATGACCTCCCATAAGAACTGCATTCCTCTGGAACAATGAAACTACCAGGCACTTTAGGACCCCTGAGCACAGCCAGTCAGCCCAAAGCTGTTCAGTTCACTTCTGCTGTAAGAGAAAAATGAAAAAGAGGAGGACGTAAATACTGTCAGCACTGTTGAGCAGAGAGGCCTCATGGTATAATTATACCATACAAGCCATACAGATACCAGAGTAATTTGTATGTCATAAGCATATATGAGGTTTTTTCTTCCTAAAAGCTTAGGGGTATCTTTTCCAACTGTTGGTTCACTCTAGTAGTATTGCTTTAACTCTTCTGTATTATAAGCAAAAAAGAGTTGTGGAGTTTGCGTCCTTTTTCCTATTGCTGATTCTGCAGAGAATTTCAGTTGTTCTATTTCATGCTAAAGCCTTTGAAGACACTCCATCATAGGCATTTAAAGTAGCACAATACAGAATATAAACTATTTTATCAAAATCTAACTAAATGGAATATTGGGTGGGTCTCTTCATATGTCAAAGGGTTATGTAGATCTCACTGAGTTACCAGAACTACAATTGTCAGGGTATAATTAATTCATAAATTTTGTTGAGCCTTCAGGATAGCACAGTATATTTGGACTTAATAAAACAAAACAAAAATATTTTCTTGGACCTCAGAACAAAATGTTTTTATCTCTCTGGAAAGATGCTTTCTATATGTATCCAACATGCAATACTCTCAAATAATTGATACAATTTTCAGAAAGAAATGGTGGTTCCTAAACCCAAAATCACATCTATTTTTTTTTTTTTTCTGTTGCCATATCTGTTGTATTTTTTATCTTTCTACAGGTCCACAATGTCATTGACATTTGTCAGTGATACTAGGTATCATCCTAGCTGGTGACATTTTCCTGAGTAGCTCACTGTGGTGTTCTGTGTTTTCTGACATTGAATTCTGTTCGGCTGTCTTATGGCGTTCTTCTGGTAGGCTTTTGAATGCTCTCTTATGAGTCAGTTGTCTCTGAGATTACCTAATTTTGGCAAATTCTAAATGCCTGGTGAATTATTACATCATACTCTTCCAAAAATCTATTTTTATCCTAACTGTCAGTATTTTTATGAGGTATTACATAATTTCTACCCCTAATTTCAAGAGTAGTGTATTACTATGCGTTGCCCGTTACTGTGAGTTTTATAATCTTAAAGGGATTTTTTTTGTGGGGTTCGATTATTGGTCAAGATTTTGTTGTGGTTGTTGATTCAAAGTCTGTCTCCTTTTTCTAGTTGTGTTATTTAACTGTATAAAATTAATAGAAACTGATTAAAACATCAACTTCTTCAGAACGTGCAATTGTCAGAAATCAAGCTACATTTTGATGTCTCTGGCATCCATCACTGCAGATACATAGAGTGCCATTAACTAAGTCTTCTCTACTTGTTCTTCCTACTTCCAGTGTTTTAACTGTGGAATTATACTTGAGAAGAATATATGTATGTTTGTCCTCTTCTTATCCTCTTCGGAGATTTGCCAGTAGCCAGTTTCTCTCAAGACAAAATTATAGGTTGGCCACACTGATCTAAATGAATCAATACAGATGTTTTTCTCTTCTTATTTTTGTTTAGCCAGTGATCGGCCACACTGATCTAAATGAATCAATACAGATGTTTTTCTCTTCTTATTTTTGTTTAGCCAGTGATCTAGATAGATAAAACCCATCAATTTTTGTAGTCATGAGAATTTTATGTGAATCAATGTTGGTGCCATCAAATCTTTTAAACCACAAAATTAAACCCAAGAAAATTAAAAATGGTAAATTATTCAGGGCCCATTTTCATGAACTGCAAGGATTACTGTGATACTTGAAATAAAATCTTATTAGTGCTGGAGAAAGCCTAAAAAGGAGAGGGTTTGCTCCCTTAGAAATTGGCCTGGGAAGGAAGAGTTTTAGGAGCTTTTGATTCTGTGCTAACTTGCTTAGTGTTTCCTGCTTTTGAGTGATCTTCTATAGAGTGCAGAAGTTCTGTAGGTCTCCATTGCCAAATAAGGAAGAAAATCATTAAAACACTTAAACTTATTGTCTGGGATACCAGGAAAGTAGCTGCAACTATCATTTTAACAATTATATAATCTAGTCAAGGAATTAGAGGTTGCTGTACAGATAGTGTACTGAATAGTCTTAATCTGCATGAAGATGACATAATTTTTCTTGAATATTCTTTCCCTAATTAATATGGGTGAAAATTTTAAGCTATCTGCGTATAATACTTGCAGAATTTCTGGAATGCAAAACCACATATCTACTTTATCTAGAGCACCATTAAAGGCTGACCTTCCAGAGACACACCTAGCCCTACACATAGTCATTTGAAAGAGAGGTGGGAATAGTATAGGAGTATGGCAAGCAGTCAGGAATCTTGTAGTAAAGTTGGTGTCAGTACAGGAACAAAGCAGTGTAATCAATCACCCATGTGAGAGAGAGAGAGACTAAAAAGACCAAAGTAGTGTGTCCCTTCTTCCTAACAGCATGTGAATCTCCTTCAGCAGCTGAAGTACCAGAATCTAGATTAACTTTCCATCCATGTGAATTTTTGAACTCATCCATCTGCTCTCATCCTGAATTTCAAGCCAAGGGTTTGGCTTATGAGGAAACTGCATATGCAATGCAAAGTGTTCTTTAAAACATAATGTGGACCCTATTTAATTTAATACATAATTCTAATATAAAGATCGGGAGGAGGAGTACGTTACTAAGCATAATGAGGAGAATACAGAATACCAGAGAGATGAGATAAGAATGGAAAAACGTGAAAATAAATTTTCAGGAGGTTTGGAGGTGCTGAAGGAAGTTGAAAGGATATTGCTGTGCATGTAGAAATATTTATCGAGTATTTTTTCTGAGGATTCAGTGCAAGATAAACTACTTCTCCCCATAAATACTGATGTATTTCTTTCTTGAAATAACCTATCTGAACTTCAATAAAAACAGTTGTTTGCATTGCAATTTTTTGATTTATTACCAATTAATTTTCATTATGAGTTATAAGCAACTTCAGCTAACTTATGCTTGATTTTGCTAGCATCAAATAGATAGTTTGGCTGAATGGTTTAAAAAAACTCACATCAAACTTTCCTGGTTTATATTTAAAAATATTTTTGGTCCCTCATGTCATTGTCCTGTGCATCATTTTTTCCAAACTTCATCATGAATGACTTGCTCATAAACTAATCTGTTCTGGAAAATTAATATGCAGAATTGCTCTATTGAATTTCTTTAAATCAATAAATCTGCAAATCATACTTTTTTCAAAGTTGTTTGTGTATAAATTAAACAGAATTGACTTGTACTTATATTTTTTGGTCTACCTTGAAAAAAGAAGATAAAGTGGTACTGCATCTTACATTTGGTACTTTCAGAAAAACTCCATCTTACGGAAGAAAACTAGATGTTGTGTTTTGTCTTGTTTAGACTAAGCACAATTTAATACAATTAATTGTCATATTTTATAACAGTATTTTACAGAAGGGCTTGGCTTTTTAAAATGCAAACAGTCAAGTGAAGTAAAAGATGTGTTTCAGTTATTATCGTAAAGTCATTAGAATGCTAAAACAGCTTTTAAAAGATAAGTTAGATGTATTCAGGATGAATACTCTATGAAAATATATTTTAAGCATTGAGTAGAATTCACATTTTCATCCCACACACACTTATTTAAAAACTCATTTAAAGTTCATTAAGTCCAATTAAGCATTAAATATTTCAACTGCTTCACTTCCCATTTTCTTCATTTTTAAATCATTGAAGGCCATAGTAAATACAAAATAAATGGTATAGACTTGGTTTTAGCTGTAATTGAATGATAGCAGAAAAATCTAAATTTTTTGAGGTAAATTATTTAGCCTTTAAATGAGTTGGAATTCAATTAGACTAGAGATAGGAACACATATCTTCCCACCATGTTAGTGGGAACCACAATTTTAAATTGTCTAGCTACAGTTTTCACAAACCAGTTCTGCAGATCATTTTCTTATAATGTAGCTCTCACTGTGGACTAAGAACAGGGCATGGAAAACAGCTTTGAAAGCTACCAGCAGTAAGCATATGTAACAAATTATTGACTCCACTAATTAAGTTTTATCCATGGACTTATTAAGAACTGAAAGTAATTTTGTAAACTGATTCTTCATTTGGTTGACTAAGTTTGTAGAAGTTTGTGGTTTCTGCCAAAGCTAAAATTTCTCTGTGTGTGTATGAATGTTTGTGTTAAAATACTTCAATGTGTTAAGTAAAAATAGGGTTGTATTTTTTGTCACTTTAATTGCCTTTTCATGAGTTTGTTGTGTTCCTGTTGGCTTTGTAGACTGAACATGCAAAGCAAAACTGCTACTATTTTCAGCAGACCAGCAATATTGTCATTGACCTATAAATCTTGTTTTCAATGGATGTATGATGGGTCATGTCCTTCAATCTACCTGTGCGTACAGCCATTCAAGTTCTTCAAGTATTTGTATTGCATTACTAAAGAAAACTGTTTCTGAGTACACATTACACTTGAAATCAGGGATGACTGCTTTCTAAATTGAACCCTGTTCATTACAATGTAGTCATCTGCCAGCAAATAATAAAATCTGTGTACTGTTTCTAAAATTGTTGAATGGGTTTGGATAGGATTGGTAATGTATGTATGTTTTGTACAAGTACATTAATAATTTGAGGTACAAAGAATATTTTTGGGAACAGCTTTGTTAGTTTTAGAAATTTACCAGAAATATATTGTATCATGAGGTAACAATTCTTAGAGGTCATTTTAAGATTAGTATTGCAATTTCCCTTGAGTAAAGCTGATTAAAGCTTCACCTAAAGTCTAGAACATGAAAATCCATTAACATTTTGAAATTGTGTCTAATATTACTATCTAGATAGAAGGTAAATACCCCAGTAATTATAATTATATTTTAACTCTTCGCGTAGGTTTTTTTTTCTTAGTAAGAAAACATATTTCACATAGACTGCACAGATATCTAGGCTATTGTTCTGGAGGGGTGAAAAAAAAAAGGCAACAAACCAGTGCCCCAACACCATCATCTTAACCTGTTTCCAGTGTACTTTTAAAAATGAAATGGATCATAAAATCAGACAAATATTAAAATATAAATTATATTAAAATGCAGATATTAGTTTAATATTATTATGTCTTGACAAAAGATATTTTTAATAGGTTTACTGTTTTACCAGAAATGGGGATTAACTCTCTGATTAGTTTCTTTAAATACAACAAGGTAAAGCAGACGGGTTCCTTTATGTTTTGGTTTTTTTTTTTTTTTAACTCAAGAAAGATAAACATTTAATGGGACCTATAAACAAATGATCGTTTTTTCATGTATAATTTCTGAGGCTTCAGAGCCTGTAACTTAATATTATTTTAAGTTATCAAGACCTTTGTGGATGAGGAAAAAAGAGGTTATTATTAGGACATTTAATTAATAGAACCTATTTAAATTGATTTTTGGGGTATAAATATTCTTCATCTTTGTGGAGATAATATTTTCTTTCCATACATAATTTTTATCAAAGAACAAATCAATTTTCTATATAGTAATAAAATATTATGAGAATGTAAAAAACAAACTGTGTTCTATAATTTCAGTCTTAGAGTTTTTAGATCCAGGACTATTAGATTTTACACAGGCATGGAAATAGAAAATAAATCTCATATTCCCTTGGTCCAGTGTTCACAAATATATGTCTTCTGGAATAAGCAACACTCAACTGTGAGCTGATATACTGGGCTGAAGGTTCTCTGCTAATATAATACCTATCTTCTACAGAAGGTAATTCAGCGACCTGTGTTTTGGCATTTCTTAGGAGCATGATGCAAAGAATTCCCTGTATTATGCCAGTCCTGAAGAAAGCAGTACCAAAAAACTTATAGCAGTGAGGAAAATGTAGGACTAAGAGACCTCCGCATGCTTACAGGATTGGGTGAACAGCTTACTGCAGTACTCTACCATTTGTATGGACAGTGTTAGCCAATGGGTAGTTTGTTGGGTGGTTTTCTACAGCTTTACAGTTGCTGATGGCACTGAAGCTTCAGGAGCAGCAATATGTACCTTTGGCAGAGAAACCTATTAATCAACTGGTATCCAAACTCAGCTGTGAAAAAGGGAGGTGTTGACTTCACTATTTTCAGATAGCAAGTCAGTTTTTCCTAGACTTGTAAATAATAACTGTTCCAGTGTGATGTGTGCTAATATGAGTTCATATCTGCGGCAGATGGGGTAACACTGAAATACAAAGCTCTGCTGTTTGTGTGTTTCCATGTAGCTGTTTCCACCTTTGCTTTGCTCACGAGGAACACAAAACAATGGAACCTGTTAGTAGACACAGAAAAGGCTATAGCTTGTAAGGAGCTGGGGCTGCAGGAGACAATTTAAAGTACCTACACAGGCAGCAGCTATTTTAAGTCTGAGCATAATGTGTTTTATTATAAGTGTTTCTACGGGCTTCTTCCCAAGAATGCAAAGCAAGCTTGCACTATGTATGATGATCAAGGGACCACTGATGTCTTAGCATGGTCATGTCTGACAAAGTAAAAAAGAAAGTGTTTACTTCCTTTTAACATCCGAGCAGAATGCTCCTAATTTAATGCAGAACTAACCTTTTGTCCGCAGCAAGAGGTTGAATTTGCTTTTGTTGTAATTTACATGAGTCATACCTCTGCAACATCTTTCAGCCATCTGCCATCAGTCAATAAATCCTTTTTTAATTTCCATTAATTCTTATTAGAAAGATTGAGGAAATCCACCCATCTGTTTGATAGAAACGTTATGTCCCCAGGGAAAGCACTTTTATCACTCTTTGCTTTAGGGGCGGGAGAGATGATAATCTAGAACAATTGCAGTAATCTGTGGAAATGTTCAGTGTGTGCTGCTGAGAGAATATTTGCATATTATTCACGGAATAATTGAGGAACAAAATATTATGATAGTCCAGCAATTCAGTGCTAATGCAAGAGTGCAAGGTCTCTTTTGCTTTTAACATGATTAATTCTACTGTAGGGAGTAAAACAACTTGTATAACAAGTCAGAAACTGTCAAGGAAAATTTAGTGGTAGAGAAATAGAATGGGATAAGGGAAAGAGATGTGTGATCATATTACGTGAATTTGCCTTTAGGAAATAAGTTCTTTTGAAAAGATGACATTAATATTTGCTGAGCATGACTGTTTTTTTAATCATTGAACAAATAATAATCTAAATAAATTTAACCTGATTTTAGTGTCATATGGCAAAAGGACAATAACAGAAACCACATCTGTTTTGAAAGCTGCTATTTAAACAGCCAGTTCTTGTTGCTGACCAAATATTTCTGTTCTGACAAAATATTTTTCTTCGTATCTGACAATATCCTAATGCACACCAAGAAATGGTTATATTAAGTTATGCCTGGTGGAATTCTGCTTAGAGGACTACTTTTGGCAAAAAAGTCACCATCAGTATTGTGAGATGAGAACTAGCTTTGAAGGAAAATATTGACTACAAACTCTGTTCCAGAAGGTCACATTGTGGCAGCATATGTTGATGATAAGAGATAAAAGAAGACTAAAGAACTGCCTAAATAAATACCCACTTGTGAATGTTAAACTGGAAAATTTTCTGCTGAGAAGAATTTCTGAGTGTTCCTCAACTCTTTTCCTGAGATATACACCATTAAGTCAGTCAATGCTCAGAGTTGAGTTTAGATTCCTATATTTGACCCTTTGCAAGAAGCTTTGTAGCAAAGCAATGATAGCGTTTTGTTCAGCATGAGTTGCAGTATATATTTATTGTTAAGAATAATCCACATATATTTTGAAATGCTAGATGACAGAAGTGTTTGTTACTGGTGGTGTGGCTTCAGCAGTATCTATTGGGGGTGTTTTGTGCTCATGCATGGATAAAGAAGTCAGTGTGTCCCCCCACATCCTTCATTCTGTCTTCCTGTCCTGATTTAAAATATTCATTTAAAATAATGTTTTTTTAATCAGACCTACTTACTTTTTTTGTGTTTGTTCTTACTGTCATGATTTTGTTTTTACATGTTTGGTTTCTCTTTGCCCTGGGGAAAAAAATGGAATAACAAATTTTTTAATCTGCCTGTGACCTTCACAGCTCTGGAATTGCTTGGGCTACTGTTCATAACACACCTGGCACATATGGACTTGTAAATTTATTCTGCTGATTTTTTTTTTATCTGTCTTTTTCATAGCCCCTTAGAACTGTCAGAAATTGGGAACCTAGAAGATCATGCCCAGTTAGAATATAGATTGGTTTCTCAGTTTATAGCCAGAGTGGCTGCTCACTGCACCTGAAATGGGCTCGAGATCATGGCTCGTAATTGGAAGCTTCCACTGTGGAAGCAAAAAGGATTGATCTGAGCCAACAAATGGGTAAGATACCTTTAGTAGCAGAAACGTCAGTGCCTATGCCATGATTGTCACCATCTGCCCTGCTAAGGAACATGACTTAGTGAGGTGATCTCACTTTTCTGAGTACACTTCAGTGTCAGGCCTCTCACATTTAAATCTTTTCTGAAACAGATTTTCTTTTCCAGTTCCTTTTCTTCAAGTTCTTGGTGCCCTCTGGCACCTGTTCCGTATCTGAGACTGAGTCTGCCAAGATGCCTCAGGGATATCTCTGAAGCCTGGGCACTCGTTCAGGCCCAAGAAGGCTGTCCCCACCTTCTTTAAGGTCAGATCAGCTTTATCATCCGGAGTACAGACTCTGAGAATAGACTATAATTCACTTCTCTGGCACACACTAATTTACTTAACATGAGAATTAAGGCCGTGAAGGCAAAGTGTCCTCTTCTTCATGAAATAATTTCTATTACCTAGAATAGGTTAGAGATGGGGGACACCCCTCTGTCTCTGGTGATACACACTGTATCCAAATAAATTTAAAGCATTCTTCAAGAGGATTAAAAAAAGTACTGCAGACTTTGTACATTTAAGCTGAAAAGTTAAATGAAGAATTGAATATTGCCTAGGCAAGTAAGTCACATAAGTGACTTCTTTAAATCTCCCTCCTTGTGACTTAGGTTATTCTTAAAGTTGAAAGGGCCTTCCAGAAAAAGCCGCTTCACATCCACATCTCTTGGGAATAAATGCAAGCGTTGTGTTTGGCCTAGGTAATAGGTTCATATTTAATAACCAATTTCCACCTTCAGTAGTATTACTTATATTACTGACACTTTTTTCAGGACTTGTGACTCTATGAAGCTGGCTGTGTATCAAGCATTAGATCTCAAATGCAGTCCCAAAATTCTTGACCATTTGTCTTGGCAGATTTTTTAAGAATAACAGATTGCATTGAAACGTTTTACAAGTCAGAAAGGATGGAACTGCCTTAAAGGCTTGTAACACATCTCAGCTGACCTACAAATGTAACTAGAAAATCCCTTTCTTGGAGACCTGTATCATGATTTCTTGCTGTTTCTGTTTACTCTCACACAGCAGTGTACCCTTGCTGAATTAGCTATGGTTGACAGCCTTGAATGACTGCTGAAAGTAATTTTAAGTGGTCCATAAGTTTTGAACTGACGTGATGACAGTTCCTTAGAGGTTTAAAGAAACATTAGTTTATCAAAAAGAGAATTCTTAAAGAACTGCATGTCGCATATGTACTTGCTTCCCATTCTTTTTCTGTTCTGTCCGATCCAGTGATATATTACATGTAGTATATGCACAAGGGACTATGTTCTGATTTACACACTGATATTTTGGACCATTTATTACAAGGCCAAAAAAAATTTCTTAACTCATTGTAGCTGTCACAAAGTATAAATACACATGTGGACTTTGCATCTCAGAGAATTCTGGTTACTGGTAATTAAATTTTCTTAACATTTACAATTTGTTTGAGACTTCAAAAACATATATTTTGAATATTTGGGAAAAGATCTTGACTCTTCTAACAACAGAGTGGGTGAAGTTAGAAGGTGAAATAAGCTTATAAATTTATAAAGGTAAAATCTGTATCTAAATGCTGTTCATTTTATTTCCTGCCAATACATCTAATGGGAGAATAATGAATTTCTGAGAGGTACTGAAGTAAGAATTTTTGTATTCCTGTTTTCCTTTAAAACAGAACAAAATCCAGGAACATCACCTTGCCAATCCAGATGCGAAGAATGTCTATAACTCTAGAAAAAGAAACAGAGCAATAATACCAATGGCTTTGAACATCTTTATATAAGTTCAGGGTTATTTTATTATTTCTAAAAGACAATTTTATGTCCACCCTCCTCACTCTCCTTTTACTAGCTAGAGAGTAGAAAAAAAAAGAGAAAAAAGACTGAGTTTCATTCTCAAGATTATTTGTGGAGTGACTGTCTGGAAAGCCTGCAATGTATTAGTTAGTTTGCAGAACAAGCATGAAATCCAGCTTTTTTAGGGGGCACTGAACACATAATGCACAGTCTAAGCAACTGGAACTGTCTCATAAACAAATTTAGTCTTGCAAAGCAAATCTATGTAGTGCTTTAATCCCACTCTTTTCTCAGGGAAGGAATAATAGTAATAATAATCATATTCATAATAATGACAAAAATAATATACCTTGCCTCTACAGTGTAAATGTTGTAGAACTCCTTGTTTGTAAATGATAGAATTCAATTCCGAGTTTGATAACAGGCTAAGTTGGTTATCTGTCAGTGGTAGAAAGCTATGAAAACTACTTAACTTGAAAATAATCATGGAATTAGGGTAATACGAAGTTCTTTTCCATCTTTTTTCTTCCTCTTCCCTTTTCAGTCAAGGTCTAGAGGCAAATTTAGGTTAAATCTGCTCAAACTTACAAATCACAGTGAGGTACATATCACAGTACAATTTTCTTTCCAATGTACTGCTTTTTCTAAAGAATTAAGTCTTTAAAAACAGTTCTGTATGCTTATGGATATTAGAATTAGAATACTTCAAAACTAATAGTAGTTAATACATGTTTTTTATTTCCAGACAGGGATTTTTGAAAATATACTTTGGTGTCTAATTAGTGGGGAAATTAACCCCAAATGAAAAACTCATACTTGAGTCATACAGAATTCAGTCACACTGAATCACCAGAGATTTTGTCACCATTTTTTAAATTTTTAGGCAGTACATGAATTTTCTGTGGATTCCTTATACTTTTTTTTTAAATTTAATTAGAATGAGTTTGCAAAAATAGAATAGAGTTTGACGAAACCCACTAAGTAATCTAATAGTAGTAGTACAATTGTATCTGTGTATTTTTCTCTCATGTATGAATAGGAAATATCTTTATCAAAATATTAATTTCTTTATCACAGTATTGTTTAGTGTAAGAAAATAAAATGGAGGGAATATTATCTAAATCATAGAATCATAAAATCACTAAGATTGGAAAAGACCTCTAAGGTCATCGAGTCCAACTGTCAACCCAACACCCCCATGCCCACTAAACCATCTCCCTAAGCGTCTCATCTACTCATCTTTTAAATACCTCCAGGGATGGTGACTCCAACACTTCCCTGGGCAGCCTGTTCCAAGGCCTGACCACTCTTTCAGTAAAGAAGTTTTTCCTAATGTCCAATCTAAACCTCCCTTGGCGCAACTTGAGGCCGTTTCCTCTCATCCTGTAACTAGTTACTTGGCAGAAGAGACCAACCCCCACCTCGCTACAACCTCCCTTCAGGTAGTTGTAGAGTGTGATGAGGTCTCCCCTCAGCCTCCTCTTCTCCAGACTAAACAGCCCCAGTTCCCTCAGCCGCTCCTCATAAGACTTGTGCTCCAGGCCCTTCACCAGCTTCGTTGCCCTTCTCTGGACACGCTCCAGCACCTCAATGTTGTTCTTTTAGTGAGGGGCCCAAAACTGAACACAG
>VZTQ01006454.1:43220-70057 GCA_013400755.1 Pelecanoides urinatrix
TTTTTTTTTTTTTTTTTTTTTTTAGATTTACTTTTAAACTCTTAATAAGAAATCAAATTCAAAATAATCTTGTGTTGTGTATTTTCTTTCCAGGGGATAAATGCAAACCTACTGAGTACACCAAAGTGAAAAATATGTTACTGGATCTACAAAATCAGAGATACTTTGCACAATCAAAAGATAAAACTGTTGATGAGAAAATGGCTTTAAAGAAACTTCTTGTAGATCAAATGTTTAATTATTTTGACTCAGACAACAATGGACTGGTGGACACTAATGAATTATCTCAGGTAAGATTTAGATTTTTGTTTTGCACAGTAGCTATTCAGTGTCTTTGTCAAGACTTACATGCAATATAACATCTTAGGGTGCTTTCACTTTAGAAAATATATGTGCATCTCTGAGTTGGAAAACTTAATTCAAGAATTTTGGAAAAGCTGAATTATCCAGAAATTCTGCAGTGATTATTCAGAAATTTGAATACAGTGCTTTGGGATATACCTTAGGGGGTTAGAACACTATAGGTTGCCTTGACCATGGGTTGTTTTATTATCCACAGCATGTTATCGTAAAGTCCAACTGTACAGATGTATTTTAGAAGTTGAAAATTAAAATTGTATTTTAAATCACTTCTGTGATACTAAACAAGTATTATTGCTTTATACAAGTTAGGGCTAGAGAAGTACAGAAGTAGTCTTGGAAAGAGAGTTCATGGTAGTCTCTAAACAGCAAGCTTTAACTAATTACAGATCTAAACCCATAATTGTTGCTCTGGTAGGCATGGCAGCACTGTGTTAAGAAATATTTACAAGTGAATATATAATACCTAAGGTGTTAGGCTGGAGTTATCATTTACATACAGTTAACTTCTAAAGTTTTAGTGGCAATTTCCAGGACCAGAGGCGGCACGCAAATATAGGTATCATTTCAAATAATAATAAATTACCCATTTCAGTAAACAATTTAATAATATTATTTTTCTGTACTTTATAAGATTGGGTTTTCCTGCTGTTTTTTAAACTCTTTCAGAACTTCAGCTTTCAAGGGAATTTGATGCCTGTATATATTTCACAATAATACTTTTTATATGAATATGCTATATGAATACATAACATACATAGGAGTCACAGATATAGATGTGCAAATTATATTTAATGCTTGTAGATATATATCACTACACTTGAAACAATGTGATTGTGATTAGTGTATTGGTTGGCATCCTAAATAAACTGAATTTTAAATCCTTCTTTATTTTACCACTTGAAAATAGCTTGACTTTGTTGTCATAGCCCTCATGTAACTACTGGAAAATAGTTTAACACTTTCACCACTACAAATCCGTTATTTAATTATCAGTGAATCATGCTTTTTTCATTAGAGGAGCAGGACTAAAGTACTAGTGCTGAAGGTCACTATCAAAAATATTTTGCACAATTTCCAGGTTTGTATAAAGAAACAATTCTTCTCTATTCAGTTGCTACACGAATACTTTTCCTCTTTCCTTTATTTCTTTGTGTCAAACATAATTTAAAAAAGAAAAAAAAATCCATTATGGTGTTTTCAAACTTTCTATGCATCCTTTTCCCACATACTTTTTTCTATAAAAATGAATTTATACTGGCAACTGTAAAGTAATGCTTTTTCACTAGTATGGAAACAGGTCAAACAACCTTAAAACCCAAAGATGGTGCTTTGTGTTTTTGCTAAAATTCACTGCAGAAACAACATCTAAAGAATAATGTAAAGTAAGTTCATTGTTAGTGCTGTGTGGTTTGTTATTGTATGTTTTGCAAGAGACACGAACTACCCGGTTACCCTCAGAAATTGTTCTGTAGTCAGTTTGAACAGGGAAGAAAAAAGAGAAGCTATACCTGTTTCTCTTGAAGCTTTCTCGATAGCAGAAGCTTTAGCTGAGAACCTTTGTCTCTCTTTCATATGACAAAGGAAACACTGAATTGCCTTTGCGAAACACAGAATAGTGTACAGCTTTGCAGTTAAGAACCCAGCTCCTGTATAATCTCAATATTTGTAAATCTTTGCCTTCATCTGGTGGAGGAAGATTTTAGCCTGCATATATACTGAAAACAAACCAAGTATATGACTCAGTTCTCTCTGAACACTTAAAGCAAGACGACAAATTAAAAGAACTCAGAGCAATATCTTCAAATGAAATGCATTGCTTTTCAGAGCATTATCTTTGATTATTGAAAACTTGGCACTTTTTTTCATCCTCCTGTGGGTTAGTCCAATGAATATTTTTTGTTCTTGTTGAACATAAAATCTTGATAAATCAAGATTGTTTTGCAAGGTAGGATTAGACTTTTGCTCTCTTCTGCCTTTAGTGTGTATGATAGCTATCAGTATTTCTAAAAATTGGAATGGCTGTAGTAGGAGAAAGGAAACAAAAAGACCTCATCTTGAATACACTATCTAGAAGGTATTGATTCATAATATGAGAGGACGAGAGGAAATGGCCTCAAGTGGCGCCAAAAGAGGTTTAGATTGGACATTAGGAAAAACTTCTTTACTGAAAGAGGGGTCAGGCCTTGGAACAGGCTGCCCAGGGAAGTGGTGGAGTCACTATCCCTGGAAGTATTTAAAAGACGTGTAGATGAGGCGCTTAGGGAGATGGTTTAGTGGGCATGGTGGGGTTGGGTTGATGGTTGGACTCGATGACCTTAGAGGTCTTTTCCAACATTAATGATTCTATGATTCTATGAGAGGTCCCTGCCACTGACAGAATGCTGAGCCGGTTAACTCTCTTGAGAATGTGGTTGTTGAGGGGGAAGGGATGGTGGTGGTGGAAGAATGTTAGAAAGGCCTTTGAACTTCCTCAGGGCCAAATGGGAGACAATATTATTGTACTCTTGAAAATGTTCTGAGGATTAGGAGAATTTTTCCCAGTTGTGCTCACAATACAGCCAAATTTTGAAATCTGCAGACCTGTCATAAATAATGGTGCCTGTCTGCAATTTAAATGTAATCATATTAAGGGAATATAAAAAATAAGATATGTGTTACAGAAAACAACAAGGACTGCTGAAATTAATTTATGTTCACGTGAATATTGAATTTCAGTTTTTAGTGCATCTTAAATTTTACATCTCAATTTTGCTGTGCAATAAGTGCAATCAGGCTCTTGGATTGCATTTTATTATCTCATAGGTGTCCATATAGTCATCTTACCTAATGTAAAATTGAAATGAATCAGTTGGAGATTGGAAATGGTGACAGCAACACTCCAATTTTTATTGATGTATTTTGGATCAGAAATCATAAGGTTCTTGCATTTGCATCTTGATGTAAGAGAAACAAATATTCCTCTCCAGAAAAAGCAAAAAATAGTGCTTTTTATTAAAACAGCTATTTCAAACAGTGAGAAAGTTTTAAAAAAAATATTTCAAGAATTATAACAATAAATTAAAAATTGGCACACTATTTTTTTTTCTTTTATTTGAATAATTCTGGCATCTGGGTATAATTTTTTTCATGGCTTCGTAGTCTAATACAGAATTACAGTTAAAAATAATTATAACTCTGTTACACAATGTAAATGTCAGACAAGTTGGTCTGTAATTAAGATAGAAAAGCGGTGGGATTATGTAGCTCCATGCAGGCTAAGTGAACTTTTTTTTCCCCCATATAAATTCTTCTCTGACTTGACTGCTTTCACTGCTGAGCCTGACTCATTTAATGTTCTAGTTTCCAAATCCTATATTGGCAAGTCAGATATGACTTGATCTTGAAAGGACTTACTGATGAAGTTAACCTTTTAGACCATGCTGTTTTGAGAGGTAGGTACTAATCAGAAAGAGTATCTATCCTTTCAAAAGGGTAGGCTATAAAACAGGCAGAATTTTCAGTGTCTTCATCACCTCTGGTCTAACATAAATGCAGATATCTGCAAGATTTCCTGTAAAGTGGGGTGGTTCCTTGAAGGGTTTGTTTTGTTTTGTTTTGTTTTGGTTTGTTTTGTTTTTAAAGCACTTTGAAAGAATTTAAAGGAATCCAAAATAAAGGAAGATAGTTGATTCTGCTGGTTAGCTATGAATATTCAGTTGTTAACAGAGTCACTTGTTTATTGTCTTTATCTTATGCAAAAATAGACTGAAATTTAAGACAAAGTTATAAATGGAATGTCAGTGTTTCTGTCACTGTAGATGGCTTGATTACTCTATATTGTTGTTGCTGTGTAGAAGAGAAAAAACGTCAGAAGTGTTATGGGGAGACATGGGAATAAAATGTGTTTTCCAGTGATGAATGCAGTTATTCCTATATGGTGGAATTGCCATTTTATAAACAGTAAGCCTTTTCTGGTTACCATCAGTGAAAGATACACAAGCTCTAAGAATACTTCATCTTGCTCAACAGTGAAATTCAAGTTACTTTTGTGTGTGAAAGTAAAATAATCTATACTTGATTAAATTTAGAGCTGCTTTCCTTCTATTTATTTCTTATACCAGTGAGCTAAGAAAGCAAAATTTTGTAGAAGAGGGAAGTGACATAATCTGAAAGCAAGTTGAATATATAATAATAATAATATATTTTCCTCTTCCTTTCCTGCTTTTTAATGATTATTTTCTGGAGTCAAAGAAAAAATTTAGCACCCTTACTTACGAACGATTATATGTAATTTCAAATAACTCGATATATTTCTGCTATTTACCAGGTTAACATAGGACAAATGAAAATATGTTACATTTTAATAAAAACTCATCCTTACTTATGCATTTTATTTTGCTGTTTTCTCAGTGTCATTTAATTCCAGTTAATGAGACCAAACAAAAACAATTAAGAAACAGCCAAATGAACCACTCACTCTCAGGAAACTGTACTAAGTTCATCATTGTTTGAAGGAATGATAAGTGGAAGTTATGGGAACAACTATAAGATTAAATATGCCATTTTCATGTATCAGTTTAATATGCTTCAATTACAGGTGACATCAGAAATACAGATTTCTCATAAAGCGTAATGAACCTTTGAATAGTGTTACATATCCATGTGTGTTTGTAGATATATACACAAGGCTGTGGGTGTGCGCATGTATATATAGCATCTTTACGTAAAGCATCAATTCAAAAGTTCTAATGTAAAATTTGCTAAAAAAGAAACAAATTTTAAGTAGGAAATTAAGTACTATTGTTTTTATGGCTATGTGTAAATATGTGTACTTATCTGTAAATCTTAGGAATATGCCATACCTTAGAAGAATACACTCTCTGTAGATGAGTAGAGCTGTATCTATAAATGGCTTGGTTACTATATATTATCTTAAAAAAATGTAATCTGAAGGAATTATACATTTAATTGGTTTGTTTAATACAGCACTAGTTCTGCTAAATGCATAGGTAAGAAAACATTTCAATTAGTTTCTTCCTGTTGTTTATTCTTTAAGTTCTTTTTTCTCAAATTTGCTTCAATCACTGTCAGTTATTATCTTTGCTAACAAACTGTTGCTTGTTTGTGAATTGAGAACAGATGTGTTTCCTGTTTTATGCAACAGCTTGGCCTGAATTGTGGCTCCATCTTTTCCTTCAAAGATTAAGATTCCTAAACTGTGTTCCCTATGTTGTGCCACTGAGATCTGAAAGGAAAAAAAAAACCAACAAAAAACCATCTGGTTTTATTTCTGTATTAATAATACTGTTGCACTTTATGCCAGCTGATACTTCGTGGCACTTGTTTGCACAGCTACAACAAATGTAAATTTATTGTGAATGAGTGGTTTAGAGGCCGCTTAAAGAATCACCGTCAAAGGTATTAGCAGAAAGTGACTTTAATAGAAATTTATAAAAGTGTGACTTAAGAGTTCAATGGCAAGGCTCACTCTATCACTTACTACATGGATGAAGCATACAAAGGAAGATTGAGTTAGAATTGAGCTAGGATGATTTATACAGAGACCTTCCTGTTGAGTCATGAGGTTCAGAGAAGACCTCCCTTGCTTTCTAAACTCCTGATGAAGCTTAGGTGTGGCTGAATCCAATCTTAGTCTCAGACTTGGGCTATGGTTTATGTCTAATACAAAAAGGGGTAAGGAGACCCTCCCGTAGAGTCATGAGATTCAGAGTAGACCCCCTTGCTTTCTAAACTCCTCTACAGAGAGTCTAGGTGCAGCTGGATCCACTCCTAGTCCCAGAGTTGGTCAATGGTTTATATATAATACAAAAAGGGTAAGGAGACCCTCCTGTTGAGTCATGAGATTCAGAGAAGACCCCGGGCTTTCTAAACTCCTGGTGCAGTCTAGGTGTGGCTGGATCCACTCCTAGTACCAGACTTGGTCAATGGTTTATGTCTAAGGGATTATATGTGTTTACCAGCAGTCTAAGGTTCGTTCACAGTTTTAAGATAGATCATAAGATTTTAGCAGACTATATTTGCTAGCGGGTACCTCCGCCAGTTCACACAGACACAAAGATATATAAATATACAAAGGTATACCTGTTAAAAATTCCCCTCGAATCCAGTGAAATATTCACGTCAAATGTCTTGGCATTTCTCAATGGGCGAAGGGTTGAGCCTCGAAGAGTGTTTCAGCTGAGGAGTGTTGCAGCCCAGGTCCCATGCCAGCCAGCGACGGTCCTCCGAATCTCGCAAACTCGAGAGTTCATGAACTCTGAGAAGTGTTCCACTCAGAGGGAGATTCTGGGTGCAGCCTGCTGCGGTCCAGGAGAGCTCAAAGGGTCTCACTTGGGACTGCTGTGTATAGGTTCTCAAGATGATTGACTTCAGTCATCTGTAAAAATTCTCAAGGTTTCAGTAACAATGGCATCATTCCACTTGAGCTACGACTCAGATAAGGGTATCGTGGATGACGTATTATCCCTGCTCTTGTCCCCACGGGGCCAGGCAGCGGAAGTTTCTGGTATGGTCAGTACATTCCCCAACCTCAGCTATGCAAGAGTTCCTGATATGGTCAAGGGACACTTCACTGCCTGACTCATTACACCAAGGTCAAGGTTTAACGGGAGTTTCCAAGATTGTAGAGTGGCCCAGGAGAGGGGGGCAGGGGGAATGCACCACCACAATCTGCCCCGCATCTTTTCTGTAAGCATTGGTTTCTCAAACTCTGATCAAAATACTTTGTGGAGCCCTGGCCTTTAAATTTCTACCTTTATGACTTTTGATTTTGCGTCTTATCGGAGGTATTACTATATGTTATTTGGAGGATTTGGAACTGGGAGAAGGGATAATAAGCCTATCTCCTGTTTTTGAATTTTTAATCAACTTTGGTGTTTCCTACACATGGCATAGGCAGAAGCATATTTTGCCTATTAAGCTATAGTTCTATTTATTTTCTGCCTATTAATTAGGAATACCTTATTATTTAGGTTGTATTATCTATTTTTACTATCAGTTATCTAAGAAAAACAGAACATGCACTATATTTAATTCTAGATTCAAAATAAAAATAAGATTCCTACATGAAACTTTAAAATTGAGGGAAAAGAAAATAAAAATTTTAGAGATTAGTAGTGAGATATAGCTTATAAACACTGTGATCGTAGTACTAAACTAACATCTTAATCTGTGTTTGCTGCCTTTGCTTTTATCAAGGAGAAGCACTTCCCATTATTTTCTTGCATAACAGATAATTCAGTTACTCTGCTGGATTAGAATTTAGTTATTTAGCTACTGGAATGGCATGTAAGGAATAAAGGGCTATGAATAGCTTTTAAAATGAGATTTATTCTACCCTCTATCTAGATATTAGATTAATACCCTTGTGTATATATTTACAATGTGAATATTTCATATGCCTGGGTAGAGAGCTTGAAGTCTTCTTCAGTCCAAATGGACCATTTAGGATCCTCAGATAGTGTGTAAGCATTGCAAAATCTAACTGCTAGATGATCTTGCAGCTATTAGTTTCTCAGTTTCTGGCTAGGAAAAAAGTCCATGCCTAAAGTCTCAGAAGGCGGCAGGTTGTTTTTTCTTAGCTCTCTTAATGTAAAGTGTGTTTAGCAGGCTTCTGATTACTTTTATGGATCCTTTCTAACTTGAAAAGTTCTCTTCTAGTTTCTCAACATTAAATTTTAATATGTGCAAGTCAGAACTGAATGTTGTGTTTCAGTATCAGTCCCGCCATTGCCTTTTGTCGTGGTTTAACCCNACCCCCAGTTACCTTGTTACACTTCAAAAAAACCATTCTGCTTGGTTAGGCTACAGAATGATGCTGGAATTTATGAGACTTCCTTATCCACAGCAAATCCTGTGTCCTTTTCGGATAAAATGTTTTCCAGGGCCCTTTTATCCTCATTAAGATATGGTCTAGGTTCTTATTTTTAGATGAACGACCTTACATTTGGCTCTGTGAAAACACAGATCCTTTTCCTGAAAACATCCAACCATATGATCCATTTCATTCTACATGCTGCCCTGTCCTTCTCTTCATTATTATTCACCTCAACAGTATATACCATCTGCCAATTTTCTTTTTATATTTATTTTTAAATTATGGAAAAGGAGTGGGATGAGACCCTAGAGTTTCAAAATCTCACTGCCATTGGGATGTTTCAGCCATTGGTGATTCCTTACTGACGTCTATTTTTTCAGGTTTTGCAATTACTGATATTATTATTCTTGCAGTATATGCCTTATTGATACTGCATAGTATTATTTTTCTTTTGTAATGATGTAGGGTGTGAAATTAAAAATACCTACAAGAAGCTATTATGTTTAGCAAGCTGTCTTTGTAAATTAAATCCCTTTTATAAGTAAAAGAAAATGAAAAATGGGGTTGTCTGACAGGCTGTATTTTAACACCAGAAGGTCGTGTTAAAATATCATGTCGTGACAACATTTAGAAACACAAAAAATATTCACAGTCTTTATCTGTGAATTCTACTGTTTATTTCTTGAACCAATACTGACAATTTTTCTTGCCCTCTTTGAATATTTGCGCTATGACATTATATGTCCCACCTTATGAAATTTCACTGATATGTGAAGATCTGTTAAAAGGTAATGTCAACAAGAAAAAGGTCTCCTCAGCTGGTGAATAGGGACTCTTGTGAACAGGCAGTTTGATCCTGATGATTTTAAAACACCTTATGCTAACATAAGTTGCTAAATGACTTCTCCGTTGGCTAATGGCTTGGTAAGTAGTCAACTTTGCTTTGCTAGAGTCTCATATAGGTTGTAATTTCATATCATAGTCGATCTGATCTAACAGCAGGTTGCTACAGAAACAGGTAATTTTTCAAAACCCGAATACCCGCACCCTAATACCTGTTCTGAGTTGTACCTTTTATGATAGAATATTAATCCCCCACCCCTTCAAGAGAAAAAAACAACCAACCAAAATCTCCACAAAGATTAATTTTGCTTTCGGTCAGACAGTTGATTTGATCCACAGATCATATTGCAGAGTCAGGAGATGACTAGATCCAGCATGAGAGAATTCCTATTGGGTAAAAATTGGAACAGCTCTTTTAGCAGCAAATCATAGATAATTAAGATTAATCATGATAGGAAGTTACTTCTGTGCCTTCTAAAATCTGTCCTCATGGACTTTTTTGGGGGGGTTGTCAAAACTGAATTTTCCAAAGGACCCCAAAGTATATTGCCAGCATAAAGATATCTATATATAAAGAAACATTGAATCTTATATCTGTAATTAAATGTATGGGTTTAGTGAAGATGAAAATTAAATAATTGCCAGGAAAATAAATTATACCTGTCCATAGCATCATTCTTGGAAATATCTCTATTATTCTGGCTAAACTTTATTATTATTATTTTTATTTTAAATAAAATTGACCAATTATAAATAAAAAACATCACAAGACAGATTTCAACTCAAAGGATTGAAGCTGAGAACACTAATATGCAATTTAAAATGTGGTACTATAGTGGCAGGTGTTGGTGGGCTTTAACAAAAGTTTTATTGTACCACCTTAGGTGTAAAGTTTAATCCTTGTTTGTACAATTCAAGCTAGCAGGAACACGTATTTTAAACTATTTCAGACCACCGTTTATGAAAAACAAGCAAAGGAACAGTGCTTCTCACCCTAAATATTCCTTTTTCATGAACCAGCTGTGATCTTAAGCATAATTCATGGCTTTGAAATCTCAGAGATTTCTTCTAGAGTGACGTTTTCAATACACACAGCTATATCTTTAGTACTACTTCTAGAAATACAATGCGCTTAGAGTTATTAATTTTTCCCAGGCTACATTTTTGTCCCTCATATACCAGCTGTAAGATCAATACAATTTCATTTTTTCTTAATTCAGTTTAACGTGAACTTAATAAACAGGCTTTAATATATGAGAAGTAGCTAGCACTACTAGATAGCGTAGTATGTATCTTTAATTAATAATAGCTGGTTTTGTGGTGATTTTTCTTATCTTTGTGAATAGTTTTCATACTTTCTAATGTACTAACAAGGTTATTATCTTTTATAATGCTATTATATTAATATATAGAAGATACTTCTGGTAGGATAAAATGTTTGTGCCCTCTCTCTTTGCTCTAATGCTCCTTTTATTCTCTATTATTTTGTTAGAAATTTTCTATTTACATGAATAATAACTGAATGCATTCCTTTCTATTCCTGCTGATTCCTTTGCAGAGCAACTGAAAAACAAAAGCCTCTGTATCCCCTATTTTTCAGAAGCTATCATATGATAATACAAATGTTATGGTTTTGCAGTTATTTTGGGAGACAGGTAGATGGTAGGAAGTGTAATTATTTTACTAAGCAATTAACTATAGTTATATTCATTTTTTCTGTGCCTGGTACAAAACTTTAAACTGTGCAACGCTGCAACAAGGACATGCATTAGGTTTGGTTCTTTCAGTTATGTGCGAATGTTTTTAATACACGCACCATGTAAAATGAGAATTCTGTGTATTTATGGTTATCAAATCTCAAAAATTCTTTGGATGGTATCGAGGTAGATGTCTACAACATATACAGACTTTAAACCAAAATGATGCACAAATTAAAGAACGTTTATCTGGGAGAAGTTCATTGGAGTTAAAATCTAACAGCTATTAATTACAATCTATTTACAAAGTATATGTGCCTCATTGAGAAACAGGAGCCTTTTCAGGTCAGCTACTTCTATAACAGGTCTTTGGGAAGATAATAGGCTTGTCAAAAGCCTCTAAGAAGTTGATACAATTAGTAGGGTAATAGGAGTTTATTTCAGTCATTTCTGAAAATGTCTGAACTTGTTTTTTGTTGTTAGGAATTAAACTGAGAGGAAAAAAAAACATTATGTCATATGTACTTGGGAAATTATTATTTCAAGTATATTTGACTGTTTCTTAATCACCATTCCTATACACGTAAAGTAAAATCAGCTTTAACATTCAGTGTCTTTATAGTGCTTCTGTCTATCCCCATTATAGATATTCTCTATATTTTCTAAAAACTTCTGTGTAATCTTAGTGAGTCTGTCCTAAAGGTATTAACTTTTAAAACTGCAATAAATACTTACAAAGTAACTGGAAATCCCTTACTTTATACAGTTGCAGTTCATTGCCCCACAGCAACCTTAAAATGATCTATTAAATGATTATTAGAAACAATTAATTATACCAAAGAACTCTAAGAGCTCAAATGTAATTTCATGGTTATAATTTTCTTGTTAGGTAATAAAACGGGATGAGCTTGGCAAGGATCTGTCTGACTGCTCTCTGTTCGATTTGCTGAAATACGATGATTATAATAGTGACAAGCACTTAGCTCTGGAAGAATTCTATAGAGCTTTTCGTAAGTACAAAGATTAACCTATTCTTTCAGTTTTCTTTTCTCTCTCTTGCTTTATTTTTCTAAAATGGTATTTTTTTATTTTTAAATCTTGATACATCCTGATGCTGTACTTAAACAATGAGTACCATTTAACAGTCATGATATAGTAGAGAACTTCTTAGTAGAAACCAATGAGATCCATTAATGTCCAGATTTCTGAGGGACTTTGGTAATGGAAAATTTGTAGATAATCTTTCCTAATGCCAACATGCATTGATAAGTCTGTGTTGTGCACAAGTGGGAAGTAGTGTGGTCAAGACATAATCAATAGAATCGAAAAAGCTAGAATGCTTCTCCACACCCTGTATTTATGAGTGCTGTTAAGACCATTTCTGACAAACCCAACAGCAAATGTACCACTTCTATTAGGTGCCTTATGTCTTCACAGAACTCGGAGAGAGGTATAGATTTGGGGTGTAGTTTTGCCAGGTATTTGTTCTCTGAATGCCAGAGGTGACTGGGGACAAATGTGCACAGTACATATGAACATCTTGACCAAACCACTGGGGTATGGGTTGACATGGTAGTGAGTAGCAGAAAGAAGAAAGATTTTGAGAGGTCTTATACGGTATGTTACATGCAATGTAAGATACATCCATATATTTTGTTATATCCAGATCAGAATTGATTATTTTCACTTTCATCTACCTCAAATCTAAGACTGAATCTTGAAATCTGACTTTGATTTCAATAGCTGTTGCTCCACTTTCAGCAACCTGGCAACATAGCAGATCAAGTTTATGCTCAACTCTTCCTATAATTATAGTTTGATTATGCATTGACTAGTCCATTAATGTATCTTCATTTTGAGTCATTACAGCCTGTTGCTTTAGTCTTCTTGTACTTTATTTTTGGACAACTGACAGCTCTCAGCCACTGTAGATGATGGCAAATGAAAAAAGATCCAAAACTACTTACAGAGTTTAAAATTAAAAAGTAATGAATGTATATTAGGAAAAAAATGGCTCCATGGAAAGCAATAAGATTAAACATTAAATTAATCATCAAGATGACTGCCTGAAAGTTTCCTGGTTTTGCCTATTGAATTCTATTTTTATTTCCCCGAAAGTCCTTCACAAAGTGTGATTTTGTGATACTGCTTAGCTGAATGAATGGCTTACTGCTCCTAAAAAAACCTTGATCCTGCTTCCTGACATTATCTGACTACCTTTCTTGCAGTGTCCTGACACTCACAGTCTCTCCTCTGAGTCACTTACTAAATCAGCAGGAAAATATTCACCCTCCACATCCCACCCCCAGTCCTGTTTATTTTCTACCAGTGGGTGACCTGAATTGAATAAGTGAAGGGTCAGATCATAACTCATGCAAAAGAAGTGAAAGGAGAGGACAGCCAAGAAATAAGGGGGGGAGAGAGAGGGAGAGAATGGGGCATGTTAAGAGTTTGTGGCAGTGAGATAAGTTAATTCATCTGTACCAGCAAAACACTAGGAAATACCTTAATTTCTTTATTAAAAGTTGTGGTACAAGTTACCACTTACCAAAACATACAGAATTACATAGCGTCTATAGAAACGTACCCATGCATTATCTATGATTATATGGATAGATGTTATACATATAGATCTTGATTATATGCATAGATGTGGAAATATATGTGGAAGCATATATATATAATATATAGGAAGGATATATAACAATCCAAGAAGGTTAAAGACACATTTAAAGCATTAGCATGCTGTTTGCAAACACTGAAACCACGTATTAATAAAAGCATAACATTGTTCTTCCAAATAAGACTTTGATGTGCCTCTGAGGGACTGTTTTGCGTAGTTGTAAAACTCCAGACATAAGAATAGCTTTTTGTTGTGTATTTTTAATGGACTTTTGAATAATGAAGATCATTTTCATATGGTATGTTAAGCATTGCCTTAATATGAATGATAATGGAAACAGTAGATTACATAAAGTTAGGAATTATTTAGGCTTCTTTGTTGCAATACAGTAGTGGAGAAGATTCTGTTTAAAACTATGATGGTATCTTGAAAGATGATTTCTAGAGCAAGATTCATTCTTCTATGTAGGGTTTTTTAACTGTCTACATATTCATAACATTGTTTAAAAATGAATCCTTAAAAACAGGTAGTAGTTTGTTGTACATTGTGTGCCCAACAGGCCAAAGGAATAGTCTCTGTAATTAAGGCAAAACAAATACTCTTGAAATAAATTTGAGGATTAACTCTAGTTCTGTTGCATTTGGTCTTTAGAGAGTTTGAATTAAGTCATTCTGATCTACATCAATAGCATTAACAAAAGTTACATAATGCTATAAAAGTATAGTAAGCTAAGCAAAACCAAAACAAATTAAATGATAGCCACCTGGTCATTCGACTACTGCTCTTATGGCTAAACAAGCTGACCCCAAACTGAAACCAAGCTCTCCGTGCAAGCCAAGCCAACCCCAGGCAAAGCGAATGTGACGGCCCTGGTCCAGAGGCCTGTGTTGTTTGCTTAAGGCAATGCCTGTGACATGTAAGTAGTAACAGCAAGTCTGGATTTATGAGGATACAGAGAGTTAATAAAGACAGGGAACCAAATCCATGTGAGGAAATATACGCAAGAAGCACTCACGTCACATCTTCCACACACGAGTATCTCCTTATTTAAGCTACGATAGAATTAAACATATTAATTTTCTTTAATAAAGTGAAACAGGAATGTTGAAACTATTTATTCCAAACAGAAATAAAACTGAATTTTTTTCCAGAATTTTCTTTAAGTATTTAATCAGTTCAATTTTGTGTTCCAAAGTTATAATTATGTTACATTGTAATTATATATTATAATTTTGAAATTACCATTTTGAACAGTATGGAAAAGATTATTTTTCACCAGGTTGGGCACTTTCAAACATGTAGAACAAATTGAAACTGAAATAGGAAGGATTTTTTTAAAAATACTTTTCATAACTATGTAATGAGTGAAAGATTATAACTGAATAATAATATTTGCAGGGGATCATCTTCTAAAATATTGTGGTCTTATTTGTTATTTAAAGATGTTTAAATGACATAACTTACTTTAAATAAAAAATGCTTGTAGAATTTTTGACCCCTTGCATGGTTCTCTGTCCGTTGAGCTTGACAGTGTGTTTGTCACTGGTTTTTCATTCTTTTATCTCCACCTTTTTCATCTACATTTAGAACCTAATCTCAATTTAATACTTGGTGTACTCCCAGTGGATTACCTCTATCCCTAATAGCAGTGGAGTGGTGGATTTGAGAACTGTTGAACTCTCCTCATTAAAGTTTATCTGCCCAACTGCTGGAACAAGAGTTACTGACATTTATTCACTCAGAATGGCAGTGAAGAAAATTTGGGTTTGCAATGCTGGAGAAATTAATCCTCTACAAAACTGCTGCACAGAATTCAAAGGGTTGTTGGTTTTTTTTTTCCTTCTTCTTTATTTCTGTAACTCTAATGAGTTGCTATTTTAAGTATGGAGGGGGAGTGGAAGAAAAGTCATAGAAGGCAAGCAGTTCTAATGCCTTGTTTGTTAAAACAAAGTCATGAGCACAGAAATGCTAGGACTAGGTGGTAGAGGGAGGGGAGGTGTGATAGGGGTCACAACACCACAGTTTTTGTATGTGGTAATTTCCCAAGGGTACTTTTGAAGCCAGTTTGTACCAAAAGCTGCTAAAATATAAGATGTGCTATAGATAACGAAATATATTTTTAAGACGTATTTGAATTTGGTGAAGATTAAACAGTTCATTTTCTAAATGTAATTGTTCCTCAACATCCTTAACTGAGCACAGGATCATGCTGCACAGAAAAACCTTTGAAAAAAAAGAGAAGGCTGGAAAAGGGCTGAGAGAAGGCATTTGTGTAATCAGCCTGACCCTAAAAATGGTATAGTAACAATCAAGCATACAACTAACATGCACATTTCTAGCTGTGATTTCAAATGGTATTTAAAAACACTTGCATAAGATTTTGAACACAGTTGGGTAGGATTAAAAACCATTTTCACTATGCTGTTGAGCAACCTACTCCCTTAAAGTGGTTTCTTTTTAAAGGATTAGGCAATTACATTTTATTTAAATATGAATGCATATCTGTGGGATTAATTATCAGTACTGTTTCATTAGGACTTGCAGGTAGGAAATTTTTTCGTTGGTATACTTAATTAGAAATTTGTCATCTAAAGATTGTAAATTTAGAATCAAACATGACTGTAGATTTACAGATTGCTTTATGAAGAGTTCCCACAGATAACAGTAATTCTATTTTTTCTCTAGTGGTAGAAAATAAACCACCTTAAGGACAAAGATTAATCATTGCCTGTTTTAAAAGTATTAACATGCACATAAATATATATCTGTGCATATATACATATGTATACATGCTTGCTTGTATTCTGTGAATTACTTTTGACAGTTTCATTTTATATGACAAAATGAGTTCAAAATAAACAGGACAACCAAATGTGAGTAACTGTATGCAGTGGAAGAAAAATCCCTTTCCCCCTTCAGAAGGTCAGATGCTGAGGCAGCAACAAAGAAAGAAAATGCTTGAGAAGGTGCTCTCTGCCTTGGAGGTTGGTGCCAAGTCTAGGTTTTCAAAATGTTAGAAGCAGATGAAGATGCTTACTGGCTTCTGTAGTGTTTTACATACTGGCAAGACTGATGTGCTTTTCTGGGTATCACTTATACTGTAAGGGGTTTTTTTTTGTGCTATAGCATCTACCTACTAGATATCTGTCTACTAGATGCCATAACAGTTTAACTAGATCAATAGCGTATGCAGAGTTGAGCCTGAAAAATTATCTCCATTAATATGAGAATATAAACCAAAAAGTTGAGATCTAGCTAGGTTTTGGGAGCTTGGGACTGAAGGAATCAGCTGGTTTGGTCCTCTACTGCTTCAGCCACATCATGTAAAATTCTATCTCAAAAGTGATCTGGCTCCATCTTAGTGTTTTGTTTTGCTTTTTTGTTTTCCTTCCCCAGCCAGCCCCAAGCTAAAGGATTTTCTATCAGTGAATGTTTTTTTTTTTTGACAGGGAAAAATATATTTAACTTTTTCTGAAAGGGTGGCTGAAAGCCTAAGATGATGAAGCCAAACAAAAACTAGAAGGGGGAAATACAGATTCTTGAAAGCTTTATCTTCTGTAAACTAAAACTCAACCAATGTGCTTCCTTTATTTTTCAAGGATTTTCTTTCATTGTGTAATGTATCCTATGGTATCAAGATAATTCTGTGTTTGCTGTAAATGCTGTCTCTTTTTGTTTGTCTTCTAGTGCTCCTTTCTAAAATCACCTCCTTTAAAGTACCATCTAAAATGAAATTTCAAAGCAGGTACTTCAGGTGGCCTTCATGGTGGGTTGCAAAACCTCAAGGCATACCACAAGCAAGTAAATAGTAATAAATTATTCTGTTTGATCACTCAGCAGATGCAGATGTTTATGTAGACACTTCCCTTTGTGATTGCAGTAGAAAGTGTAATGCTAATTTAGACATTTATGAATAGAACTGATTGAATACAATGAATGCAAATAACAAGTTTATTGTGAATAATAGAACTAAATGTTTTATGTAACAGTTGACATCCTGCATAAAATGAAGAAAAAAAATAACTATCTTTCAGAATTGTTTTCTATTGTTAGCGTAGAACTGGTTTTGATGTTATCTTATGCTCAAAAATGGGCCATGGAAGGCCCTCACACTGAGGACTTGAGTGTAAAAATTACCACTAGATGTACAAGAAATTGTCAGAAAGAATTAGGTAGCCAAAAAAAAAAAAAGACCTAAGTTTATTCTATTAGTGATGCTTTATAGTTTCACTGGTACTACTTGTGCTTTCAGGTACCACTCAACACTATTAACAATATCTAATCTGTCATGCAGCTGTTATTCAGGATCACGTGTATTGTTACTGTACATGCTATTGCTTTATATATTTAAAAATACCTTCAGTTTGAAATGCTGTTCATGTCACAGATATCAGATTCAGATTTCAAGCACACCTTATTGCTGAGGTAATTGAATGAAGTGATATATAAGCCTACAGTAACAACAGCTGTTTCAGAAGTTGATCTGGGCTGAAATTACAGAACTTGTCTTTGGACTTAGCTTTTAGGAGGAAATGTGAGGGCAGTACCTAATATGATTGCCAAACTTGGTGCTTTGTTGTGTCTTGCATCATGTGGAAAGGCAAGCAGCAAGAAGTGCCCATAAATACAGGGCTTATTATGATCGCATATGCTTAGTTATTAATTCTCTGTCCTCAAAAATGATTCTAAAACATCACTGTTTTCATTATGACAGCTTTACTTCTATTTTAACTTGTCAAATGCAATTATTACAGGCATATGTTCAAAAAATCCTTTTTTGTAATGTATCTTTATTTCCAAAGCAAAATAGACCAGAATTTAACAACAACAAAAAAATCAAAATAAAAATCTGTACTGAATTATTAATTTAAATAAATGAGAGTTTCCATTGGCTTCTATTAGTTATCCTCAAGTCCACAAAGCTTAACTCAAAAAATACTTATTGAATTTATACTTCCAATGACTTCAGTATGTCCCAAATATTGTATTTAATGTGGAATCTGAGTCAGAGCTTTATAACTATGATGAGTCTTCAATAGTAAAACAGGTTAACAAATAGTAGAGGAAAGATTTTCTGAGGGAGGAAGAGGTGTTATTCTGTCTCCTGCTACCATTAATCCCTTTTCAGCAACAACTAGTGTGTATTAGATTGTTCCAGAGGGCATTATATTTCAGCACTAACCTCTGAAAATACTAGTTAACATCATACCGAGTAGGAGCTATTGGACTTAGTGGCAATATTTTTCTGCTCAACCTAATGTATCTTTCAAATTCCTACCTGTGCTGCATGTATTTTCAATCTAGAGATTCTTAGCTGGAAAAGAATACAACCTCTTCTATTGTGTGAGCAGAATTTTAAACTGATCATTTCAAACAAGTAAATATTTAAGGTATTAAATATTGTTTCATGGATTGAAGTAGTGTACCTGAAATTTCTCACATGCCACTAAGTCAGTTTATTTTGATGCCAAGTGATTTCCATATGATGATAAATTTGTTTATTTGGTGCTTCCCCAGTAAGACACTCTGTGTTTTTTTGTGTGGGTTTTGCTTTTTTTGTTAGTGGTGTTTTGGTTTGGTTTTTTTTTAAGAAATATTTTCATTTTTTTTAATTAAAAAAAGGTCTCTGAGTAAAAAGGGCTCTTTTAAAAAAAAAAAAACCTTAAGTGTTGCTGTTTGACAATGTAGAAGTCCTTTGAGAAATGCTAAGCTGTTGGTGTATTTTGTCTGTTCAGATCTGGATCAATGTAGGAGATAACTGATTTTAACATACCTTCTTTATAGCATACATTCAAAACATTTGAAAATACTTAAATAGTATCAGGCAGCTGAAGTTTTTTATTCTTTTCAAATTTTGCCTGATATTTGCCTTCCTTCTGGATAAACACAAAATGAAAGATTTTATCAAGATACTCTGATAATTATGGTATTCATCATTTTATGTAGCACTGCTACTGTTTCTCCTAGGCCGTAGAATGTTTGTACTGACTTGAGTAATTTAAGAACTGGATAAGTGTAAAAATGAACCAGTCACATTTAAGTGTGAATAAGCTGTACCTAGAAATGCAGTACGAATAAGACATAAATAAGTGACTTGCAGTTATGTAAATTTAGAATTTGACCTTTTGCTAAGGCCAGGTGCCAAAGGTTTTTCCGTTGTGTTTTTGGGGAATCAAGTAGCAAATTTAAGGCCACATTAGGTTTGCATGAGTAGATGAAAGAAATATTTCACAAGGTCTTTGGTTATCAGGAAATAATGAGGAAATTAGGAGATTTTGTTTATGAACCTTGAGTTCTGGTGACCTCTAATCCCATCAGTGCATTTACCTGGGAGCTTTTGTGCTGTTCAGTGATGTAGGTTGCTAGAAATACCACTGTGAGATATGGGATTGCAGAGGATGAAGATCGGAACCAAACACCTTAGTTATAGTATCATTGTTTCAGACAAGAGGATTGGTAGAGATTGACTTGCATGATATTTGTTATTGGCTCAAAATGCCTGAGAATGAAGTCTTATATGCCTTTCAGTGAACTTATTTCAATGCTATGGAGAATGACACAGAATGTTGAGGAAAAAATAAAGACTGAGCAATTATACATGTCTGGTTTTGGTTAGCAAAGTCCCCCAGTAATTGATCTATTAGTTGTTTCTCAGGAATCAGTTATCTGTGGTGAGTTACAGTATTTTTGCAACTATTTTATGTTGCTAATTCTGAAGATATTTTCATCTTTTCAAAGCAGTGTACATGTAAGATTAGGCTATGACTGATGTTCCAATGTCCACAAACACCTTTATCTACATATTGTAAGGAACATGTCAAGGCAAATTTAAAATAATAATTTATAATCACAGTTTCCTTTATTAACAATTTTAAAGGAAGCACTCTTTCTCCATAACAGCGGGGGGGGACGGGACAGAAAGGCAAAATACTATCAGAACATAAGGAGTAATGACTGTGCATTAAAGGAGACGATCACTAGCTAATCCACAAGCAAGAACATTAAGTATCTCTACTTCAAGGCAGAATTACTCTTCTGGAACCATAATGAATATTAATAGGCTCATAAAATATTATTGAGTAAGAAAGCCTCGGTAACCATTGCATTACTTGTTTCCTTTGCACCCATGACATTACCTCTTTATCTGGATTTCATAGTTAAAATTGGTCACCAATTTTAACTTCCAGAGTAACTGGCTATAAACACTGTTAGCCAACAATAAATATTAATTTAAGCATAATTTCTAAAATAATTGTCAATATTATCATATTAAATCTCAGTAAAAGTTACCTTTTCCTTAAAAAGAACTGAAATCATATTTAGTATTTCTGAAATCATATTTAGTATTTGACTTCTTTAGGAAATGGCATAGAGAAATCATTTTCCTCTTAAAAAAACCAGAGTGTATTAGTCTGAATTTAAGACATGGGTGAAATGTTCAAAACTGTCTCTCACGTATTTCCTTATGTGCCTAGATAGTTTTATTTTCCATACAGCTGAATGTACCCATTTAAAATCCATTTAATAAAAGGAGATCATTACTGCATGTTGAAGTAAATGGTTTATTAGTTTAGCATTAAATTTAAATAATAAAATATTTGGAAAATTAAAAAACTCTGTCAGAAGCACTGCTAACTTGAAATCTGAGAGAACTTTGCTGTAATGTGATAAGACTCAGCAGTCATTTGTCAGACACTTAAGAAATAGAAAAAAAAGGAGAGAAAAGGTGGTTCTAATTCATTGCCCCAAGTCATCAAAAGGGGAGTGTTTTGATCACTAGGATAATTTAAGTATTTCAGATGAACACTGAACGATTAAGATGCCTTTTCTGTCCAAGAATCAATTTATTTCTTTGGAGGGTGTTTTGAGCTGCTTTGTGTTGCTTTATGCTCCGTACGAGGTTGAGTTTACTGGTGATTCTTAAATATCAGGTACTAATGTTCACTTTAGAAAAGTGTTATTAAGTAATTGTATTCAAAAATTTAGAGCATGTTGTTTCATCTTTATATCTCTCAGGGTACTATGGAGTCCAAAGAACAAGCTTTCCCAAAAGAAGACTGTTGGGTTTTTGGTTTGGAATTTTTTTTGATAACTCATCTACTCTGCTTGCTTTCGTTTTGTCCTCGCATCTGGGTAGATAAAAGTAGAAAAAATATTACAATCAGAGGAAGATTGTAAAAGGCTTTTAGTAATTCCTGAGATACCTGGATTTCTTAAGCATATCTGACATTTACATTATAAAAAAGGAATCTGAAGACACAGTTTTGCACCTAGATTATATGAAAGTACTTTGGAAATGGGGTTAATAAAAAAAAACAAAATTCCAACTTTGCAAAGCTTGTGAGCTTTTCTGTAGATGTTAGTGTTATAGAAAAGTGTATTACAGTATATTGGGAATGTTTTTTGAGTGAATGCCCTCAAATATCCATTATATACAATAAGGAAAAATTAGCTCAAAAATGTCTCCATTGTAAAGAAATATATTGGAGAAGAAACCCTTTTAGTTCACTCTATTGTTTATGGTGAATTAGGTTCTGGCAAAGCATTCTTATTTCAGGAAATTTCATTACTAACTTCATTTCCAAAACATAATAGCACCATTTCAAGTTTTACTATAGTATTCCTCCATAGCTTTTGAGTTTGTTTTTTGTTTTCCTCTTCACTATTGTGCTTCCATAGCGTGTTTTGGAATGTTGTATATTTTTGCGGTTCACAACTATCCTAGCGCATCCATATATGCCATTGGCAATAGGACACTATTTTTGGCCAACTGAAATAAAAAGTGAATGAAATATTTGGATCTAAATATTTTATAGAAAACTTCAAAGAAAATGTGGATAAATTAATTTTCAATATGAAAATTGTCAACATATTACATTTCAAATAAAAATAAAGGAAGCTTTTTTACCCTGTATTTGACAACATTTTTGTAGCTTGTTTATAAAATGTGGTAAGGGAGAAAAATGAAAAAGACAGTGATTTGCAAGGGGCTTCATGGTGCATCCCTTCGGAAAGCAGAAATGTATATCTGTCCTACTAACTTGCGTCTCCTGAACTACTTTGAGCTACAGAGAGGAAAGGCCTGCTTCTAAATCAAAATCATCTCACTAGAAAGTTTTCAATGCTCAGCTCGTTCTAAAGTTCTAAAGCTACAAAGTTTGGAGAGGGTAGAACAATTGAAATATTAGTTAAATATGACAAATGCATTATTTCTGTTTTCAACCTAGTTTTCTTTTAAAAAGCATAAAAGTTGATTTCTAACTTCAGAAAGATAAAAAAAATTACTATACTACCAGCCCTTAATGAAACACACCAACTATCTATAGATTTGGTTTTGTTGTATAAAAATTAATAGATTTATCACATAGCCAGTGGGAATACTTCATTAAAAAAAAAATTCTTAGAAGATACCTTTTAGGCTTAAATTTTTTTTTTTTGGGGGGGGGGAGGGGTTTGTGGTCAGTATTGTAATCTAAAAAGCATTTGAAAAAACAGTCACTTTATGAAAAATATATGCATTTTTTTAAAGGCAGAATATTGTTCTCTAACACATCTAATAATCTTATTAGTCTAGTTTGTAACAGTTGCACATATTACATAATGCCAATAATTTTAGCGCATTCACAAGATGCTCAGAAAAAAGTATTCCGTCGTGACAAATTGTTACTTCTGACTAGCTGATAACTTCATTTTCTGAAGTCATATATTGAATGAAGGAAAATGGAATTTAATGTTGTTATTTTAAGTTTTGGAAAGTAAGATCAATTTAATCCTGTAGTGATAGAACTATTTGGTATGTTTGAAGATGTGCATTAAAAGGTCTTTTTTTCTTCTTTTCTTCTTTCTTTTTTTTTTAATTTTATTTCAATAAGTCTTGATCTCTTCTCATCAAGCATTTGTCTGGTTAATATACCACAGATCTCTTAAGTGTTTGTAAGTAGCTTCCCATATGCTGTCACTGCTAAACATAATGTGACACCCCAGAATTTAAGCTGCTACAACTCCATATAAATATTGACAACTGTATGGTTAGGATGGAAAGAATATCAAATACTCCAGTCTGTCAAAGCTATTTTTATGGTCTCAGATAATGGTGTTCTAAACTATAATGCTTCTTGCTCCTCATCACTCCTAGCTTTCTAACTGCTCAGACACAAATATTTCATAACTGCATATAATAATTATTTTTGTATTCATTAGAGAGATACATGTGAGCTGAATTCAGTATGAACACTTATGTATGTGTGGGTTGCATATATTTGATGAAATTGTAAATCATGCTAGCTCCACTCCCTCTGATCACTGGAACCCTTATTTAGGTGGATGACTATTACATGTTTTATAAATGGCCTAAAAAGACGTGTGCAATTATCCAAATGTATTTTAGATGCTTTTGGATTTACAGAACCACCCACACAAAACTCCACTCTTCCCCCCCAACTCCCAACAAAAAACTTAACATTTTCTACCAAAGGAAATAAGCAAACAGACAAACAAAATATCCCTGTGGTTGTGTTGTATACAGAATTAAATTGTCAATAGATTTCTAAATGGATCACGCTCTCATCAAATCTTATGTTAAGTAGGTTAGCAAGTGATTTATATGGAAATGCAATTTTGGCCGTAGTAAAAAAGAAGATGTCATACAAAGGCTATGAAGCAGAGGTATACGTAATGCAATATTGTGTCAAAACATGTTTAAAAAAGATGCAAAACAGTGAAAACGTAGAGGAGGAGAAAACCACATAAGCCTTCTCTATGTAGTTATTTAGTATAAGAATTATGAAACTGATTGCCTAAGATGGAAGGGATCCAAACAATTCATCTGGTTGCCACTCTGCCATGAAAAAATGATTGGAGAAAGTGTCATTTTTTTAAAATTTGTTTTGCATTACGATTATAATTCTTCCCAACCTAGACATATGGTAGAGATGTATTTGTTGGAGGGAATAGTTATAGTGTTTTAAAACTTGCTGAACACTCTAAGAAATAGTTGATGCTAAACAAGATTAATGTTTTGTTTGTGCTTATGAAGTGCTGAGTTAATGTCTACTTTGAGTAACAACATATATATATTTACAACTTCTTTGGGTTAGAACAAAGATACATCTACTCCAATATCTTTGCTCTAGGAGGGCTTAGGGAAGATTACAAAAGAAGAAAAAGCATGTAAGATTCCTCTAATATACTTTCTCCTCTCTAGTGATTTTTGTCTCGAAGACTGCTTGTCTTTAATAGCTCTTGATGGATGCCTCACTCATAAATTTGATTGCTTTTGGGACCCATGTGAAATTAGCATCTACAACATTCTGTTTCAGACACTTTCACAGTTTAATGATTTCTGGATAGAATAAGTATCTTTTTTTCTTCATTGTGCACACCTTGTGTTTAGTGTATTTAGTTCTTGTATGATAAGAAACCATGAACAATTGTTCCGTATTCCTAGTCTCCAAGATACTACTTTTTTTTTTTAAGCTCCTGACATATCTTTGTAGTCATCTCTTTTCCATTCTGAAAAATGTCAGTCATTTAATAGCTGCTTGTATGAAAAGACTCCCACATCTTTGATCATTCTTGTTGTGTTTTTCTGTTCTTTTTCCAGTTTTACTGCAAGTTTTTTTTACAGAGGGAGGGATAAAAAGCAAATAGTAAAGTTGCTCATGCAGCATGGATTGATACAGTGGCATAGTAATGTTTTTCTGTTTGGGTACCAGTCTTTGCCTAATAATTCCTTTTATTGTCATATTGTCAGAACTTGAGTAGATGTTTTCATAAAACTACAAATTATACTCTCAAAGTCTCATACCTGAGCAATAATAACTAGTTTAGAGCCCATCACTGTGTAAACAAGGTTGGGCACTTTTTTTTTCCCATTCATGCAGTACTTTGAATACTGAATTAAATATATTGAATTTGGCATGCCAGTATCGTAAGGTCTTTAAGCAAATCAGCTTTTATGTTTGCTACCTAAACTGGCTGATTGGTTGTTCTCCAGAAATTCTATCTCAGAAAATTTTATCACTTCATTTTCTTACCCCTTCTCCTGGATGATGTTGAACAACATGAGTTCCAGTAGAGGTCCAGGTGGAACTCCACTGGTGACTTTTCTTCATAAAAGACCTGCAAACAGACTCCTTCAATGGAGAAGTGAAAGAAGATCATTTCCCAGCCCATGACAAGATCTGATTCACATTGTTTGTGAAAGGGTAGATCAGAAGATACTATCAGTAGGACTGTAGTATACAAGACCAACGTACTAAGAACCATAGCTTAATTCAGTCTGTTTTAGTTTGTTCTTTAACCTTTGTGCTGATTTTCTTAGATGCATAGCCCATTGTATGCTTTGATCTTGGGGAAATATACCAGGTACGCAAAGCCAAGAAAGAAATACACAGAGTCCTTCTTGTTTTTGGAATGTGCCAGTGTGCTCAACATGAAGTCATGGTCCTTTGCACGGACATCTACTCTTAAGAGGAAGAAAACTCTACTCAGCGAATAACAAGTTAGAAGCCTCTGTACAGTCAGGTAACAGAGCCTACCTTGAGTTCTGGTTTCTTTCTTTTTCCCTCTAAATGTAAATAGTTACAATAGCCAGTTTATAGATTTTTTTCATCCTAAAACTGCTCCCATCTGTGCTTATTTCTGTAAAAGATTTCTATGAGGAGCTGCTTCATAACTCCAGTCTTCAGATTGCAGGGAACTATTGAATAACAGTTGCATGGCCCTCGGCTTTTTGCAGTGGAAATGTAGTAGTTCTGCTATGTCTCAGACTTTCTAACTACATTTGCAGTTCAGGTAGTTTAATCCTGAATTACTATTTTAGAATATTTTCCTGTCATTTTCCTGACAGAACTGGACGAGGAGATAGTTTTTACAAAGTTGGGTTATTCTAAAACTCAGGATAAGTCCAGAGATCTTAAATGTTTAGAAGTTCTATTATCAATCTGGGAAAGAAGCTTTGAAATTTGAAAGTGAAATGAAGCTACAGAGTAAATAAAATTGGCAAATTATTATATTTACAAACTGAAATCCTTGTGCATAAAACTGTCAGTTACTAGGGCTGTCAACTGTCCTCTTAAAATTCCCATTTCATTATTGATTAGTTCCAGAAATACTTCATAGATTGAACCGCTGCATTTTAAATGTTTCATTTGAGGTAACTGCAAGTATGCAGTATTGATGTTTAGCATCTGTATTTGCAATAAAGAGAAGGAGTATTAGATTTGGATCTATACTAGTAAAATTTCTTGAAAATATTTATGCTAACTCTTAGCATTTAAATAAAATGTTTTTGCTTGAACTAGTCATGTACAAACACAACAAGCATAAAGAAATTGATTTTTGCATAAATTCCTTTCTTTGTTTAGACAAATTCAACAACATATTCTACAATAAGTAAGGTCAAAACCAATTATCACTATTACTTTAGTGAATTAGCACTTCCATGTTATCTGGATGGGATAGCTATATTTAACACTGTCCTGGTTCTGGCTGG
>VZTQ01006455.1:0-19393 GCA_013400755.1 Pelecanoides urinatrix
AGCCAGAACCAGGACAACAAGTTAGCAATCTTGTTCCTTCTGGTACTTTGATCTCTTTGTTTTGACACCTTTGACTGGGCAGAGGCAATTTGGATTCTCTTCTGTCTCTGAAAAATGGAGTGAGACATATAACAGCTATTTTATTGATGTTCATTTTCAGGATTCCTTTAGAACATGTGTTAAGAGGGTGGCTAAAGGGTTCAGAGCTCCCCGTACCAGTGAAGGCCCCATTTCCTGGCATCAAAGAAACATCTACTGAATAACAGGTTGGGACAGGTGAGGTTCCCTCCTTATCTAGAACAGTAACTTGTCCTTAAAGGTGGCCTCAGCATTAGCCAATCTATCTTAATGAGTAAAAAACACTAAGAAATAAATTTAAAACTATCTAAGAAAGGGCTGAATTTCTAAAAGAGTAAAGAGGATAATTTCTCATGTGCAGAGTCATGCAAAATTGCTCTGTAAGTCTGTGATAAAACAGCTGCTTTGTTGATGAACTCATTTAAAATTTAAAGTATTCCTCCTTTTGAGTGGCTACTTTCTGCTTTCAGTTTTTAGTCAGCTTCTCTCAGGAAGGCATTTGCAGCAAACTCAGCAGTCTGACGGAGCAGCCTCCAGGTAAACAGTCACTCAGGTAAGCTGGTAGTTTGGCTCTCATTTGAATCAAATGGTTTTGGGCGAAGGCCTGGGCAGCCTGCCCTCCCTCCTGCAGAGCACTCTCCGCTCTTCACTCCAGAGACAGCCTCAGTAACAGGACCGCACTGATGCTCTCTACTAAACTCATAGCTTATGCAGCTCCACACAGAAAACAAACCTGTAATTAAATTGTTCAAAATTTGAAGATCAGTGTGTTTTGCCATCCCTTCAGACCTAATTACTTGCCAAAACACACTGTGCACAGGGTGGGAATTAATATTAATTAGGAATCTTCTTGAACTGCAGATTACAGCCATTATAGACAGAGGAAATGATTATGAAATTTATGCAACTCACATCTTAAAAAAAATGTAATTACAACAACAAAGCTCTATCTCTCAGTATACATAAAGAGGCTAGATATAGACATTTATTCCAGGTTAATGGCAGCCTAAATTGACTACATTCTGCAGGATTTGTCCTGGTTTAGGCTACAGCAAGTGACAGGAGAGGAAAGCCCTTTGTGTGCTTCCACGTAGTGATGAACTGGTCAGTAATGTTGCCCATGGTGATTTTCTGCTGAAAACACCCTGGACCATTCTGGTGTGCTGTCTGATGTGCCTCTGCTATCACCCAACTCCTGCTCCCCAAGATGTGTATAGACATGCCACATGTCTCTTCCGAGACAGGAGGCATAACAGGGCCTCGGCACCCTGCTTTGTGTCAGATGAGCTGGAAAGTATGTTTAGGGCAGTTTCCTGGTCCCTAAGCAGCAGCAGAGCCCCCAGTATACAGCTGCATGGTGGGGAACTCAGCCTGGGGCTTGGGGGTCCGGAGAAGGTAATGCCTCTTTTTCTTGTTTGGAGTATGAAGGTCCAAACTTCTGCTCTGTATGCAGAAAGTATTACTGAACAGAGCAGCAAACATTTCTCCTTAGTGTAATGCTAGAGGTCAGTAATCTAGACTGTATTTGGAAGACCTAAATACCACCCAATTTACTAGCGACTAAATGAGAAGAAAGCCTCCAGAGACACCTAACCACATGGAAACACGAGGCTCAGGAAATACAACTGAATTTTGGTAGAATGTGGGACACTTCTGTTTTAAAAGACACAAGGAGAGCAATGAAGAGACAGAACAGTGGAAGAATCAGCCAGCTCTACTTTGTTCTGTAATTCCCAGAAGAGAACAGGATGATGGGTTGTGCACTGAGTTGTCCATTGTTGGAGATTGTCCCTTAATGATTGCAGGTTACAACAGAAGACATTCTTAATTCAGGCTTTCCAATAGCAGTATCAGTGACTGCCAAGAATATTTAATGGGCTATATGTATATGAAAAAGAAGTGGCCTCTGCTGTGAATTCCTGTAGACGTGATTAAAAAAATCTTGTGAACACTCTGTTACTGATATATATATACTGGATTGTTACCTTCTTTTTTAGCTTTGAGACTTAAAGGAACAATTTCAAGAGCAGACTGAAATATCTGATTGTGTGACAGGGCATGCACCTTTATGGAAAATATTTTAAAGAACAATATTAATAGTATTGCAGTCCTAATTTATTTTGAAAGCAAATATGAAAGAAACATAAAAAATATACTGAACTGGAATATGAAAAGCATCATTCACTGCACTTGAGGTTCTCAGCTCTTGGAGAAGAGGCAGTGTTTGTTTGCAAATGCTAATGATCCATGTCTGTGTATTTATGCATTGATTGCTACTGAAATGAACAAGATTTACCCATGTTTTACCTTCATTGTTAAAAGCAAGAGTCAGATTGCCATTTTTGTTGCTGTATCTCCTTTTATTCCTAATATATCTTGTGCTGCTTTATTCTTGGCATACTGTCTTAAAGTAGTGTATCTCTAAGTGCTTCTCATTGGTGACCAATATGCAAAGATCTACATATACCTTTAAAAGGAATAGGAAGAAATATTTTAGAATAGCCATGATAAGCCAGTTAAGTGAATTAGTATGCATGGTTCAAGAAGCTGACAGTGAATTTTAGTTGAGTGAGTCCCACCCTATCTTATTTTGAAAGTCACAAGGAGGGCACTGAATGAACAAAACAGTGAAAATATCAGCAGGCTGTACTTTATGTTTTCAATATCTTGAAGAGAATAGAATGATATTCAAATATTTTCAGTATTTGATCCTGATAACAGCAGGTGAGGTAAACATTTGTTTTACGAGTTTGCAGTACTCCTGGATTTGAAAACTCTATGATGTTTGTAGAATTCATCAAGTAATAAAATCTGAAGTTTCAGGAGAATGAATATTGACCAATGAAGAAAGCAATGCATTTCTAATGTGAATAAATCTAATCAATGTTGTAAAGGAATCCTATATTCATCAACCTCTTTTACATGAAGCTGTGAGTTATTACAAAATAAAGCATCTCAAAACTGGTAGTAGGTATAAATAAGCACAAATAAGCTGTTCCTGGAACTCTGGTATTTCTTGGGGTAAAAAAAAAAAATTCTTTTTATGGATCTCCTGCATTCATTTTGAAAATGAAGAATAAAAAGAACAACTCCCCTGAATTTATTGGAAAATAATTTTAAAATACTTTGACAATAGAAAGCAGCAAGTCTTATGAGCCATTTTCATTCAAAATTCTTATTCCTGCAGTGTTTAATTATTGACATTTTAATGTCCCCTGCAATCTGCAGTAAACCCCTTGATCGTTGCATTTATTGGAAAAGATGTTTTAAAGTTGGAGTCATTAAGAAGAAAGATTTCTTTAAAATAATCGGAACAGTTTAGTTCTTCAGGAGAGAGAAAAAGCATCACAGCCAAGACAAGTGGATGCAGATATAATCATGTAATGTTTTTGTAGAATGTTTGATAATGAGATTTTCCTACTGTAATCATATGTATAAGGTCTGGTCTTTACTGTCCAATTATCTTACTCAAAGAATATGGTTATGATTAATCTGTAATCTTACAATATTGTGGGTCTTGGCTGGCTACAGTAAAAAAGCAGTCACCGTACTAATGGAAAGTATATTTTCTACAATTGAATTAAAATTTTGAACATTGATCTTATACGTTATTTTGAGATTTTTCAATTGTTGATTTCATCCTCAAATGGGACAAGACAGAAGGGCTTGGTTCAGTTGTCTAAACCTAGATGTCTAGTACCAATGGGAATGCTACAGTAAATCCTGCTTAACCTTCAGGTACTGCGCCAGCACAATCTTTATAGGCCTATGTTGCCAGAATTTAGGCAAATGAATCAAGCCTCAAGTCCATAATTTATATATCTTCTTTGAAATATTCAAACGTATTTGTTTTAGTCATATAAAGATGTTTTAATTTAATGATTTCCTTCAGAAAAAGCTATGGAAATCAATATTTTCCTGCAAAACACAATAGTATTGTTGATTTTCTATCAGAAATATTTAACTCCGCTTGCTTATAAATGATGGTGGGGTATCGCCATTAGTTGTTCTATCAATTCATTTCCAGCTGTGCTTTGAGGTTTTGAGGTATGTGGTTGATTCTCTGGCAGACACTTTTTTTTTGTCTTAGATAGATACTTTTATGTCAGACTCGTACCCATTTTGTTGCCTGTCATCTGGAGAATAAGGTGCTATTTTGAGTTCTGTTCCCTGCCTCAAAGACTTTTTTTTTTTTTTTAATACAAAGATCCTTAATGTAAGAAGGGGCATCCAGACTTCTTCCCCTTTGGCCTCCCTAAATATTATTTAGGAAGATATGTTTGTTTGCCTTTAGCACCTTGGTCAAGCTACTTTTTGCTCTCAAACAGAAGACGTGCAGCAGGGGAGCTGAAAATCCCCTCCCTTCCCCTTGCTCACGGGTTTTGCCAGGTAGTGGTGTGTCCAGCGAGGGAGGAGCAGTGGGCTGGAACCCCTCACAGGCAGAGGAAGAAAATGGGCTTTAGCAGCAACAAATTCCCAACTTCCTTTCCTTTCCACAGAGGGGAAAAAAAAAACCAAACCAAAAATCTAGGCTGTGTAATTGGATGTGAATGTGTGAATGCACATGCACTCACAGGAAGAAGGAGGAATGGTATCATCAGTGGAGGAATGTGTGGAAATAAAATGCAGCAGTTTCCTGACTCTGGCTGAACTTGAAGGTGCTTGAAAAACTGAAGAGGGATTTTCTACTTTATTTTGTTTACCAAAATGTATCCAAAGAGCCTTTCAAAAAATATTTTGGTTAAAATGAGTTAAAACCCTTAAAATAAGACTACGCATGTTAATCATCTCAGAAATCATGGCTATTTCAGCAGGTATACACTGGAAAATACTATGATTATGTCTTTGCACCTAAAATGGAGGGTTGTTCACTAAATCCAGATATAATTATGGTAATTTTTTGGTAAATATTTAATTTTTTCATAATGATCCTCTAGCAATGCATACTTAATTCAACTTTTTAATCTTCAGAAGCCATTGCAAAAAAAAAAGCCACTTCCTCAGTACATTGTCATCTTAATACATTATATAAAAACTGTTTTTGCCATATATAGGATAAATTGAAAGAACTATGTGTTTGCACTAAGTCTGTTGATCATGGACATGAAGTAGAAAGAGAGTGTTGACATAGGTGTCTTGATTACCACTTCCTTGTATTACTGTCATCCAGATTCTCCCCTGAAAGTACCTTCATTTAATCATGTGGAAGGCATAAAGATGAATAAATATACCATGCAAATTGTATTTAATATTTTAATGTTTCTCAGTTGATTTTCATTCCAGCATTTCTCTGAAATAGTGTGCTAACATTATTTAGTGAGAAGTGAGATGTGTTAAACTAAATTATTTATCCTCATATATGTTGGTTTTTTCTGCCTAAAAGAGAACTAGAGCTTTTTCTGTTCTTCAGTCAATAAAGATTTATTAAGCAATTTTTAAAGCACAAAGATGGGAAAAATCTTCATCTGCTTCATTGAGAAAGGTAGTGAAAGGCAGTGAACTTGTCCTTTTCATCCTTCTCAGTGGTCAAACATTAAACATTAAAGAGAATAATTCTAGCAAAGAGCTCCAGTAAAAGCAAAGGTTGATAGGTTTGATCTATTGGAGTACTAAAACAGTTGAGAACAGAATATATTGCATCTGGCTTGATGATGAAGGGAGCAGGCAGTCCCTCCCTCATTAAAGAATGGTTCTTTATTCTTCCCACATTCTTTCGCTCTCCCTCTGAACCACTGCACAGTTTAACTCTAATGCTTTATTAGCAACCTTTGCTGCAATTCCCATCAGGCACGAGCCTCACACCAGCAGGGGCCAGCTCCAGTGTAGAATGATGCCAGCTGTGGCAGCCATGGTGTAGGTGTAGGATGCACTTGCACTGTGGGACATGCACATCCAGGACTCTCCCTTTTCCCACAGGGATGCAGGGCTGGCCTCTGTCCCCAGAGGATCTGACTAGCATTTTCCTCAGAGGAAAAACAAGGTGCTGCTTGACAAAAGCTTTCAGAGGGCTTCCACTGGGCCACGTTGCTCTAGGCATGACTATTGAAGTCAGTGAGAAACTTTTCCATTTCAGTACCACTGGTTCAGGCCTTTGCAATCTTACACTCACTACAAACCCTAGGAACCACAGTTTTCTTTTGCTCTAGAATGTTGTAGGTGAGCTAGAAAGAAATTAATATGAAGTCCCTCAAGCACATCCATTAAGATTAGGAAAGGAAAATCCCTAAATGGTATTACCCCAGGTGAAAACCAGAGATACATAACACAAGCCATCATTCCAGACAACTACAATTCTCCACTCTCTTCATCAGGCATAGACTTTTACATATATATAAATGGAATATGAATTGTCAGGGCAGAGATGAACAGTTTAGGGACTGAGAGAAAGGTCACTTTTCACTTCCAAGAAAAACTTTTCTAAGATGTTATAAATGGTAAAGAAACTCACTCGTTTAATGAGAAAGGCAGTTAAAAATGTAAACAGGTTATCTGCCAGCCTGTAGTCAATAGTACCTAATTTTTCAGATAATGAAGTGAACCTTGAAATGTTACAGAAAGTTGCTTTAGCTAGTGGGAAATAAATTAAGGTGAACACAGACCAGATGATTAAACACACCAATGTAGTGGAAGACCCTGCTGTAAGACGGTATCGCTACCCATGGCTTGCGTACTGACATGGTGCTGGCACTGGGAAATGAGGACAGTCAGTGAGATTTTTTAAGAATTCATTGCAATCACAGTACATTTCACTGGGATATCAAAGTGGTTCTTCTTTTTGTTTCTTTAATTACAAAGGATTCTAAAATCACAGCATTTGTAGAATAGTTTATCAATGGATTAGAAAAGAGAAATCAAAGTGGCAATGAAATAACTGCATAATAGCCCAAAGATGAAAAATATCATCCTTCTCTTGCAATGTGGAATTTGACTGGGGAAGATCAGTAGTTGTTTTGCCAGCACTAAAGACCTTCCAGTCATTTGATGAGTAAGAGGGATTTACTTAGTAATTATCGCTTTTCTCTGATATCAGCTGTAACTCATAAAACTACAGGATTCAGCTTTCATACAGACATTTTCATTTCCTTTCAATCTGTGTCTTTTCAATTCTGTTTCTTATTTGTTTACTAAAATGATTTAGTTAAGATGTCAATTGGGAGTTAGATGGAATGTTTTCCGGATGGTGCATTTTTCAGTTCATTCAATTTGGCCGTTTATTTCATTTCAGCTTTAGATCTTAGATCTGCTAAAATTAAGATTTGCATTTTCTATAGCATCATAAAACAGAAAACTTTTTTTTTTCCTTAATCATTTTGCCAGTCAGGTCCAGGAAGATCTTAACAAATGTTAATCTCTGGGTTAGTGTTTGGCTTTGATAAATTAATTCAGATGCAACAAAGAAGCAAGCAAACAAACCTTTCTGCAAGATCCAAGGAATCCGTGGTATGTTGTTGTATGTCCAGTACAGGCGGCCCACAAGACAGACAGCAGTTGCAATGAGGTATGTAAACAACAGGACAGATCTTCCAAAAAGTTAAAATAACTTTTTTGGATTACAGTGTTCCCTGCAAACCCATCATCTGAAGGACAGAGCAGTGAAAGTGGGAAAAGATGATTCAAGGAAAATACAATGTTTGAGTTTTTAGAAGTGAACTAGAGGTAGTCTGGTTGATTGGGAGACTGGCAGGAAAAACCCTAGTGAAGGAAGTTGGGGAAGGAGAAAGGGATAATAAAGGGACAAAAATGGTTTGAAGTGAAGGAATTGCATCTGAAAATGGACTTGATCTACAACTCTCTCCATCACAAATGAACCTATACACACCACACACCCATGCACTCAACTCTTTGGGAAGTTAAAATCAAATAATTTTAATATAGAAGTTATGAGAGGAAAAAAAAAAAACAAAACAGCAGCAGGCACTGCACAGTCACTGCTCAGAGCAGAATCCTGCTCTCCTTTTCATTCCCCGTGCTTTCCTCTGGGTTCACTTTGCGAGCAAACACTTTAATTCTGCTTCAAATAGATGTGCTGAGCAATGCTGAAATGCAAGCAGGAGACAGGCACAGCAAGCAGCTGCATAGCTCGAACCACACGGACTGGGCTGCTGCAGCACCCAGCATCCTCACTCCGCTCAAGCGGTAAATAAAGGGGAAGGTTCTTTACTTTAAGGAAGCAGCTGGAGTTTTATGTCCATGAAGAAGGTGCTGGTTAAATATCTGTTTTTTAGTTTGCAGCTATATTACCCTGAAGCTTATAAAAAGCTCACAGAAATTAATGGAATCCTTTTTATTAATTTCACTGAATTTCTGATTGTGTTTTAAACACTGTTTTTCCTGACCTGTTCACTGTTTCACATGAGTAATGTGCTTTTATAGGTGTGACTGGGTATGCTTGGGCTTTTCTGAAAATGCACACCATTTTTTTGTCCTCTGACACTTAATACTTGTGCCTGCCATGGACTTGACCATCTCTAATAAACACACAATACTTTTTTGTGTGTCAGTAGTGTAGAATTTGCCATTGGTCAGAATAACGTGCATATAGACAAAGTGAATGAGATTCTAGACTTAACTGATACACAAACCAAAGCTCAGAAATCTTGAAGAATAACATAATACTTTCAAAATAAGACTGATGAAGGTGCACAGGTATATTCTAAGATAGCTGCAAAGAGTTCAATTTCCTCCTCATAACATATGATAGAGATACCTCTCATATTTCATCTAGATTCCAAAGATTGCTTAATGTGCTCTAATAATCTTAGCTTCCCTGCTGAGTATGGCTTCTGAAAGTATGCACTTCCCAAATAAAAACAAATGCATCAAAGTATTTTCCATCTTTGTGACTATGACAAATGATGCATTAACTACATTGACGCTGTATTAGTCTGGTCATTTAGCAGAAGCACTATGGCGCTTATTCATGCTTAGCGGTCCAGAATGAGGCCTGGGGACACATATTTACTCAGACATTATTAAGTGTGCTGTGAATGAAAAGAATATTTCGGGCAGCTCCTTTTCTTTAAATTAAGAGGGACTCAGTCATTTTTCCTGTTTAGTCTATGACTTTAAAAGCATAATTTAAAAAGTTACAATCAGATACATTTTTTTAATGTCCTATCAGCTAAAACAGGCCCCTCTCATCATCATGTTTGTACAGAAAAACCAGGGAGGGAATTGGCATGCAAAACCCCAAACCTCCAGCACAGACTGTTAGGTCTAGGCAGCTGATGAGGACATTAGTCACATCTACATGGTCTGAGGCAGACAGCCACACTAATTGTGCCTGGTCTCTTGAGTGTTTTACAGGGGCTATCTCCTGTTCAAAGCCATTTAGATAAACTTATGATTGACCATGCCCAACCAGTAAGTCTCATAGGCTGGCGCTGGTTCATGCCTTCTAGCTCAGAGCTCATATGTTAACACCGCATGGGATTCAACATCTGGTTCTGTATACGACACAGACTGCTAGAGGCACCGCAGCAAAAAGGTCATTACTCATGACCTAAAAATTCCTAACATCCTCACCAGATGGCATCTCCCCAGTAAATCCTACTGCAGTTTATGGACAAAATTTTGAAACTGATTCTCTTTGGCAGCTCATATTGTCAGATGTAAATGTTTTTGTAGCTTCCATCACCTACGCAGGGTGTCAGGAGGCATATTTCATCCAATAAATTCTAGGCCAAATTGATTTGAACTACAAAAAGATATAAGCCAAGTTCTGTAAATATCTAAAATTGGATTTCTTACTTTTTTTTTTCTTTTTCCAGATAGGGCATTTGGAGTTTGAGCTGAGTGAAATGTGTCAATCTTCCTTGGATCTTGCAGAAAAGTTTGTTTGCCTGCTTCTTTGTTGCATCTGAATTAATTTATCAAAGAGAAACGCTAACCCAGAGACGAACATTGGTTAAGAACTTCCTGGACCTGACTGATAAAATGATTAAGGAAAAAAAAGTGTCAGTCTCACCTGAGACTTGTCAGTCTCACCTCTGTGCCTGGGAAGATCATTGAACAGATCCTCCTAGAAGCTATGCTGAGGCACATGGAGGACAGGAAGGTGATTGAAGACAGCCAGCATGGCTTCACCGAGGGCAAGTCCTGCCTGACCAACCCAGTGGCCTCCTATGGTGGAGGGACTACATCAGTGGACATGGGAAGACCTACAGATATTGTCTATCTGGACTTCTGTAAGGCCTTTGACATGGTCCCNATGAAGAAAGGCTGAGAGAGTTGGGGTTATTCACCCTGGAGAAGAGAAGGCTTTGGGGAGACCTTATTGCAGCCTTTCAGTACTTAAAGGGGGCTTATAAGAAAGATGGGGACAGACTTTTTAGTAGGGCCTGTTGCAACAGGACAAGGGGGAATGGTTTTAAATGAAAAGAGGGTAGATTTAGACTAGGTATAAGGAAGAAATTTTTTATGATGAGGATGGTGAAACACTGGAACAGGTTGCCCAGAGAGGTGGTAGATGGCTTATCAGTGGGAACATTCAAGATCAGGTTGGACGGAGCTCTGAGCAACCTGATCTAGTTGAAGATGTCCCTGCCCATGGCAGGGGGGTTGGACTAGATGAGCTTTAAAGGTCCCTTCCAACCCAAACTATTCTATGATTCTATGATTCTATAAAATCTTCTTGGCTTCACAAGGTTCTAGATTGGGTTGGCAACGTTGGATTGAATTTCAGTCTGTTAATTTAATTTAAATCAAAGCCACAGGTTCCAGTTAATTTTGGTTAACAAAAATGCAAGGACAAGAACATGTCTGTATATGTCTAAATTTTAAAAACACTTTTTCTCTGAGCCTTTCTATATGCTTGAATATTTCTGTGGAACTTCGTGTAAAAACTGTTGTGCATAAAGTTACTCATGTGTATTTGCAGGATCAGGGCCATAGAGAATAACCCAAATCAGTGCATCATTTTTAATTACACTCTACTATATAAATAAGCCCTCGCTAGTCATAATTAATTTTAGATGATATAAAATATTATTTAAAGGAAAAATCTCAACTACCCTTGCTGCACTGGAGTTGTTTTTCAATTAAGGAAATATTTGAACCATTAAAGTGAACGCTAAATATGATATGGATATTATAAATGAACAGTATTAGACTGCAAAATACTTGCAGAAAATGAAAGCTCCCTTTCAACTCCAATGGTGTAAAAGATGTTGTATTATCAGCTTAGAAAACTCTTACTTGAAACTGATTATAAATTTCCTTCAATTGTAACTTAGATTTGGGGTTTTTTTCTGTTGTGGAAATTCAAAGAGGTGTTGCAGTTGAAGATAGCATATGTGCTCTTCTGTAAAAATAAAGCCATGCCCCAATCCTCTGATAAAATTCTTTCTCTCTGTCCAACCACCACCCCCAAACACACATGCATGTAATACAGCCATGACAATTTACAGCACTGCCTTCCATACTAAATCTGTTTCTAGTGTGAGGGAGAGGCATTATCACATATGACAGAGATACCTCTTCAAGCCATGATGCTGCATATCCTACTGTATATATGCATTTCATATATATTCTTTGGACTGAATGTATCTACCACCCTGCATTTCCCTATTGAACTTCTCTTTTCATTGAGGGCAAAACTGTCAGACCTGCAGAAAACCATCTCCAGTTGGAAATCCATTCTTCCTCTGGGAAGCCCAAGGCAGTTAAAACGAACCTCACAATATCCTAGGCAATTCAACTCATGTTGCTTCATATTTCCTCATAGCTTTCTGAGAATCTGCCTTTTTTAACTGTTCAAACTACTACCAGAATTAAAATATTTGATCACATCCTTCATTACAAAGACTTAAAAAGGACAGATTTGAAACCTACCAGGTTTAAGCCTTATAAAGTCACAGATTGATATAGCTTGGAAGGAGCTTCTCGATACCACTTAGTTCAACCTCCTGCTCAGAGCAAAGCCATCTTCAAAGATGGATCAGCTTGTCTAGCTAAGTTTTGAAAGTCTCCAAGGATGGAGATTCCCCACAGCAATTAAGATCTATGGGTACAAAGAACACAAGGTTTTAGAGAGAAATAATATTTTTCATTAGACCAGCAGATATAGCTGGAATAAACAGAAAAACTTTCAAATACATAAACCTCTTCAGAACTACATGGATAAATTGGCATTTTGAGTCAATCCAGCACTGATAATTACATCAAATTCATCATTAGCAACAGCATCAACTTTAAAACCAACTGTTGCCTTGAAATGAAAATTAGCATTTCAAGGATCAAAGCAAGATGCTGCATCATGCTTATACCTTGAGAAGCTTGGCATGCCACCAGAAGGAGGGTCATGAAAGGCTTTGGAGACCAGTAGTTTCGATAATTACATGATATGGAGGACTAGAGTTTCAGTACTGAGGGACTTGTTTTCCAGCAATTTCCCTCCAGGGACAGTAAGTCTTCAGTATCCCTCCTGGGCACTTGCTTCTGTCAGTAAAGACTACCCTCTTAATTGCCATCACATGGAGGGTTGTAGTCCAAAGGGAACCTCTTTGTAAAACTAACTGAATGATGGTCTATTGCATATGAGATCCCTGTGCACATACAAACAGGGTCTACATTCATGGCAGCACTCTGAATGGCCTTGATCATTAGCATTCAAGTGGTTATTCCTTAGTATTACCACTTTAATGCACTATTCTGCAGCATTACTATAACACTCTATAAGGCATGCTAAGAACCTACAGAATTTAGACTGTACCAAGTAGTGCAGAGGCCTGCAGCAAGGGAGCAGACTTTCTGAACTCCACTGAAGTCTGTTTGTTGTCAGGCTGTCTTACTAACTTATTTCTTACTGGGAGTGCTAAAATGCTAAACTGTAATTATAAGTGCACCTCAAATGCTGTGATTTCTAAATTGGGTGTTTATTTTTCTGGAAAGGGAAGTTGCTGGTTTACAGAAAAGGGATTTGGAAAAATTAATCACTCAAAATTAAACCTACTCCGAAGTACATATTAATATATGTCCAAGGCAGTTTAATCAAGAATGAAACAATTAGAAGATGTTCCTTAATAGAATGTGAATGCTGGCAAAGTGACTCAGTTAGGGAGTCAGACTGATACAAGGCAGGGACTCTCATTCTGCCTTAAGAGTTCAGTTGCTCTGCAGAGGCGGTGGGATGGCTGGTGCGTAATGCTGTGACTGCCCAAGGTTGCAGAGTGAGTTGTAATGTGAGATCCCATGCTAAAAGGAACATGATCAACCAGAGTATTAGCACATTTAACATCTTTTGGAGATGTAGGACAGATAATAATACTGTTGTTTTCCCATGCTTTGTTTTAACTTTTTGATTTATCTATCAGCCTGCGTGTGTACAGGAGCCAGCTGGATCAGGGCTCCAAGCTGTAAACTCCTGAGAGCTTGCTTTCATTATGTATTTCCATGTGCCCAGGTAAGAGCTTAGTTTCAGGCATTGCCTTTAAAAATTGGCTTCATCTGATTAAGTGTAGATGTCTGTGGACTTTCAAGCAGTCACGGGCTCTTCTTTCAGTCAATGGGCAGAATCAGTTGCTCTTAGGATATGATTTATCTCATCCTAAAATAGACACCTATGTTTGGTCAGATAGATTTCCCTCTATTGGACAGAAATTGGATTTGAGACATAGATGTCTATGTCATAGATGTCTTAAGTTAAGAGAACTGAATCCCCTTGAGGGTTTATGTTGTTAAACACATAGTAATGCAAATGATACCTGGTTTGGATCATGATTTAACAGTCTGTATCAGGACTAGAAGTCAGTGGTATTGTCCCAATGTAGAATAATTATAAGATCTAATTCAGACTGACAGTGTCTACCTGAGCTAAGATACTTAAGAAAGCATGAAAAGACGAAGAACCAAGCTTCTAATAAAATTCAGGGTTAAAGCTGCTATCTGCAAAATAAAAAAGACAAACTGATACATGCCTTTCAAAATATATTTTAGGCCATATTTCAGGTAGAAAAAATAACTGACTTTGATGCTGCTCCAGTGGATGAAGCAATACTCCTCCAGTGAAGATTGAACAGAATGGCTGCTCCACATTTAATAATTTTGATTCAAGCTATCAGTATTAAAAATGTCCACTAATACCTCCTTCTGTCAAAAACATAAAATTTGTCAGAAGGAATGCAGATTAGAGACCTGCATCTGGAACTTCCAGGTGAGTTCCCTGATGACAGGACTCTGTTTGTTGTGTGACAAACCTTTCTCATTTGATCAGGAGAACTTATAAAACATGTCATGTTTCTTCCTCTTGGAAAACAATGACAAAGTTTTGAAACCTGAATATTTCTGTTAAAACAATGTATCTTTCCCAGCTAGGTCCAGTTTAAATTTCTTATATCTATTATTGTTATAATTTATTTATAACTCAACCTCAAAGACTGATGTCACTGAGAGCTGGCATTCTATCATGCTCATCCTAGAATCAGACAGATTTATTTAGGTTAAGGTATTATTGCAAAACAGAAGATGTCTTCCAGATAATAACTTTTCTCAGATCCTGCACAGAGATAGAAATTTCTAATCCGTTTAAATAATACTAGTCTGGTTTCAGGCAGAGTCCGTATGGTGCTTGCGACAATCAACATTGCTTTGATCTTTCCTTTCTATCCTCTTTCCAATTCCATTCTCATGGCTTGATATCTGAAGATTTTTCACCTGCCTTCTCTATGTGATATCAGTCCATGGGCAAACAATACCAGTGGTAATTGTTATGAACCAACATATTGTGTACTTTCCTGGAGGTTTATTAGTTGAGAAGTGGTTTCCCAAGGAATCCCCCCAAAATAATTTTCTCTTACAGTTTAGGTTTGCACTTTCTGATGACTGCTTCTAACCCCTATGGAAGTCTGTTGGCCACACCATCCTCAAGAGAGGGCAATGGTTATTGGATTGTTCATTTCCCTACCTATGCTTTGTACCAGCACCAAACACTGGCTCAGAGTGTGCACCACGGCTGCAATGATGCTGATCAATATAGTCATTGTATATGTTATAATAACTGGAATTAATGTAGTATAATCCACTGCACTAGACAGTACACTCACAGAAAAAAAAAGGGGAGATCATCCCCCAGAGGTTTTGTAAGCTTAGGATAAATCAGGAGTTTGCAAATGGATATAGACAGGTAGGAAAAATAACAGAAAAATTTTACCCAGCATGCTAGGCAATGGCTTCAGTACCTCAGCAGCCTAACTGTTCCCAAGTTATCAAACTCTGGTTTTTATTAACAAATTCAGGTAAGCATAGAAATCATAGAAAACAAAGGTGAAATATCAGCCTACAGAGATCATCTAGTCTATCCCCTGCCAAAGGCAGAAACCCCCGTATCTGTACCATTCCTACTTATACACAGGCACGTACGCTATGTTGCATAATGCTGTAGTCAAGCAATCTATCCCAGAGTTGTACTAACTTTACAACTGGGCACTTTTTCTGGATACTTAATCTGAATGTTTCTTGCCAGAATTCATCACACAGCTGAAGAACAGATTCTTCCGTTATTCTTGGCAGCAACTTTTTGCAAATCAGAAAATCATCTTTTCTCCCCTCAGTCTTCTCCAAGTTGTACAAGCCTCTGAAATCTCCTCATAATTGCATTTTTTAGGGCTCCAGCTATTCCTGCAGCTCTCCTGTGAACTCTCTCCAATATCTCAACATGTATGTTGAAATACAGAGTCTAAAAATGCATGCTCTGATCCTTATTGAAGAGGAAGGGCTGCCTCCTTTATCTTGCAGGCTGTGTTCTGAGTTAAATGCCCCAGTGTAACACCATATGAAGTGGTGGCTTTCCTTCCTGTCCTGAAGAACTGCCTATTCACCAAGTGAATCCCATCCTGTACTTCCACTGCTGATTATTCCTAAGTGTCAAAGCCTATCCTAGACCAAGAACAACACATTACAAAATCCCACTCTCTATGTCTGTTAGTTCTGAGAATGGGTCTTTGATAATTATTCCTCAAGAATGAGCACGTAACCAGCGTTACATCCACCCTACAAGAGGGTAACCTAGCCCATGTCTCCCTACCTTTCATGTGAGAATATCGTGTGAGATGGTTCCAGAAATGAGTCAAGACATACGTGATTCAGTACTGCTACTATTGTCTCATGACACCAATCGTGTTATTACAAAAGAAAATTATAGCAGTTTGACATGATTTACCCATCTCCTTATTATCCTATGGCTTCTTACAGATAATTATATTTTTGTTCCAGAATTTTTTTAAAAGCTTAAGCTATATTTGTGTTACAGTATCTTACCCTCCCCCTACTAGAAGTTCTCAGAAATAATCCCAAATGGCTTTGAGATTGTTTCAGTCATTTCTTTAACTAACTTGAATGAAATCCGTCAGAGCCAGCAATTATGAAAAGATTCAACTTGTCAAAGAGCAGTGTTACTTGTTCTTTTCCTGTTTTGTGCTGATGTTTTCTTTCTCTCCCAGTGATATTGAACGCCCTAACCATTTGACCTTTTTAGTGGACAGATGTGGAAAAGTATTAAATATCTATGCTTTTTGGTGCCATTGTCAATGAGGTTGCATTTCACATTTACAAAAAAAAATTAAAAACGAGCACAATTTTAATGAAGATACTTCTTGTAGACCATTAATATTTCAAAAAAGAAAATGTTAGATTAAAAGTGTCTTGTATTTAGAGTAGCTTGTAGCCTGAATACAATAAGATTATGTGAGCAGAATTTTGACCCAATTATTCAGTTGTAATAATAGATTTTTAAAATTTAAGCATGCTGCACATTCTTTATTCAGAAATTGCTCATATAGCTTCCTTCTGAGTCAGTGAAAGTGCTTGTATGGGCTACTGATCAAAAGAATTTATTAAAGCATGTTTTAAATGTCTAATTTATTCACTCTATACCTTAAAAAAATAAAAATATAATGTTAGTTTGTTCATTTGCATTCATTAATACTTTAAAAATTAACTAAAAATGCATGCAAAAGACTGTACTTATCCCACAGCTGGTAGCTCTGTCTATAAAGTTTATTTCTTTAGCACATTGATGATAGTAATATTTTTGCGAGTGTTACAATTAAAATGTATTCATTCAGCAATAATCAGCAAATGCACATTTATTGGTTAAATACCTCAACAAAATTAAAATATGTCATTTCACTTATTTACAGTTTTTTCCATACAGGTGTTCCAAAAAAGAGTGAAATGACAGTTCTATTGGGAAGCAACTGATTTCGTTCCACAAGCAGAATACAAGTGCAGGCATTTGGGCATGAATTTGAAAAAGCACAAGTTTTTAAGACAGAAACATGTAAGTAGGTTTTACCAATCTAGAATTCTGTTGCATGAGATTATTTCTCTAAAGTAACATGGAAATCTCCCTCCAAAGGCTGTCTTTTGAATAGGTCTCCATTATATTTTAACAATTAAAAAAATCCACACAACAAAGAACTAGAAGAGGAAAAAAATCACTTTGCTTTTTGCTATAGTAACTGACATAGCTGAAAAAGGTATCTCACAGGTTAAATAACACTTTTTTTCTTTATGTTCTATTTTTCATTTTCAGTAGGTTTTACATAAGGTCTCTGTCCTTAAAAAAAATGAGATTTGTCTCCTGTCTATATAAGCAATACTATCTAGATTCCTCTTCCAAGGTACCTATTTAGCTTCATGGGGGTCCCAACAAAATAAAGTAGGCTCTTACTAGCCTATGGTATTATGTATTCCAGGAGTCTCCTGTGCAGTTTTCTTTGTGCCTAGCAGCTCCCACGGCGTCAATTTAAATATTGAGCCTGTTCAGTCTATGAGGCATGTGGGTAATTTCCATTAACGCTAATGTGAGCTATTCATGCATCAGGGAAACACATCTACATGTTTTTAACTTTCCATTTGCTTTCACCCTCCAGGAAGAGTTTGGAAGGATTCTGCCTGTATGGAAAACTTAACACTTAGTGAGGATGTATTTTTTTCTTTAGAAATGTTTTTTTATGACTTTTTTTTTCCCATGGGGCAGTTGTGTCAGCTTGTGCCCTTGTCTTCTTTCCTCTTTTACCACGACTACTTGTAACTGGGTTAGGCTGCATCCTAATTGGATTATGTTATAGCCTAATTCAGACTCTGTTTCACCAACTCCTTGAGAAAGTGAATGAATGGGGGAAAAAAAGAAATAACTATAGAGTCTTCCTGAATGGATTCCTCAGCCCTTCTCTCCCATTTTGTGGATAAGTGCCACAACACTAATATGGGAAACACGGGAGGCACAGTCACAGCCTATCCATTCGCAAAAGGTGGCAATAGAGACATTTAGAAAAAGGTGAATTTTGCAGTGTGTATGTAAAGAAGTTAGGCCTTGGTTCAGCTTTCTGTTTTCCTATGGCCACTCCATGCCCTGCTGAGGACAATCCTCTGCTGTCATGAACTTCCAGCCACGTGTTCCCTGTGTAGAAACATAAGCTGTGCATAAAAACATATTCTGAAGTGACACCAGGTAAAAACAAAATGAAATTGCCTGAAGGTATAGCATCAAATTTAGGAACGCACCTAAAGACCTGCCAGCATCTATCTTTCAGTTCTTTGACTTCTGTGAAAATCAAAGTCTGAGTCCAGAGTGTTGAATTAGCATTAGAAATTCCTGGGGAAATCACGGTTCATTAATGTAATGTTTAACTATTCAGTGGAGTGAGGTGTTCCCTGTAAAACAGGTTTGGTTTAAACATTTCTGAGGATCAAGAACATACCTCAGCAACAGATAGGTCCAATGGCTTTAATGCATCTTTTTTGTCTGATCTGATTCATCTAACCTTAGCTTCCAGCCAATGCATCTTATTATGTCTCAGTCTGCTGTACTGAAGGACATCATTATGAGATTTCTGTTCTCATGTTGGTGCTTACAAACCTACATGAAGTCATCTCCTTAATCTTCTCTGCATAAATCTAAGCCAGCAGAGCTCTTTGATTATATCAGCATAAAGAATGATTTTCAATCTTTTCCTCCTTCTTATGTGCCTTTTCTGTACTGTCTGCTGTTTAACAAAATCCTTTTTGAAAGAACTTTCTTGTTTTCACATCCATGGTGTCCCACTAATGCACTTCTCAGTGTAAAGTTCACCCTTAGTTGTTAACATTTCAGGTCTTTACCAATGAGGGGCAATATTTGGAAGCACCATAGAATAGGAAAAACATGAACTCATCTTCATGTCTCTGTCTGCCGTGACCCCCAATTCATCTTCAGCCACAGTGAACACAGACAGCATTCCACTTCCTGGGGTCTTAGTGCCAGACTTGCTGTGGGGCACGTCATCTTCACGGCTTATGACTCTCCCACTTTTATATCATCTGTCAATCCTTTCAT
>VZTQ01006456.1:0-31341 GCA_013400755.1 Pelecanoides urinatrix
AAGACTTCCTTCTTGAAGAACGTGGATGTCTTTGCCCCTCAGGACTGTCTCCCAAGGGACCCTCTCGACCAGTGTCCTGAGCAAGCCAAAGTCCGCCCTCCGGAAGTCCATGGTAGTGGTTTTGCTGATCCCCCTCCTTACTTCACCAAGAATTGAGAATTCTATCATTTCATGGTCGCTAAGCCCAAGCCGGCCTCCAACCACCACATCTCCCACCAGACCTTCTCTGTTTGTGAACAGTGGGTCAAGCGAGGCACCTCCCCTGGTAGGCTCGCTTACCAGCTGCGTCAGAAAGTTATCTTCCACGTGCTCCAGGAACCTCCCCGAAGAACCACTGCTCTTTTCCTGACTGTATCCTCCAGCCGAATTTCAATCAGGATTAGTGATTAGCCTTTCTATGTTGTACCACTGAAGGTGACAAAAATTTTGTAGAACTCCAACTAGTTACTTGGTTAGTCCCATTCATTTGCAAGTCTCCAGGAAAGCATGGGGTCTTGCAGGATTTAATGATTCTCATAATCAAGTTTTCCAGCTAAGGCTGTCATGACTATTTTCACACTCTGATTCTTGTGCCTCAGGTCACAAACATCTCCTCATGAGGTTAGATTAGTATCAAGAGAAAAGCATAAGAGAGATTTTGTGCTTGTAAGATAGAATTTGTGTTTCTCATACGTGGACACAGAGGGAAGAGTTTATTTAACTGGAACTATGAAGCTCTATGGTTGAGAGATGTCCACCTTTCTGGTCACTAAAACATGTATGAGCTGCCTTTGCAGGCAGTGGCAAAGGCATGCACAGGTGTGTAGTAATTAAGAGGTTACTCTTCTGTGCCTTTGAGTTTCAAGGATTAAGAAACAGGCTCAAACACTTTTTGAAGTTTCATCTTTCATTGAATCCCTTAATCCCTCCAAGCTTGGCACCATTTCTCACTCATTTGTTTATATTTTAATCTAAAGTTTCTCACTTGAGAACTACATTGACCTTTTGTTTAAACCTGAGTCTGTGAGTGATGATGCAGCTGGGAGTTTTGTTACAGCTTTTGCAGCTGCTTCTCATGATTTGTGGGGGGTGAGCAGGGAGGATGCATATGAACACTGCGTGAGGTTGATCACATCCATAGTAGCTGATTTTAGCTTTACAGGTTTGTCACTGGGCCCGAATGCTCAGGAGCTAACTGACAAAAGCAGTCATAGAAAGCAAGGGATCTGATGCTGAAGGATCAATGCCTCAGCAGATGTCATCAGTTCATGTGGGTTAGATGACCCTAACATTTTAAATAGATACTAACTAGAACTGTTAATACAGGTAAGCATTTATACAGTGCTAGCAAAGGGCCAGATCTCGTGTTTCACCCATTTCACCAAAATCTTGGCTTTTTGGTTCACTACAGAACCATGAGGAAGAAAACTGTCTTGCACGAACACCAAGCGTGGTCAGGAGACAGAGCTCAAAACACATCCGTGAGCAATAGGCAAACGGTGCTCTCACACCAGTGTAAGCTACGAGTTACTGGGGCCTTGCTCTACTCATCTTCTAGGGGAGAAGAAAAGCTGCGCTTTCCTACCGCCCTCTGCCCAGAGCAGCACAGTGAAGTTGGTGGCTGGTTATGTGTCTCACTGTGTATTTGCTGGCAATGAGAGACCCCTGCCCACCCCACCAGCAGCTCTGATGCCTCAGCTGCAGCCCCGCAGCCAGAGGCTGTGTGTGGAGCACAACACACCCCGGCAGTGCTCGGGATGGGATGGGATGGGATGGGATGGGATGGGATGGGATGGGATGGGATGGGATCTCACTGCCATGCTGCGCCCTCAGCAAGGCTGTGTCTGTGCTCAGGCCTGTGTCTGGACTGGTCATCAGGAAGTTCTAAGAGACGGGAAACCTTGCTGAGCTAGGGCTCCCTCCAGTTGCCTTGTCCAACTTCCAAATCTTTGCCCCAGGTCCTATTTCCTTCCCTTCACCCAGCTTCTGATGTTGCAGCTGGAAGCTCTAACTTCTTTTTGTCCTGTTTTTTCCTCCTTCATGCTTCCTCCCCTTCCTTTGCTATTTTTGCCGGGAAAGGAGGTTCTTCCTCACCAGGAAGCAGAAGAAGGTGTGCAGCTCTGGTTTGAATTGCTGTGCTTGTAGGCAATAGTGGCAGGTTAGGGCTTGACGCAGATACGGTCTCTTAGAGTTGACTTCAGAAAGAGTCATACAAAACTAGACTGAAAACATACTGCTGCTGTATTAATAGGACATTCTATTCTTGAAGATGTGTCTTAAGAATGAGGACAATCAACAGTGTTGATCAGAGAGGGATTCAGCCAAGTCTGCCACAGGGTAAACTGCCTTTCAGTTCAGGGCGCTGGATGCAGGATTCGATATTCAAATTCTCCCTCTGCCGAAAGACCCCACGTCCTTTATTGCTTATGAGACAGCCATGCTGTAGGGTAATGTTCTTTTAATTAGCCTGATTAAGGGGATTTCACACTGCATGGATTAATGCATTAAGCTGCATTGCTTTTACAGCCCTATGGCTGTAGGGCACTGACCTTAAATAAAGGGGACTCAAGCTTACGAAGCTACGGAATCTACAAGGTGTAAAGAAAGGCACAGCTTTATTCAGACTTACCTAAAGCACCATTTTCATTAATGAAGCCCTTCTAGGCTCCTGTAAGTAGGAAAGGAAAATTGGCCTCAACTTGAAAATGATTAAATGTATTGTCCCAAGACATAGACAGATTCGTTAAACCAAGAAACCTACTGTGTGTATGTATGTCTTTAAATCAACCTTCCTTATTGTCCCACAGTTTTGAAACAGAAAAGTGAAAAAATTTTCAGGGGACACCAAATGATGAATAGTACTAAATGCATACAGATGATGGTTCCCAGGTCAGGATAAATTTGAGATCCTTTGCCTTCAGATCCTTGCTTTTACTTGATTTTACTTGAGTCCCTTACTTTCGGGTAAGTCTAGACATCTCCTGTGTAGACTTCTTCCTGAATATTGGCCACCTAGATTCTGAGAAAAATAGACACTTTTATTTTGCCTTTTATGTGGGCCTTGTTAATTAATAGATGAAAGGTATTTTTAAAGGGTGATAATTTTTACAGCACTAAATTGATCTCTCCTACAGTTTTCTAACCCTTAAGCTGTCTCAGATTGAGCAACACTATTGTTTCCTAACCCCTCTGAGCTTAGTCTGGAGGGGAATTCCCATCATACTTCAAGGGTCAAAGACACACCCTTGATTTTTCTTCCCTTTAAAAAGAAAAAAAAACAGAAGTTTATGTAAAGCATTTTGACCCTCATTTCTGTCGACGTGAGAAAAAGGGCTCACTCCACCTGANTGGAGCATTGAAACTTACCCTCACTGCAAATGTCAGTGAGACTCCTGATGGTGACTCACGGGGTGCTGCACACTCAACAAGAGAGCAATGGAATATTTAATGTATTTCCTGCATGTCACTAAACCTGTGGATTCTTCTTTCTTATACAGTTCTTCAGAANACATTCCTTAGCAGGGATACATCCACATACTGTTGTTTGTTGGTGCAGCTGCCCACTCACAGCATCTAAAATTGGGAGATGGGTAATGTAGTTAGAAGAGGAGTGGGGGCTAAAAGTAGAACCGTTTAACTATCCTGATGAACTGGATTGCAGCCCGAGACCAATGCCATTCTGCTTCTGTCAAGCAGAAGGCAGGAGAGAAAGGAACAAGTAAATCCCATTGCTTGAGTTAAAAAGTGCACAAAGCCTTTTCTGCACCAAAGTCAATCCAGCAAAGCAGCCTATTCTATAAAATCAAGCCCTGCTGCTGGGCTGGCTGGAGAACCAATGTTTCCTTTCCGCCCCATCTTCAGCTACAAATGCAAGCAGCTGCTGGCAGATAAACTCAGAAAGCTCAAGTTCTGCCTACTCTTCACCACCAAGGCCCTAGTCAGGCTTTGTTTTTTCTCAATAGTTCTTTCTGCCACCAGTTTTAATTCTAATATTGAAAACATTCAACAATGGTTTCTCACAGATTTTTTTTAGAGCAGAAAATGTGCAGCATGTGAATCTTTAACATACAATGATCATCCCACATAATGCCAAGGAGCTTGTCAGTGCTTCCATCATTCTCCAACCCCACCCTGTCTGGTGGAGAGGATCTCTAGGGTACAAGGGAATGATATGTCAGAAGAGATGTAGGGAATTGTGGTATGCTGCAACCTTGTTAAAACATGTTACTAATTGTGTTATCACTTATGGACTCCTCTGTCTCTAGTCAGTAGCACTGTCTCTATGTGCGATTACACAGAAAAAAAACATGGAAAATCTGTACCTTTTCAGAAGACTGAGAAAACTTGTAGAAGTAGATGCTATAAAACCCAGCAAAAGCCTGGATAACTAACTGTTCATGCTACTGGTAAATGGTGAACACCAGGGTGCTATCAGAAATGTGATAGTCTAGGCTTGTTTACCTATGGTCTGATCACATTTCGTTTGCAGTGCTGCAGAAGGTAGGCACGCTGAATTACTGCCAGGATCACTAATCAGCAGATCATTGCAGGAAGGCATTGAGGCTTTTTAGACATGCAGGAATGTGAGAAACATCTAAAATTCTGGTTTCTCCATTGGTCAGATCCATGGGGTTTAGCTCCTTAGAGAGCTGTGCAAGGAATCTGGGCAAGTTACTCTCTTTTTGTACAGGACAGTTTCACTGGTGGCCCCAAGGTTCGTGCCATCCTGGCCCACCATCCCACTTGCTGGAAAAGAGCCTGGGAGAGGTTCTTGCCCTGAATTGCCCTCCCCAGGGACTGCCATGGAACAAGCTCACAGAGAGTCGTGTCTGTGAATATCTGTGCCAGCTAAGGCACCTGAGAAATCCAAAACAAAATCACATCACAATAGTATCACAGTAATATTTCAGTCTACTAACTGATAGGGATTACAAAGGAACAATGAAGAGATTTACAGTTCTTTGGTTGAAATGATGAAGATGGTTAGGAATGCCTTGTGAATAGGCCGCCCTGACACATAATAGATAAAAAGGCCTTGAAACTTAGTATTCTAGATAAGGAGGCCAACCTTGTATCTTAAGATAAGAGGGTGGTGCTAGTGAGAATTACGCTACTTAAGCCAGGAGCTAGAACTAAGTATGTGTGAAGACTGAGACTTTTGCATATGTTAATGAATTCCGGGAAATGTAATGAATATGTATACTCTAACTGTATATAACTTCTATGGTTACGTGATTTGGCACGCACAGTAGGTGGAGCGATCCCCTGTGCGTCCAATGCTGCAATAAAGGATACCTGCTTTCTAAATTGAGTCTTGGAGAGTTTTTTGGAGACTTCGTTGTTTCAAACAACCTAGATTTTTGGAGCATTGAAACTTACCCTCACTGCAAATGTCAGTGAGACTCCTGATGGTGACTCACGGGGTGCTGCACACTCAACAAGAGAGCAATGGAATATTTAATGTATTTCCTGCATGTCACTAAACCTGTGGATTCTTCTTTCTTATACAGTTCTTCAGAAGTATATCAGGATTTGTAGGGGACATTTTTGTAAAAGAGAAAAAGAGTTAATTAATTCAGTCAGTCCATCATTTGGTTAAGCAGGATGTCTTTTTCCAGTAAATATTTTTCCAGATAGATCTCCCAGAAATTTCTGTTATTCTAGGGAAAGTGGCATGATTCTTGTTTAGAGGATCTACATGTGCAGGGATAAAGATGTGATACAGTATGTTCATCACATCCTCTGCTATGATAGGAGAGTTGAGCTTGAGTTGTTTGATGTTGGTCAGTTCTGAATGGCACAAACAGAGTTTATCAGGTTTTCTGCTGCTGTGGCTAAAAGAAAAAACTAGATTAGCATGTACAATAAGTATTGTCCCTTGAAAAGAGTCCTGCAACTTATTCCAAGAAATCTCATCCATTGTGTGTATTAACTATAAATATGGACTTAATGCCTATCTTTCATTTTAGGGACGGGTTGTGGGGTGTTTTCCTAGTGTACTGTCTGTTATATTGTCACATAACCTTAATGCTGCCTGTGTTTGAAAAGGCTATTAGAACTTCCCCCTTTTGATAGACACTCGGGTTAGCTTTGTTTAAGGATGAAAGAAAACATCAGGTCATTATGATCTCAGACATGCTGAGGAGAGCTTACTGATAAGTGCTTTTTCACTGATATTTGGTAGTTCACTGGTACTTGATGGTTTTAGTGACATTTTGACTGGTGCTTTGAAAGGAAAACACTGGCTCTTTGCTACAGGTGGTTCAGAGCTCACTGGGATGGGCTGCAGTGCCTGGGAGAGGTATTGCCCAAGAGGCACACAGTTTGATCATGCCACACAGAAGTGTGTTCATTGCGCACTCCATTATGACAGGACAGTTGACCCTGGGTTTTTTGGTGTTGGTCAGTTTAGAGTGTGTGGAGGAAAGAGAGTTCATCAAGTTTCTGCAGTTTCTGCTGCTGTAGCTTGAAGAAGAACTAGATTAGTATTTACGGTATTATCACCACCACACATTCCAGACCATATAAGTCAAAGTCTCTTCGGAGTCACTCCAATGATTGCGAAATATAAAAAATAATAATGGACCATAAACTGAGGAAATATCAGATGAACACAGTTTTATAGACTGTGAACAAAGTTCATTTTAACCAGTTGAAATCTGAGCTGTATTTGAATCAGAAACATCTCACTGTGGAAATCTTTAGTGTCCATTTGCACTCATCAGCAATGCTTCTCCAATCAATCTGCAAAGCTCTGTGATTGGCACTTTCATTAAAAACTGTGGAAGATGTTGTCATGGGCTAATCCAATAATAACTTCTTCCTGCTACTCTCGAGAGCTCGGTCAATCTTATTTAAACCTGCAAGTCTTCATGAGCTGAGCACCAAGGCTCAGGCACTTCTGTTGCAAGACAAAGCACACAGCATGGACTGGTGCTGCCGTGTGAATTTACAAGTGCAGAAGCATGTCTACAAGACTGCATCAGAAGAGCATTCTTTTTCTACTTCCTTGAGAAGTGAAGATTTTCTTTAAATATCTTCATTGAGTGGGAGAGAAAGGAGAGGAATTTCTTTTTTTCGTGACTCATTTCTTAGGGCTATACCTATCACATTGCATTTACACAGCCTTTGAGATCCCTTCTATATGGTACAGTAACTGTTACTCCTTATTTAAACAGTTATTGATGTTTACAAGGTTACCAAGAATTTCCTGTCTGGATGATCTCACAACCTGTACGCTATTTTATCAATGCAAAAGCCACGTTGCGGGAAATAAGACTGTTGCTTTGGACAAAGTGATAAGCTATTGCAGAAACTCATTTGTTTGACCTCACAGGTGGTGGACTGAGTTTCTGAAAAGATCTGCTTGCAATGGAGCTGTCACAGCATATATGCATTTTCCTCATTGGTAGAAGCAAACTCCATCGTTCTGCCATTTTGAAAGAAATGGGGAGAGAGAAAGATAGAAGAAAGGTAAGCAGAGAAGGTAATAAAAAAAAAACAAACAAAGGGGAGAAAGAGAATTTAGTTAGTTAAAGAAGGGCAAGGAGAGTCCAGTGGGGAGAAGGAAGGAGGGGTCATCTAGGGCTGAGGCTTTGCCTCATGGGACCTCACAGGTGAAGCCTCAGTTGCATTTGTCAGACATCATCTTGTGTAACTGAAGTTAAGTCTCCTGGCACAACGTGCTGCTGTGACATGGCTAGCTGGGACACTGCGCCTGGGTGGCCCTCTACCAGCCTCAGCAGCAGTGTGTCTTGGCATGGCCAAGGAGAGACAAAATGTGGCACCCCCTCTGAGTCACTTCTCCTTGTATTCACACCATGCAACAGCATTACCTTACATCAGTCACTTCTCCCTAGAGCCACGCTATGCAGCACCACTCGCGTGAGATGCACTTTAGAGCAACACAGTGAAGCTCGTGAGGCACTCTGACACCACAGGGATGGAGCAAATAAATGCCTTCACTGGAAGCGAGAGCGTAAAAAAAAAGCAGACGACTAAACCAAAGGGATCCTGCAAGCTTCTGCCTCTGTTATTTGTCTCTAATCGCTCCTTCCTCCCCCTACCCCCCCATCCCAAATGACAATTCTGGTTGAGAAATTTTTGAAGGTAGGAAAATCTTAGCACAAAGCCCAGCTAAACCTATCAAAGATGAGGTATTTTCAGTATTAGAAATAGTATGTCTCAGGAGAATTGAGGTGCCTAAATTTTTAACTCTTGCTGTTTATGTAGGCATCCTCAAGAGACTACTAATTACCATGGACCTCTGGGGCACAAAAATATTTTGATCTAGGCTGATCAAAGCTCTTCCTAATTTATATTAAAAAGAAGTAACATTTTATGTTAGATGTACTCATTTCATTCTCCAATTCGTTCTCTCCACTGCTGGTGTCTATGATCTGTTGCTTCTAATAATGCCGAGCATCCATGAACATTCAAATCACTTTACAGTCATTTCGGACCTAAAGGCAGCTGCATCTGGGCTAGAACCCAGCAGGTTTTTGTGGATCTCAGAAGCACTGTGCTCGGCCAGACAGAGATGTTGCCTGACATCAGGCGAGCGCTGTCCTTTAACACCTGCAGTTGTTTGCTGCATGACTTTAAGCCGGTCACTTTTCTGCATCCTGGTCTTTGCCAGATGCAAATGGTGAGAATGCCACTTCCTGGGCTCTGACAGCTCCGAACAAAATGTGACAGCCCTTTTTACAAGCTAAGGTCGTGAAAGAAAGAGTGAGAGTCAAGCACTTAAACATACCAGGTTTGCTTAAGGTGGTCCCAAGAGTCATGTTTACGTAAATCAACACTTTTTAGAGAAAGAGAAAAAAAAACAATACGGGGTAAAGGTAAACTTTCCACACTTGAGAATGTTTCTCCCCCAATCCCTGGGCTATGTGATACTAGATATTATCACTGTCATCAAAAGGGGTGTGTATAAGAACTTGAAAAACCAAACGAACCTGTCTGTAAGGTGTTCCTTATATCACAGTCCTGCAGGTGGCTTCATTTCCAAAGCGCCGGGCTGTGCTGCTGTTAAAGCCTCCTGCTCCCCCTTGCTCCCAAGACCTACTTCTGGACTTAGCTGCTTCATCAGGAGTAATCACCTACAAGTAAGCTCCATTTCTTTATTGAAGTCGTCGTTTTTAAAAGAGCAGTAGGCTGTCAAAGTGGTTTTGCTGTGATGATTTTATCAGGCACCCAACTGATGCACTGCCTGCCATTCTCATTTGTGCATCACCAGTTTTCTCAATGATAAACAATTGACTTTGGTTTAATGAATTAATGGCAGAGAGAAGCATGAGCCCCAATAAATACTTTTTAATAAATTAACAATCTAGGCCTATCTCACTAAATCAAAAGAGATTGTTAGTAATGTGACAGCTAATTAATAGCTTCTTCAAACCCAGCACCAGCTGAAGTACAACCAAGAGCTGTAAAGCTCTCCTGTTGTTTAAAAAACCGTCCTGTCTCTTCCCCTTTCTATGTCCCCAAAGATTATTTAAGCAGATATGTTTGTGTACATAAGCAGCACCAGCTGATAGTGAAATACTATCTGATGCGACCCAAACCAATATCCTGTTTGCATAAAATATTTGAAAAGAGATTATCTTTGTTAATGATATTAATAATTAGCATTCTTTTCTGGAACATCCATAGCTCTATACGAGAGAAGTAGTATAAACTGCATATGCTTAAAACAGGATTTTTTCTTCCCAAACGGCTTTTGCTGCCTGTCACAGCATGTGGTCAAGCCTGTGGGTAGAATTTGAACCTGGCAGCTTTGCCCCACACCTGCAAGTCCAGGTCTTGTCAGCAGGGACTGAGGCTGCCATTCCACTTCACAAAGTTAGTTGCCCAGCTTGGAGAAGTAAGTTTTCCTCACAATAAACTACAAAATCAAGCATGTGCCTAATTCTGAATTTTTCCAAATCCAATGGCTTTGGCTTTATTTTACACACGTCTTTGCTTGTAACAGTTCATCCATCTTCCCAGGTATCATTTTACTTTGAGCAAATCTACTTTCCGCATTCAAAAAAAATCATCATGAAAATTCACAAGCAAGACATTAAATCTACTAATCTGTCATTACTATTCAGATAGCAATGATGCAAATACGAATAACTTCTTACTTTTCTAGCTAAATCTTACCCCGATGGAGGAAGGATTATAATCTTGCAAGGTAACATATGCTTTTATCTAAGCCATGAGTATTTCCAAATGATTTTTTTTTTCCTCTGAAAGCACTAGCCTAAACAAGGTCAACAGAGAAATTTTTTGTTCTGTAAAGAGAATGTGAGCTCACCTTCCCCTCACGTTTTTTCACTTGCATTTCTAGGAAGAAGTAATTCTTATATTTGTGAAATTTGTCAGATAGAAATTGTTTTCTGCTGACAGGCAGTAGAAATAAACTGTGAAATTCTGTCCTTGATGAATTTGATGGGAAAATTCTCTCTCTCTTGAGTAGGACTGGGCTTTCATTCCAGACATTTACCTGTGTGAAATCTTACACATAGGGAGGCAGGTATACAGAGTGGGGGAGATACTTTGCCCAGGTTATCTTCACAACCATTCTTACAGCACGTGTCTCCAATGATCTGTGGAGATATTCTATTCTCTCCAAAATGGCAATTGGCTTTCAGCAGTTTATTTCTGCCCACTGAGTTGGCACCAGGGTATACCCGCAGTGGGCTGCTCGTCACGCTGGGGATGACTGTTACAGGAATAGGAGTATGCTGGCGGAGGAGGGGATGGTTGGGAAGATCACTGTCACCACACATGTCCTGGAGGTCTCTACCTTTTCAGAGGTGCTAACTGGGATCATCTACTACACAGATGTAGGTACATCTCTGGCAATGTCCTGTCATAGAAGTGGGCTGTCAGTGACTTGTAGCTCTCCCTGTTCTTCTGTGACTTTCTATGCAATTCTTCTGCATGTCTCTGTTCTGCCACCCCTTGGTGATTAATGAGTGGTGAAATTCTTCTGTTGAAAAAAATTCACATTGATTTCAAGAGGGCCAAAATTGTTTTTCCTTTGTGGTAAACAAGTATTTTCTTTTGCATAGATAGTAAGCATGAGTAGGTCTCTAATGTGTTGGTTTTCAGAGATACTTAGGTCAATGCACTTGCATTGTAGTAAATAATGGTTGACCTCTTTCTACCCGGCCCTGTGAACTTAAGAATTCTGTGCACAGTAAGCTAGCGTCATCTCATTGAAGTATTGGAATTAAGCATTAAAGCAACGGCAGGGGGGACAAAAAAAAAAAAAAAGCCTTTTGTACTTATTTAGATTTGGATTATATTCTGCTGCAACTCAGAACTGATAAAAATGCCACTGTTTTGACTTTCTAAATTGTTTGTAAATAGATGTTGTAAATAGACATTGGGAACATTTCTCTGCATGGGCCACTCAGTCAGAGGAATAAAAAAATGGATTTGGACCATCACAAAATTTAATTCTGGTAATCGTCTTCTATCTGAGACAGGACTTGGTAGATTCATATAGATAACTTTGCATGAATTCTGTAAAAGTCTATATTGCTTACTGAATATTCAGTGTTCATCCAAAATCACAATTCCAGACATATACATGTATGAGGTATTCTACACTAAATCCTTTGGCAGAAATGCATAAAGAAAAGACTTTCTGACCATAGTGACTAAAATGATCAATAGTTTATATTCTCATATGTTCCATTCATAATGGTATGTTTAGGGGGAAATGTGATGTTCTTGAAATATTACCTTGCCCTATATATGAATTCCAGTATATCAAAGGATTTCAGGAGTTTCCCAAATATTTCCATATTTCTCATCATTGCTTTATTTAGACTAAGATCAAAGTTTTCTTTCAATTCTGCAAGCTATCCATGAAACCTTCTGAATTCGTCATATTTCCTCAGTATACACAGCTATTTGGCCAATTTTTGACTTTTTAATAATTTTAGACCACTTATTGATTTTTAAGATCATATTATCCTATTAACAATCTCAGGTGTCTTTCTGCTAGAAATTACCCAAGCTGGAATTAGTTATGAAAGGCAGAATCAGCTTAGGCCTGAAGAAAAGAGCCAAAACTGGCTTGAGCAGTTTTGTGTGAAGTCTGAAAGGCAAGAGTCACAATCAGGTCCATTTATGCATTCACAGCAGTTAGGCCATGGAACATTTCCAGAGTCTCCCAAACAAGAAAAACAGACGTGAACTAGAACATAAAGAACCATTGGTTTAAATTCCACTTAATTCTTTCCTTCAAGTCTCCTAAACCATTACCATTTCTACTAAATTTCATGTGGGAGGTCTAGGGTCTCGGGCATCATGAGTCTTAGTCACAAGGAACAGAGAAATCCATGTGTGTGTACACATGTGACACACGTATAAGAGAAAGAAATGGGCAAAAATTCTCTTCTTCTGCACCTGCTTTAGTTCATATAATGTTTTCCTCAGCCACTCATTTCTTTCACTGAAATATCACCAGTTCTCAACTACTTTATTCTTCAGTCATCTCATTTTTGGTGCAAGAACCTTCTTCCCTGAAGAGTACAAGCAGTTTGCTGCAAAAATTCTCAGTTTCTAATCTCTTTTGAAAACACATTTTTTTCTCAGACTTTGTTAATCTCCTCACACTCTGGACTGGCTGACATCTGTGGCAGTGTCTTACGGACAAAGTGAGTATCCTTATGGCCAGAACGATGTTTTCTCATACGTTTGTATGGGAACTTGCTCAAAATTTTTTACCAATGATGTCATTGGTAATAATCTTATGATGTTAATCTCATCTACCTGTTTCTAATTATTTTATGGTTTATTCCTCACTCTTATTTTTGTATACATAAACTGCATTATCAAGTTCCTAGGAATGTATCATTACAATCATTTTTACTGTAAATCTACCTATGGTATACTCATAAACTACATTGATCCTGAATTTCTCAGTTCCTTTCTTCACTGCAGTTTTCAGAAGATCATCATTAGCTTCAGCTGAAGTTTAGGTGATGATGGGCAATGGTACCTCATAGATCTATACATAAACAGCAAGGGAATAATGCCTGGAGTAATAATTTTGGTCCTTAATATTATCTTTTCATCTTCAACTAATGTATTAATAGCTTAAGGTGATGCTGGAGTCAGTAACTCAGAGCATGTTTCTGACAAACAACATGGTTTGTGATCCCCTGATGCCTTGGACAGCATTATTTGGGACAACCAAAGATGACTATACCACCTGTGATCATCAGAAAGGTATGTAGACAGACTCAATAGAAAAAAACCATACAATGTCAAAAACTCAAGGGTGATCTGAATTTAATTCATTCAAGACTAATAATGCAGCAAAATTCAGGGTTCTGAACCTGCTGCTGAGCCTTCTATTACATGTAGTTTATTTTCCAGTCTTACTGACCTTTTCAAGCATATCACCTGCCATGCAAGCTAAAGATGCACAGGAAGAGTAGTAACAAGTAATGGCTTTAGTTCTGTTATGCATTGCTTTGAACTGATGTTTCCCCCTCAGTTGAAAAGGTGATACACCTAACGCAAGCAGGAACTTCCAAAGAACAGCATGGTTCATTAAGAGGGGCAGGTCAACTATGGCCTCAGATTCCTGACTCCTTTTGTTTACCCCATCTGCTTGAAATCCAGCATTTGTCACTGAAAACATTCCCACAACACAGAAATTCAGCTATATAATGGAAGAGTAATTTAATTTGGGAGATTTACAGTTCCTCAAATGCTCTGCAACTTTGTAATGAATATTAGTGACCAGATAAATACACACTAAGCTGGCAAAAACTAGGATTCTGAAAGCCACCAGAGAACTGCATGGCTGTAGAAATACGTCTGTAACAACACAGGAGTTCCCCACTGCGGAATTTGCCAACGTGGCAATGTTAAGCATGCCATCCTCTAACTGTGCATACCCTACGCTTTACCAGACCACGCGACTCATGTGGGGATCCAAACTCTGTTTGAAGGAGTTCATTCCAAATGTCCTGGTGTCGGGCCAGGTCCCTGTTCAGAAGATTAAGTAAGCGTACTTTTAGAAATCTTCTCCCTTTTAAACAATTGGTTTAAATTCCTAAACAGTCCTGATAATCTTCTCTGCACTCAGGCTGAATCATTCAACACGTGCTGAAAAGAAAGGTAGCACAAGTCACTCGTGTTACTGAGCCGAACTTGTGATGAGAAGTAGGAAAAGATTATGGTTTTATGCAACATTTTTCTCTTCCAAAGCTATTTTTGTCCTTTTATATGAGAACACTGCTGGTCTTAGAGAAAAGACCTTTCCTGCCAAGGCACAGTTTGAGTAATAAAGTACAGAACTTTCCACATGGATTCTGATGGTGCTAATCCATGACAACTGAGGACGTACTGTTTTGTTTCTATATTGCTAAATTTGACATATGAGGTAGAATATAAATCTTCTTGCTGTATTTAAAGCCCTGCAGGAATTGAATTTTTATTTTTTTAAAAAACCATATTGTTTTAATATCAGTTTTCATTCCAACTTAGAACATAATTCGAAATTTCATTTGAAATCACAGAAATCGCAGAAAGTATTCTGTTTTAAAATTTCAACATGCATTTTTAAATATCTGATGTGATTCAATTTACAGTTACTTTTGGATCAGTCAGAACAATTCTTCTTCTTTTGCCTTGATTTTTATTATAGATTTACCTGTTATTCAATCTTCTTCAACTTTTTTAAACAAAAAACCACCCAAACACAAAAACCACAACACTGAACTTGAAATAATCCCAAGGGAACTTCTGATATCAGCAGATCAGCATCTGCCAAAGGCAAAAAGCAGCCTGTCCGAGGCATTTTGACAATTTCTAGCTTTACTACAGCCAGGTACTTGTTAACATTATGAATTCTGTGACTCCACAGCTGCGCAGCTCTGAATTCACCCAGGTAGTGGTGCAGCATCCATACCCCAGCAATTCTGTTAAACTGAACTCCACTTGTAGCTAAGTGTAAAGCTGCCTCAGCTCTTAAGACACACAGCTTTGTGCAACAACCAGGTCAGACTGCCTCTTGCTAAGCAAAGCTGAGCTGAGGAAATAATTAGCCTTTTCTGACCAGGATAGGAGCTATGTTTCTTCCTCCAGATGTTTTCTATTGCTCAATTTTTGATGCTTTTAGGCTTTCCAGGAGTCCTTCGTGGTTACAATAATTCCTCTCCTGAATCAAATTTAAACCAACCTGTGAGTTCTCTCATCATTTCTTCCACCACAGCCAAGGAGTACATTTAACATGTCTAGCACACACAAATAAAACCACTACTGCAGTGCCACCAGCATTGCACAAGCAGCCCTTGAGAAGAAAGTAAGTACTTTGCTCTGAAGCCAGAGAATAATGTAGGTCAGCATAATAACATTTAACCCACATTTTCTTCTGGTGACAATAATAGGCTTAAGGATTGTGATCCCTATGTCTTTTGAAAACCTGTTTTTCACTTGCTAGAAACAAAGTGGAAGCTCAAGGTTAAACAGATGAAAAACAGATGGCAAGACTGCCTAGAAAGAAACAGATGAAGACCACTGATTTGCAGGCTATTGCTGGGCTCAGCTTCTGGGCTAGAAAGAGCATTAGCATTTTTATGTGCAAGCCTTAAGTAAGTTTCTACAATATTTTCTCCAAAAATGCGAAATTGTTCCCGCAAACCCGAGCAGAGGCAGGACCCTGGCTTAGAGGGAGTTTAGTCTGGGACAGTGCAGCCATGCCCATGTTCCTATGAGAAGAACTAAAAGGTTAGTTTGTCTTTATGGTTCCCATGTTGGTCATTATAATGTTTTTATTTTCTGGCAACCAGTATATATCAGGATTTATACCTGGGGGGCATCTTTCTTCTTAAATATAAAGTGGAGGACGTTAAAATCTGTGACACTGAAAATATTGTGTCATTTTCATTTCTTCTGTTTGTTTTCCAGGTGAAAAAGGGAAAATAATACAGAAAATACATGGAAATTTTATCTCCAAAAATTAAAACATTATACCTAAATGAAATATTTCTTTTCCAACTAACAAATAGGAGGGCCAAATTATATAGGAATTATCTGCTTGCCCTATATTAAAACTGGGCTACATGTAAACAGACCACCCAGTTTTGTTATGGCTGATAGCAGTATTTCCCCCCGTTGTAAGCACACATACTATATCAGCTTGCCTACATATGCCATGCAGAAATAAGTGCATTCCAGGAAAATCTGGACAGTTTTCAATTGTCCTGTGTTCCTGAACCTGCTTGAGACTTACTGCCTTCCACAGCTTTGCGTGTCACCACTGATAAAACCACATCTCCCACGAGGCAGGAGACTCATTTCAGCGGTGTCACATTAGCTGGGGGACATGAATCAAGTCTATTGATGGAAACAGCTCTGGTGCAGTCTGGGAAGATTATGTCAACAAATGCCATTCCCTGAGGGCTGGACACTGCCCAGCATAAAAGGGTTTAAACACCCAGGCTCAAGGAGAGGTACAATAAGATAGTCAATGCAGCTGAACAAGCAGTGGAAATCACTTTAAGATGGTGGAAAGGGCAAGGTCTGAATTCTGGGCTTTCTTCTCCCCCCTCAGCTGCCCACCATCATCCTGCCAGGTACCCTCCTCCCCTGCCCTCGGGCTGTAGTTTTAGGCACAGTTCTGGCATGTTCCTGCCACTGCGGGATCTACCTGCCCCCACGTTATCTTACTACATAGCTTTTGCCCTTATGTTTTGGTATGGTGGTATGAAATTCTACCTGCCCCTTTCTTTTTCTCTAAAAGAAATCCTGAAAATCTTTCGTAGAACCTTTGTCTTTGGCCAATCTTTTCTTCCACAGTGGCACAATACTTTGGTCACGTCTATCATTTAGAAGACGGGAAAGCTCCCTGAATGCTTAACTCTGATATGAGAAAGAAAAGGCGAGAGCACATGCAAAAGCAACATCTTGGTATCCGCACCTTTTAAATGCTCGCCATATAAAGCAGTACTTCAGAGGCCCCTAGAATATTAAAAAAAACCAAACAACTGAGCCTTTCCAAAGGCAAAGCAAATAAGGAAACTTGACCAGATCAGTGCTGTTCCATGAAAGAAATATGCTGTGCCATTTGTATGGCAATATAAATACCGCCAGTGAAGCTGATACTTATCACAATCAAGTCAAAGTTTCAAGACCGATGGCCAAAATTCAAGATTATTCACTGTACCTGTGGAATGGCAGAATAAATAGTTCTGCTTTTCTTTCATGTTGCCTCAAGACAGGAAAAAATTAGCAATCCAACACTATTGTACATAGAAAAACTGAGCCGTGACCTTGTCACTGGGCTGCATATTGCGCACGGATAGAGTGGCAGGGTCTGGGCTGGCTTGCTGCAGCAGCTCACGGAGCGGCCTGGGAAACACGGGGATGGATTCGTGCCCAGCCCCTCTGCCGGTACATCTGTCTAGCTGAGGAGGTGGTGATATTCCAGTTTTCCTAAGGGGGGCTGGAGGCTATTGGCAGAGGATTAAAAAAAAAGTATGCTTGGTCCAGAAAGGGATCAATCCAGCCTTCTGCTTTTCTTGAGCAGCCTCTGAAGTTGGGAATCCTGTAGAGATCACGCCTAATTTTAAAGCTACTTTTTTTTTTTTCCTGGCAGAAGCCTTGTGACCCTGGTGCTCCCAGCACTCCCATTCTTCCCCAAGGAAGCCTTCAGACTCTTACCTAGCCAGGTGTGTGCAGTCTGCAGGGCTCATAAAACCGATCCAATGTCAAGCTCATCTGATTTTCCTTTTAAATAAGGAGCTGAATAAAATCTGAGATTCAAATATCCTCAAGGTATGGGTCCCAAAAGTCAGACCCAGAGCTTCTGCCCACCTCTTGGCTTTGCTAGGATGTCACATAGCATCTCAGGGTTTAAAACACAGCATTCAGTATTACATTAATTCTGTATGTGCATACATATGAAGATATTTATAGCATGGGAATGATTGATGAAAGCAACCACAAATTCCTCTGTAAAATGTTAGGACTTATAATTAGAAGTATTAATTACTTTACAGAAGCCATGTAGGATGCAAAATCCATATTTCAGTTATTCTGTTACAATTTCGAACCCTTTGAATTAATTTTACTATGGAACCTTATCAAGGCTATTTGCATCATTTTGCACTCTGAACTGGCTGTCTAAACAAACGACAGATACAATTCACTTGGCTTGCAGTGCTATCATAACCTATTTTAAATTACAATTTCATACAAGCAATGCCTACAATCAAATGTTCAGGATTCATTTGAAAATGAAATAATAAATAATGGATGACTGGACTAAGAAACTATGAAATATAAGTCAAGTGTAAGATGCTGTAAGATACAAAAATAAACTAAACCTTTTCTGATTTCTTTACAGTACTCTTATTCACGTTTGATTGCCTTTCTATTGCTCTTTATTGTTCTATAACTGCGCCACTCCAGTGATATAATAAAAATTACAGATAATATATTCAAAATCAATTAGAATCCTTAAAGCTCCTAAAGCAATAATCTCTCAAGGATGGGATTCCTGTAACTGCTTAAGAATTTACCTGAGAGAAATTACTAGTCATCCTTAAAAGAAGCATATTGAGTAACGAATGAATGAAAATAATAATTCCAAGATCCAGACTTGAATTCTGTTTTCCCCAATCATTATCTGAACAGATACAGAAAGGACATATTCTTGTCATTGCCTATAATTGTTCCAATCACCAAAAAAAGGTAGCTGCCTGTGCACAGACAGCCCACAGAAGACGACTGCAAGATTAGAGCTTCACATGCATATAGCAGGCTAGCTCACAGAAAGAAAAAGCAGAGCTTTTTAAAGAGTGTGCCTATCACCATAATCTCAACAACCCCAATAACAGGAGCCTGTGTTTCGATTCTAGAGAAAAAGTGTTTGAGTCACAGATTATGCTTGTTAGCTGCAGCATATAGGTTTATCATACCAGGCCTAGATTTAACATCAGTAATAGTTAAAATACGTTTTTCTAGAAAAAAAATTAAATGTTTATTGCAAATATATACATATTTCTACACATTTTCCTGGTAACTGAATTGCTGAGGAGAGAAGCCTGTTAAAAAACTGGACATTTAATTGGCAAACTAGTTTCAGGTTACAATTGCCTGGCAGGTTTACTTAGAAGATCTTTCATGCTTCCTTTTATCTGTCAGAAATGTTTCTCCAGTGATAAGTGGATTGAGTAATACATTTTTCAGTTTCTAATCTAACAAATAAATATTCCCTACGACGACATTAACAACAATATTTTAGATGAAAGGAGTGAAAGAACTTGCTGGAATTATAAGAAAAATAATAAATTAATGGTATTTACCATCTGCCACAGAGTGTAGCTAGGTGTCTTTGTATGAGAGTACTTTCACATCTAAGACCCAAGGTTATTTTAGTCTAGGAATGCATCACCCCTTTTTATCGCAGAGTGCTAAGTTCTCACAAAGTCTGTACTCAGACCTTTTTTAATTTTTTTGAGTTGCCATTTTAAAAGGCTTTTTTTTTTTTACACATAAGTGCTTTCTCTTGAAATGTCTCACACAATTAATATGAATATTTGAAATACAAAAGGCTGTGACAATATCAGACAGAAAAATGCAAAAGGCAGGACTTGATGTGTTCTAGAGGAATAAGGAAGGAAGACTGCAGTCATAACAGAAGAAGGAAGAGGGACTAGTTTTGCTTGAAATATGCTTATTAAAATGAAGTGCACCATGAGTTTTGCATTGCAATGTTCCTCTTTCTTGTCAAATATGTTGCAGGGTCTTACTCTTTCTGGACATCCATCCACCCAGAATATTGGAGTAAGCACAACGTCTGTGAATGGTTGCAGTTTTGCTGTGACCAGTACAAACTAGATGCCAACTGCATTTCCTTTTCCCACTTTAATATCAATGGCTTACAGCTGTGCAACATGACCCAGGAAGAGTTCCTAGATGCTGCAGGCATTTGTGGTGAATACTTGTATTTCATCTTACAGAATATCAGGATGCACGGTTAGTGTTCCAGAAGTCAAACACAAAACAAAAAGCATGGCATTTTTTGGTGTGAACTTCATGCTAACAGAAAATGTGGGATCCACAGCCTCGAGTGCTGAAGAAAGGCAGAATACAGAGGCTGCTTAGATACTGCATTGAGGAGTACACAGAAATATGGCAGGCAGAAGACAAGCTCAATGTGACTTTGGGCCTCACAATCACACGCAAACCAGGTTTGTCTCTGTGAGCCAGTCACATCTCCAAATAGAACTCAGCACTGATCTCTCCTTGGCCTTTCTACTGAAACTGGTCAACCTGCATAATCTGAGGGAGGTTTACATCCTGACTGGATATAGAAAGACATAATACATTGTTATTCCTGTAACTCGAAGTAGTGAAAGTTGCTCTGCTTCTTAAAAACTAAGTAAGAAGTTTTGTTTGATGGGGTTATTATCAGTGCAGTATGCACTGATAATCCACCTCATTAGTAGTAGGCTTAATGATGCTTTTGAATGGAAACAACTTTATTTTACTAATTTCAACCTTGTCTTGGAAGATTTATTACTCCTTAAATGAATTTAGGTTCAAAAACTAAGTTATTGACAGTTTTGTCTAAGTGAAATAGAAGCAAAATCTCTGCTGCAGATACCTTTTCTCTATATTTACTACTTCCCAAAGATTAATTAGCGTGTACGCCAAGCTAGGGTAATTCTACCAGGGTCCATTGTGATGATATGAGCAAAAGAGTTTCCACTAAGCCGGGAAATTCAGAAAGTCATTTCCCTGTGCCCTAGCAACGAGAAACTGAGGAGCATTTTAGCTGCTTGGAGCCCTCAATGGCTCAAGCCTTCTCTGGCTTAGGGGAGACCAAACTGGAGCCATAGGGCTGCTGGAAAAGGAGGAAAGGCTTAGGCGTGCAGGTCCTGGAGGGCCCCATGGCAGCTGACACTGCCAGCGGCTCCCGATGGTGAGCAGCTGCCTGGTCACACCGTGCTGGAGCTTAACCATCCTCTCTGGTCCCCTACCTACCTCTCAGCTGCCCAGCAGGGAGAGTGGCTGGCAAGGCACAGGGACCAGAAAGGGAGAAGGCAGCAGTGGAGGGTAATCTGGGTACACGGCGAATATGGGGGGGACAGGCTGAAGCTGAAAGGAAAAGGAGCATTGAGAGACTGGGAAGACCGGAGACAAGGCAGAGCATAGGAAAACATGTGGATAAGCCTTACCAAAATGAAGTAGGGTTGTGCAGTGACTGAGACTGTTGTCAATAGGATGGGTAAGACTGGGAGAGGTGAGCAAGACTAGAGGATGCAGGAAGATCAAAACAACCCTAGGTTGGCATTGCTCTCCTGTGACACTGACAGCCATCTCTGTCTTCTGCCCAGTGTTCATGTATCATGTCAGACAGGCCATTCAGAAGGAGATTATTAAATGCAGGAGATAAGGATGTTATTAATGGAATTAAAGAATTAAAGAATACAGAGCTGGGAAGAAAAGCTCATTAAGAAAATTAACTTTTTATAGTCAGTGCAGAGATTGAACACTTGGCAGTAAATTAAATACAACAGATCATGCATAGTCATGATCTGGCCTCAAGTTGCACCAGGGGAGGGTTAGGTTGGACATTAGGAAAAAATTCTTTACTGAAAGAGTGGTCAGGCCTTGGCACAGGCTGCCCAGGGCAGTGGTGGAGTCCCCGTCCCTGGAGGTATTTAAAAGATGTGTAGATGAGGCGCTTGGGGACATGGTTTAGTGGGCATGGGGGGGTTGGGTTGATGGTTGGACTCGATGATCTTAGAGGTCTTTTCCAACCTTAGTGATTCTATGATTCTATGATTCTAGTCACTTTTACATAAGGTCTGTGAGGAAAGGCAGTATGTGGTCCACTAATGCAAGACCTTGCCACAACATACGTAAGCGATGGACCAAACTATGGCTGCACAAGCAGGCTTAATTCTAGCTTTTCCCCATTTTGCATGCCAGACTCACAACAGGTATTAAGTTCCTCAAATGCAGATTTGTATGTGCAATGCATTTATTTACATGTTGTGAATGTAATGACTCCTTTACAAAGGTGATATTGTCCTACTAACGTAGACAAGTTCCAGCCCTGTGAAGATCTGATTTCCAGCAGTAGAGAATATTTTTACTTAGGGGAAGGAAAGTAGTTTTAAAGGGACAATGGGCTGACCGAAAAAGGACTAATCGAAGTGTAAAGAGAGAGAAAATGTGATATAGATGACAGCAAAAACCAAATGCAAAGGGACCAGAGAGAAAGGAAACGCATGAATCATGTGAACAGAGACTTACAGAAACAATGCAAAGGATAAGAAAAAAACCCAAAAGTTAAAAAAAACCCCACAGACATAGTCAGAGTAGTGGGAGGGACAAATCGTTTTAGCAGCAGCAAAGTTGAAAAATTATTTCATGGTTTTATAGTCTGCGTTTTCTACAGCTTCTATTCTGAGCTATATTCACAAGCAATGATGCAAAAGGCCAGGACTTGGCTTTAAATTTCAGTTCAGAACCTATTCTTGTAAAGAAAAGAATTGAACACCGGCTGATGTTTTTCCCTTTTAGGCACTTCCTTTTTTACTGATGCAGAAGAAACAAAGCCATCCCTTAAGGACTGTAAGTAAACTTGTTTGTACGTAATAAGCTCCCTTCAATGGGAAACACACTGTATTCAAAGATTAGCAATATTTAGCAGTTCAAGAAATTTCTAAAAATGAAAAAAATCCGGACCATTTACTTATTCTCTAATGCTTTTCCTGAAATACCTGCAGTATGCAGAGAACTAAAGATTAGCAGAGATCCAAACATTTCTGAACTGGTATTTTGAAGGGAAGCTGGATCTCAGGAGCCTTTGTACATTCACTGAGTCTGCAAGTTAGGCACTGAGCAGAGCAAAGTTGTTCTTTTGCCATTCCAAAATGGTAGAAGCACGGCTTCATTTCCATGAGAATACTTTGAATTTTTGTGGGAGGTGGTACAGCTGGTGGACTAACATACAGTAAGAAATACAGATCCCGTTGATCCTAAACACAGCCGAGCTTGCTATTTATCTGCTGAGGCAAATGGTAATGCTAGCAAAACATCAGGTGTCTGACTACGCCTAAGCACAATCGGAATATTCTATAATCACTCAGTTCTGACCATAACCAGCTCTAATAGCCTAATAACTCTCAATCAGCTTTGGGGTATTAGTGCTTCTGGCTGGATTTACCTGCATTCCACATCAGGATTTAGGCAATGTGGTATACTCCCTTGGTCAACCCCTTCAGCCAATAAAAGAATACTGAACAAACTCATTAACATGACAGCCTCCAGTGAAAAGAAGCAGTCAGGAAAATATATATTCCAGAATACTGTCTTATCGATTCTAGCTGATGCTCTTTTGGGCCAACAGCAGACTCCAAATATGCTATGAAACCTTCATAACTGAAAGCATAAGCCCTTCAGATAGCCCTGCATGTACGTAGACATCTTGCTTCTATCTTTTTGTGAATATTATGGTTTCATATGCAGCAAAATAAATTCTTGGGGGTCAGCTCTGAGAAACATGAACACAATGGGATATAAGAATATAAAACTGCGGCCCATCTTCACAAAAGTTCCCCTATTTTTGTTATTTTTGGCCCACTGCTATTTATCCAGTGAAATGGATATATTGGTCTTCAGTTTATAATCACTCTCACAGGATTTCACTGATCACCCTTCTCACTAGGTGTGTAACAAGCAGATATAATTTTTTTGGTAATCACTAGAGTGGTGAAACACTGGAACAGGTGCCCAGAGAGGTGGTAGATGCCCCATCCAAGGGAACATCCAAGGTCAGGTTGGACGGGACTCTGAGCAACCGCATCTAGTCAAAGATGTCCCTGCCCATGGCAGGGGGGTTGGACTAGGTGACCTCTAAAGGTCCCTTCCAACCCAAAGTATTCTATGATTGCATACGAGCATTGTTAGCAGACTTCGATAATCCTCCCAATTGCAGTCATTCATTATCCTCTTCTAATTGCTCTCTGCACCACTACATTATTGAGACAGACACTATTGGTCACTTGTGCAAGCATGTGGTCTGCTGAGGCATTTTTGAATTTTTAGAAGCACTGCACAGCACTAAACCAAGAAATATTCAGGCTGCGCATTACGGAGGGGTACATTTCATCCATGCACACCACGCCAAATTCCACATTGCTACAGAATCCGAGTATTTTGAACAGAGCATTGACAAAAATTTCATGTTTTGTTGTTCTGCAATCCATACAGTTCATGTTAATTATTCACTTGGGTTTACCTTTGTGCTAGAGCTTTATTAAAGAGATAAACTTAGTGGCTCACAGTCCCACTTTGACTTAATGTTGCATGGCATTTGAATAGGTGACCCTTTGACCAAGTTGCCACCAGAATCAGGAGTTCCTTCTTCACTTCTCACGTTATTCTGCAGTTCGGTCCCAGCCCGTGAGAAGGCATGCGTGAGGGCAGGTAGCATCAACGGCCAAGAATGTCACAGTCATGGTAGAACAAGTAAGTACATATCAGAAACTCAAAACCGGAGTTAAGATTACACAGGCTATGTTGCTTTAATTCTTCAGCTCCATGTGGTTATCAAAAGAAACTTTAATGACACCACAAACAAATAAAATTTCACTGAGGTTTGGCTTTTAAGTACTGCCAGCACTCACGATTATATTATGAGACTTGAGGTACTTGGCATTTTTCTTAAAGCCACATTTCCTTTTCTGTTTACCTTTTTAAAGTGCTTCTAGCTAGTTTAGTGGCAGAGTTACTGGAAAAACATAAGCTGAAAATAACCTAAAGGCTCTAAATGCAGAAGAACAAATAATAAACCTCAGATATTATTATAATTGTCATTATTCTTACGTTGCTCTCAGGACTTCGGGGGGGTCTGACTCACAATTTTTAAATGCTTGTGGTCAGTGTTGGGACTGAACATTCATTTAACTCCCAGCACCTTGATTAGCTAGTAACTAATTTGAAGTTAAGGCAACTGCTGCATATGACTGGCTCTTATAGCAGAGTCCCATTATTTATAGTACATCTGATGCTCAAACTTTTGAACTGAATTGAAATAACAGAGAAGAGCCTAGCAATGCTGGGAAATAGGCTTTGCAACTCCTCATACTATTGTCTCATTTTCAGGCGAGCCAATGTTTGTTACAATCTTTCATTTGAAACACTGTAAATGAACTTGAAAATTGCTTTTAAAACATCAAGTTAAATACTATGTTGAAGTAATTGATGATCAGTGGAACAGAAACTATGAATGACATAAACTTTACAAGACAGTAAAATTCCCTAGTTTCTGGAGTAAAATACAGATTCTAGCATCATAGGTGTTTGCATGACCCTGATTCCTTTTTTTCTGGAGCAAGTAATTTGAAGCCAGTGAGAGAGAAGCAATGCACTAAAATTTTGAAAGTTAAATTGAGATAAATGCAGTTGGTTTGCGAGATTGACAACCCAATAATAAAATGTACTATAAATATAATTCTGCCTTAGTACTTTGGCATGAGTAAGAAATCATCTACTAAATAGCTGTCTTCTTCCTGTTCAAGACCTGCAGAATTCTCATTTGTGGGAATTTGTAAGAGATCTGCTCCTTTGCCCTGACGAAAATGGTGGCATCCTGGAATGGGAAGACAGGGGACAAGGCATTTTTCGGGTTGTTAAATCAGAAGCTCTGGCAAAGATGTGGGGACAAAGGAAGAAAAACGACAGAATGACATATGAAAAATTGAGCAGAGCTCTCCGGTGAGTTAACAGGCAGCAGGGCCCCTCATTTCAGTTGACTTCTACCTCAGCATCCATTTTTCATAACTATCCTGAAAACTCAGGAGTGTGGGGGGAGTGGGTGGGTGACGGGATGTCCAGTTTTTTCTTCATGTTTTTTCTATAGGTCATGGGATAGCAACCAGTCTCCTTCGTTTCTAAACAATATCATAGCACTAAATGTAAAGCAGTACAGAGTTGCAACTCTACTGATGACAACAAAGCTAACACACTTTTGCTTCCGTTGAGAATTTTAGACTATGTTTGCCAAATGACCCCCACAAAATGAGTTTTTGCTGTAGCAGTAACACTAGTGGTTTCTTCTGAACTGTAGTAATCTCAAGGAAAAAATATAACCAACCAAAGAACACATTTCTTTATAATTTTTGTATCTTTCAAACAGTGGAAAGGATACTCAAAGGCACATGGGAAAGTGTAAAGCTCTTTAAAGAAAGGAGCGCTCTGAGTATAAAAAACACAATGATTCATGTGCCATGAAGTCCATGTAAAGACCTCCTTTAATGTGACTTCTACTACTACTTTCTCCATTGTTTTTTTTTTTCTTTTTCCCTCTGCAGTTACTATTACAAAACTGGCATTTTGGAACGAGTGGACAGAAGGCTGGTGTACAAGTTTGGAAAGAATGCCCATGGATGGCAAGAGAACAAGATATGAACTGCCCCATGCTTCCTCCTCAGCATGAAACATACCACAGCCTGAATAATCCAGCTGCAACGGACACTTGAGGGAGAGTTTTTCCGCTCCTTCTCTCCCCTCTGCCAGTCTGGACTAATTCACTGTAGTCTGCTTCAAGAGACAGACTAGAGCAACAAAAACAGCACTTGAATTTTGGACTTGTCTTCCCCTTTGTGCTGTCTGCCAATCTCCTGATACACCTTTAGGAATATCCTTACTGCTGCTCAAGAGATTAAGATTAATTTTGATATGTAAAATCTCCCTGTATCTCTCTGTCTCAGCCAGTATGTCCACTGAGAAGCATTATATTCCTGCCCATTTCACTGCCTTTTAAAAGAGATTGTTAAGGGACATTTCCCAGTTAGGCTTCTATACTCCAGAAGAACACAGAAAAATCTCCTTCATTTCATAAGAAAATCACTTTTCCGATCCATTCTACTCTAAACCATTGCATTTCTCAGATATACTAGAAATCAGTATGTTGTCCAAAATGAACAGTTCAGTCCTCTCTATTTATCTGGATTTAATATGTTCAGTCAACATAGTTAATAAAGAAATAAAACTCTATTCTCAATTATTTATCAAGCAGCTACCTCCTTTGGCTACTAACTCCATCTATGCAAATATATTAATCCATATATTCTTGACGTATTTGGCTTTTTGAACCTAAAAAGAGTTCACTGCAATTATTTATCACTGTTCCTTGTGCTATACTGGTGAGTTGCAATTGATCACACGATATCAATCCTGTTATTTGGCAGAATGCATATAATTTTTATTATAAAGAATTTTGAAGGAAAATATTCACTCTGTGAAATCCAAGTTCACTTTCTACAAATTCTCATGCATGGAAGTTTGAATTTTCCTTCTATTAACCTTCATGATGTGAATTAAATTCAATTTTGCATTTGGAAGAAGTAGTTCTGGAAAGGGTACAAGCATTTGCTGAAGTATATTAATTTTGAAATGCAAATTACTATTTGTAGAGAGGTTTCTATAGAGCTTTTGCCCACACCTGTACAAACATAGGTTTAATTCTTCAAAGCAGCCTATGACACACAGTTGTACATATACCAACAAAAACTAATGCGTATTAAGTGCCCCCAGCTGCTCCATACAACAAATTTACAATATGTAAACTTGTTAGAGTGAAAGGTGGTATATGAAAATTCAGTTGCGGTTTTTGAAAGCATCATAGCTGTTCGGTAGCTTTACTGACATTGTTTTTTCCACATAATGAATTTAAGAAACAATTGTAAATCCATCAACCGTTTTAGGCCTACCGCAAGTGGCATTCAGGGAGTTTTGACAGGGCTCTGCTCTTGCTTTCCAATGGATGGCTCTGCAGCAAGTTATTCCACATAACCTCAGTTCACTGTTGAGTTTCTTTGCTCCTTAGCCCTAAAAATCTCATTCTTGCAACTCAGAAAACTATGGCAGTGCCTGCAATAGCAATTGCATTTTACAGAAAGCATTTGCTTTAAGAACTGGGATTATCAAATTAAGTGCTTCTGCTGCAATACCATTTTAGGTTAGTACCGTACTACACAGGGTTAGTGGCCAATGGCTGGGATGTAAGATTGCTGTTACTGACTTTACAACCTGGATCATGTCCCAGCTTCATCTCTACCCACCAAACGTTACACTATCACTGAGGTTTCTTCCAAAAATTACGCATATCTGCTTGGAGATCCTCCTCTTATTCCTGTTTTTCAACCATTTGTTTGTTTTTATGTGCATAACAACTACACACATTCTTCCTGAGAGATGAACTCCTTGAGGATATGAATATGGTGTAAAGGGCTTACTGTGAAAAAATGCTCTAATTTTATTGCATCTGCCTATTTCCTAATACGAGACAATGACTTTGCTAAAAGAAAAATCATAAACCACAACCAAAACAAGTCCACAAAACCCCACATAAAAATGTTTCTCAGTCTATGGCAAGACATTGAACAGAGGGATGAGCACTTTCAAAATATATTTTACTAACTAAAATGCACAGATGTGATACAAATATATTCTGTTGAGGGTGCCTGAATGAAAAATTGCAGGAATTACCTTGTGTGTTCTAGTCTGATGCTGCTCAGCCATCATCATGGACAAAATCTAGCCAGGTGGCCCTCCTTTCGACCCATCCTCTGTCAAGTCAAAGAAAGATTCATCAGTCACAAGACCCTAATGCAGTTATGCAGATTTACTGTAAATATGTTTTTTAAATGTGAATGACTGCAAAAAAACTACTTCTGGATTTGTATAGTTTCCTGCTAACTGCAATTTGTTAACAAAGTGAATGAAATATTTAATACACAAGACACATGGCTTTTTTCCACTCCATTTTCCTAACCCATACCAGAGGTGCCCCGGACACCTCTGCACTTTTATAAACAGGTATCTATGAACCAAAACCATAAATGTTTCAATAGCCCATCTTTTGGTGTTTTTCTTTTGCACATAATGCCTTCATTTTAAAAAAAAAAAAAAAGCTGCACTAATGGATCATGTTATTCACAAGCCATGTGGACTCTGAAACGTGCGTATGCAGTAGCCTCCGCATACAGCACGCTGGGGTTAGCAGGTACCTCTGAGGAGGGTGTAAGAGTGCACCGGTGCCTACATTGCTGCTAGAGCACGTCAGGGCCAAGGGCTCCAGCGGCTCCCCAGGGCCCGGCAGCCACGGCCTGTCCCACTGCACCAACAGGGAGCAGGGCAGCACCAGCCCCGGGCACCTCCTCAGGGACATGGGCCTGTAGGTAGAGGTGAGGATCAGGCCCTGAGAGGGCAACCAGGGTCAGCACGCAGGGCCATGGGCACAGGGACAGGCTGAGGCCAGCCTGGGCCATCACTAAGGGCTCTGGGCTGGGGGCAGGATGAGGGGAGGCCATAGGCAGGGACATTCAGACCTGGTGATACCTTCACTAAACAACTTGTTTCTTCAAAAACTTATTATAACTGGCTCTTGCTTCATGCCAAGAACAAAAGTACAGAAGGCAGCCCCGTGACAGATAACACCATGCAGAACAGTTTTCACTGGGATGAAATCTAATCCCCTATATTCATCTTCTCCCTGCATGGCCCGGTCAGGCAGCAGTAGCTTAGGACTAGTACAGCCCAGATGCCCCCCCATCACAGCTGCCACTGCGCAGAAACCCCTGCCTCGCTGGTCCTCACCTAAACGCCTTCAGCCGCTGAACACACTGGATTAACTCAGCACAAAGTTACCCCACACATTATTAACTACTAGGCTGGGCGCACAGCATGAAACAGTTTGGGAGGGCAGTACAGTTTAGAAAGAAACGGACAAAAATCTGAAGTAGTCTTAAAAAGGGTCAAGTGATGTAAATTGTTATAGTGTTGCAACTCTAATGGACCTAAAATATTTTATTCCGACCAGGTCTACATATAATTTCAGCCAGGAACAAAGGTTACCCAGCTGTTCCCCCCTGCTCATGAATATCATGTACAAACACCAAAGCAACTTAATACAGTTCTCCCACAGCAGATCTTGCTTTTGTTCCTAAGACTGAAGTACCACAGAAAAATGTACAGCTTCATTTCTCATATGGTACCTCCTTACACCACTGAAGCATATACGCACAACAGATTAAAGAGCGTAAATGTCTCAAACTGTGGAAGCCATTTACCTACCAACATTGAAACTGCTAATTCAAGTAACAGTTCTTTCAATCTAGAAACAGATAGCAAAAAAGATGTTATTCGGAATCAAGTTTATCATAATTACTGAGGTACTCAACTGAGAAACACCACAACTTTTACATCCTGATGCCTACCGTACTAAGCTGAAGAAAAACACTGAGATCTGTAAAGTAAGGGATAGGTTGATGTTACGTGGGAGAACGCAGAGCCCAGGTATTGCCGGGGCTGAGAAGGGGATGCCGAGGGAAGGTGAGGCCAGTACTGTGTTAGTACCCCCTCTGATGGGTGGCGGTTTTTGGAGCTGGGCTCTGATGATGTAAGGGATAGGATGATGTTAGGTCAGAAAACAAATGGAGGGGTCCAGTGTCGGTGAGGCTGAGAAGGGGCTACCAAGGGAATGTGAGGGCCAGCATCAGCCTTTATTGTGGCTACTTCTGTGTTAGAGCCCCCTCCGGTGGGTGGCCGTTTTTCCAGGTCGGCTCCGATGCCGGTAAGGCACAGGTTGACGTTTAGGTGGGAGAACAAAGGGAGCGGTCCAGCACTCGTGGGGCTGAGAGGGGCTGCGAATAACGGCGTCAAGTTGCGCCAGGGGAGGTTTAGATTGGACATTAGGAAAAATTTCTTTACTGAAAGAGTGGTCAGGCCTGGGCACAGGCTGCCCAGGGCAGCGGTGGAGTCCCCATCCCTGGAGGGATTTAAAAGACGTGTAGATGAGGCGCTTGGGGACCGTCCCTGTCCTCCTCCCTGCCCTTCTTCTCTCTCTGCCCCTCTCTCCTGCTGCCGATCACTGTTTTTCTTCCTGCACCCCGCTGTCCCCTTCCCCCCACCTCGTTCCCGCTCTGTCCCTCTGCCGGCTCCTCACCAGCACGTTTCCTTCCTCCCCTCCTGCCCAGCTCCCCGCCTTTCTCCTCGTCCCTCTGTCCGCCTCCGTCCCTCTCCGGTCACCCCACCGCCCTGCCCCACCCCTCTCTGCCGCTCTCTCCCTCTCCCCTCCTCCCCCTGCTCCACTGGGGCTCCGGGACCGGGCAGCCGCGGGGAGGCGGCCATGGGGCCTGCAGCGGGGCAGGGCCGGGCTGGGGGACGGTGTCCCTGCAGGGTCAGAAACAGGAAGGCGCGTCCCGCGGCATGCTGGGAGCTGTAGTACTGAGGCACAGGGCTGCCAGATGGCCATGTTTGTTACGGGGCATGCTGGGAGCTGCAGTCCTGGGGCACAGGGCTGCCGGGGGGCCATGTTGT
>VZTQ01006457.1:0-13981 GCA_013400755.1 Pelecanoides urinatrix
ATTCTATGATTCTATATTGTCATAGAAATACTAGCAGTCTAGTGCTATGGCTATGATAGGCAATCCCCAAATCCCTGAGCTCTCCCAGCCCTCTAAGGCCTGCAAGACTCTTCTGTTGGTCCTGACAGTCCACACTCATGGCACAGAGCATCCGGGGCATGCCGCCTGGTGTATGAAGGTGCCCTGGAGAGGATGCTTGCAGCAGCTGATTCTTTGCCCCGGGGTGTTCAGTGCTTGATTCTTAGCCACTGGGGTCTTCAGTGCTCCATCATGACTGAAGTGTCAGATTAAAATTTGACAGTCCAGACATAGATGCAGCAGGCACAGCTCTCTTTGTAAAAGAACAAGATATAGCAAATTGCTAATATTTCAGCATGGCCTACCTGTAGTAGCTCCAACTCTGATTTGCTCATTTTCTAAATAAATGTGGTAAATATGCCTGTGAGAACGTGATCCATAAGTCGTAGGCCTTATTCACTTTCCTGTAGCTTTGTAAAAATTTTCCAGATAATATTTTCAAAGGGGGATTTCTTTCCCCCAGATGTCACACATCATGCAAACAGTCTAGTTTTGTCTTTTCAGCTTAGTGTGGTTGCTTTCCAGAGACTCTTGGTAATGCATCCTAAATTTATCCAGGGAGTAACAGTCTCACGTAGTCTGGTACACCCAAATTAAGTTTTACATTCCCTTTTCAGGTGTAAATCTTCAATGGGATGACTTAGCCATGGTTAACATGTGATTTGTGAGTGAACAAATCCATTCATGCAATTAAATGTTTCATTTTAAGTTGTTTGGTTTCACTTAAGTACTTATGAGCTGTTACACGAGTTTAACTTTTAAGTATATTATGTGAGAAGCACATATTGTACAAAAAGAAAAGCAGTATATTAATACTGCTGTCAGAGTTCAGTTATAACAGAAGGCATCATAGATAACTAAGAATGCTCAAGTGTGCAGGTTAGGTACCACCTTAATTGTACTTGCTGGATTTCAGAACTTTATTCACAATGTCCAAAGCATGTCATTCTTTTACATCTTCTCAGAACAGTTTCAATTATCCATTTCAGTTTTGTTTCAATTTGTAGGGGGTATTTTTTGTTTGTTTTATTGGTTGTTTTGGTTTTAAATCTTACAATGTTTTAAAATAGCTGATTTTGCTAATTGAGTAGAAAAAAAAATGATTTAATTCAAGCATTTGCTGTGAAGAAAATTTTCACATTTCAGTGCCCAAAGCTAGTTTAAGTGTCCAGTAATTGTAATGGTAAAGAAAATGTCTCAACATTTGTTTCATGCAAATCATGTAATTCAGTGAGAGACAACAGGTGTTCACCATAGTATCAGATCCTATTTTTAAATATTTAAAAATAAGAATTAAAGTTGGGAATTTTTTGTCAATAAACTAAAGTTTGAGATATTCCACCAAGTAGGATGTTTTCCTATGTCTGTTTCCAAGATGAAATTTCCATGTATTTGATTAACTGCTTAAATATATTGTTATTCTCTAAAGTTACTTTTAAGACATTATGTAACACTTTTTCCTGTATTACACATAATTATATTTCAAATAATTAATTATGATTTTGCAGGCAGATAGGAGTTTTCAGATGTTCCTTGGTGTTAATAAAGTACAAGATTTTTTTCTTTTAGCATTGGATTAATTTTCTTTTTTCCATTAAAAATTTATCTGTAGCCTCCAAATGCCATGGTTTCTAGTTTATTTTAAGTCAAGTATGTTGGAAAGCATATACGAACCTTTACAAGGACATACATTTATAAACTACTCTAAATATGACATCTTCCAAAGCACAATGAATATGAAATGGAACTTGTTGATCTCATGCTGAACACCACTAAGCTTGCTCCAACAAACCAGATGGAATTTTGACCTTGTACATTTTGTTCTCTCTGATTCACCATGTGCTTTCACAATTGGAAACAATTGTTGTGTTCTTTTTCTAATAAGGAACAATTCCCATTATCAAAAATGTCGCAATACTTCAAGTTCTAAAGGTCACTGCCTCGTAAAAATGTTTTGAAGGTACACAAGAACTGTGGGCAGAGTTTCAGTACTTTGTACTATCCATCTACTTGATGAGTAAGAGAAGGTATTGCCACACACAAGCTACACACTGTTGGAAAAACACATATTTTTCTAGAGCAGCAGGAGAAAATATTTTATACCATCTGCCTTCTAAGAGATATGAAGGGAATTTCACATGACAGAACACAAGTGACTTCCTCTGCAAAGTGAGGAAACAGATTGCCATCATTTTTTTCACTCAATAAATTATTGTTTAGTCACAGGCCCCACAACACCCATGGTAACTTCTCTGACATATAAAATTTATTTATTTGCTTACTTATTTANAGCACGAATTTTACTTTTTTTTTCCGATTTTCTCCCCCATCTCACTGTGGGGTGGGGAGTGAGCTAGCGGCTGTGTGNTGGCAAAGGAAAAGTTCTCTCCTTATTGTCGAAAATGTTTTCTAAAAAAATTAAACCTGAAGCAAAATATGACACAGATTTAACAAACACTGAGAAATACTTTAAACTTGAGGGCAATTGTCCTGGTTTCGGCTGGGGTAGAGTTGATTTTCTTCCTAATGCTGTGTTTTGGATTTAGTATGAGAAGAATATTGATAACACAGATGTTTTCAGTTGTTGCTAGGTACCCTGCTAGTCAAGGTAGATTGACAAGGTAGATTGTGCCAGGTGCACAAGAAGCTGGGAGGGAGCATAGACAGGACAGCTGACCCAATTGGTCAATGGGGTATTTCATACCATATGACATCATGCTCAGTATACAAATAAGAAGCATGGTCCAGGAAGTAGCGATCGGTTTTTTGGGTATCAGTCGGTGGGTGGTGAGCAATTGCATTGTGCATCACTCATTTTGTATATTCTACCATTATTATTATTATTGTAATTATTATATCATAATAATTAATATTAATATCATCATCATCACCAATTTCCCTTCCTTTTCCGTTCTATTAAACTGCTTTTATCTGAAAGCACGAATTTTACTTTTTTTTTCCGATTTTCTCCCCCATCTCACTGTGGGGTGGGGAGTGAGCTAGCGGCTGTGTGGTGTTTGGCTGCCTGCCAGGTTAAACCACAACAGGAATAAAAAAGACGTGCTTAACTGAGCTGTAATACTTAATTGCCATATTGACTTTCTGCTGACTTTCTGAAGAACTGTAAATGACTATAGGAAATAATATGAATCCTGGACTTGCAATTGTCAGAATGAATAAATTCAACACGAGAATTTTTTGTGTAACTCATTAAATAGTACCAAAAATAATGAATGTTATTTCATGAATTTTCCCATCAACTTGGAAAATGTACAGTTAAGAGTTCTCCACATATTTTTGTTAAAATCTTGGAATGCCAAAAAGCTAGAGAGAAAAGGAGAGAAAAAAAGAGACTTTTTTTTTTTTTCTTCATTAATTTTGGCAGTTTCTTTGAGCATAAGTATTCCAATTAGGGAATTATGGCAAAAAATAGCTTTATCATTTGATCATTTCTTTTTTGGGGGTGTTTTGCTGTTGTAATTGCTGGTAGTAATACAAGTTTGAAACATTCTTCGTAAAAGCAAAAGAACTTAATTTCAACTTGTATAATAATTCACATAAGAACTCCATTTACGGACACTTTAACACTGTGAATCATTAATCACTTTGACAAATTACAACACAACTCTATTAGATTTCCCGTTATGGACTTTAGCAGATGTCTAATTAGAAACTGAAAGTGAATTCAGATTAGACCAGTACTTGGCTTACGTATAGTGTCAAATCATTATTTATTGAGATAAACATTTTCTCAGGGGCAATACAAAATATTACCATTTTTCTCCATTTACAATTTTCAAGTAAAGAAAGAACATTTAAATATTGCATCCCCACAGCCTTAGTTACTATGGAATATTTTATAGATGTAAATGAAATAAACTATAGCATTCCTGTCAAAAATCTGCTGCAGGGACAAGTAAAATTCTTCTATTTTATAATCTTCAAAGTTTTAAATGCATTTATTAATATTAAAAAATAAGAAAACTCTGATGAAACAAAACCTCATATCTTTCATTATGTAGGTATCCGACAATTTTATATTAATGTGTGGTGTCCTACACCATTGTAGGTCACTGAACATACAAATATAATTTGTCCAACATTTGATTTAATATCTTCTTTTTGTCAACAATTGGTATATTTTTTTTGCAAATTAAGCTATTCTTCTTGCAATTGTATACTACTAAAACACAGCAAATTTTCTAAACACTGTAATTGACTTAATTAATCATTTCTGGACCTAGAAAATTTAAAACAGCAGTGGTTAGTACCCAGATATTCTTTTTTCATTATCAGACATAGCAAATTTTTGAGCTTGATCTTGTCACATGAAAGACAAGCGTGGGTTTATCAGCAGACGCAGAAATCATGCCTTGAACTTGGCACCTTTGATACTTGAATTTTTAATTGCTTAAATAGATTAATAATTTTTTTTTTTAAATGCAAATTCTTAGAGACAGGCACACAAAAGTAATTGTGAATTCAAGACTCATAACATCATTAGTTCACAACTTCTTTGAACTGAAGTTCAGAAAATAATTTTTCAAAAACACTTGTCTTTGTTGCATAAAGATTTAGTCCAAGCTAAGTTTCTTTAGGCCACACCTACACCTACATTAAATGGTACCCCGGAACAGAAATGTTTTTTTAAAGAAATTGTTCTGAACATCCCATGCCATTCATTGGTTGGGTTTTTGAAGAAGGTTTAATGAAGTTTGATGAAGGTGAACTATTATTTTTATCTTCTTTTTTTTTCCCCCCAAAAAAACCAAAAACAAAACAAAACAAAAACCCAAAATCAAAACCAAACACCTTCCTGCAGAGAAAACTTAATTGGAAATTCTGTTCCAGGTAGTCATCAAATGCCCAACAATACTTAATGCAGAAATGCCTGATCTTCCATATACCTTTGAACAATATGCATGTTAGTGATGTTTAGTCCAAGAGATCAACCAAATTTATTCTAAAGGAAAAACAAGCAAACAACCAACCAAAGCTGTGTAGATGCAGAGGCCTCATGAAAATGGTTTTGATTTAGTGATCAATTCCTACTGAAGAATAGGAATTTCTATGAAAAATATCTTGCTACTGTAGCTATAACCTTAATCTTGACAGCAAAAAGATATTTTCAGGATACTCCTAATCTCAGCGTTTCCTTTTGTTCAATTTGAGCAATTCAGTATGCTGAATCCTCATACAATCCACTTTTAAATATATTACTCATCCACTACATTACTCAGGTAGAGCTACTATTTAAATGTATAGAAATATTTCTCCCAAATATTTCAGCATTCAGTACCAAAGTAACTACTTTTTAAGTACCTGATTCCAATGCAGAATCCAAAAGCCTTGCAATCACATTCTATGTCTAATGTGTGCAATGTGTGCTTGCAGCCCAGAAAACCAATCATATCCTAGGCTACATCAAAAGAAGTGTGGTCAACAGGTCGAGAGAGGTGATTCTGCTCCTCTACTCCTCTCTGGTGAGACCCCACCTGGAGTACTGAGCCAAGATGTGGAGTCTCCAGTACATGAAAGACATGGACCTGTTAAAGTGAGTCCAGAGAATGGTCACAAAAATGATCGGAGGGCTTGAACACCTCTCCTATGAGAAAAGACTGAGACAGTTGGAGTTATTCAGCCTGGAGAAGAGAAGGCTCCGGGAAGACCTTATTTCAGCCTTTCAATGCTTAAAGGGAGTTTACAAGAAAAATGGAGAAAGACTTTTTCCAGGGCCTGTAACGACAGGACACAGGGTAATGGTTTTAAACTAAAAGAGGGCAGATTTAGTTTAGATATAAGGAAGAAATTGTTTATAATGAGGGTAGTGAGACATTGGAACAGGTTTCCCAGAGAAGTTGTGGATGCTTCATCATTGGAAGTGGTCAAGGTCGGGTTGGCGGGGGCTTTGAGCAACCTGATCTAGTGGAAGATGTCCTTGTCTGGGGCAGAGGGTTTGGACTGGATGATCTTTAAATGTCCCTTGCAACACAAGCCATTCTATGATTCTATGAAATGGTTAAATATGTGGTAAAGGGATTCTCAGCACTCCCTATATTTAATAGAAATGTTCTTAATCTGGTCAACAAGACACTCCAAAACAGAAGTATATATACTAGAAACATATAATCCAGGATCTATTCTCATCTTGGAAGTGATGAGGTGTATTTGTTCAGAATTTATACCACATAATTGTTTTGTTGTTTTAGTCCTCCTGTTAAAAAACACACCACTGCCCTCAAAAAAAAAAAAAAAAGAAAAGAAACTCACAAGCCAAAATAAAGCACATGCACTCAGAATATAATCTTTATTTTTACTCAACATCTATTTAAGGTGTTGGAGATTCCTCTTTTCTGCGAGGGAAAAAGTCAAACCTGTGTTTTATCAGGTTTTTGGCACGTTATTCCTTGTTGTAGACATGTTTTTATGCAACTGTTCCTCACCGCAAAACAGAATTAAGGATTAATTTTTCAAGAAAGAAAGAATGAACAAGATTAGCTATGACATCTTGTTCTAATGGCTAGGACAATTCTCGGATAGAATGAGATGAGGTTTTCATCTCTGTCTCAATATTGGTTATGTCTACTGTATTTTATCTAATGATTATTTAACGCGAGTCCATAAGAGCTAGATCTATATACCCATTGGCATCTTTTCTGTCAATCTCACCCATAGGGGTGAGGATTACACTAGAAACTGAGACTGCTGAAATGCACTTTTAGAAATGTATTGGGTAATGATGCCATAAAACCGCCAGTGAATCTATATCTTAAGTCTCTAGTCGTGAAAAAATTACTGCCAAGCAGTTCAAGAGTTTAGCATTTACCTAATCCCTAATGGGCCTTAATTACCTTAAAGTTCATATACATGTATGATATCCATTGCTTTGGTTAGGTCAAACCTCTTCTCCTGAGAATAATGATGTCACTGTGTATAAATTCAGAGAATCCTGCTTACCTGGCAGTCTTGCAGAAAAAAAACCCCTTACTTTCATTTAAAAATAGGGTCAGAAGTGTAAATTTAATTCCCAGTAATTTATTATTAATATTTATCTTATTTATACTAATATATCAACAAATATGGATGTTATTTATGTTATTTTTATTTAATGTCAGTTTAATGATCCTGATTTAAAAAGAATTACCTTTTTTTTGCCTCCATTTTGTTTCTTCTTGTTCCTCATGAGAGGTTATTAACATTTACAAGCCTCTGCCACAATTTGTGGTTATACCAGAATATCATACAGATCAACATCTTCAAAGCCCAAATATGTTCTGTTATTGTACCATGATTTTGGTACTCCTCTTGTAGTATAATTTGTCTATTTATATACACAGATGACTATTTTTTATGTTATCCCTCTCAATTAATTTGAAAGCACTCACTCTCTGTCATTGATTTCTCTCCTTTCTCTGCTGCTTTTATATTGTTCAGAACAGGAATTTTTCTGTCATGCTGCCTTGGTTGGAAGTGACAGTTGTTTAAAGCAGACATTTAAATTAAATCATAAATTAACATTTCATTTTCTGTATTTGTCAAAGACCACAATATTTATAAGGTGGGGAAACAGATTATGACATTATCTGTAGTTATATCCCCATTCCCATAAGCTATTGCCTTTTATTATAGAACAAACTAAATGCCAACACCCAAACTTGAATATTAACCATGTCATGCCAGTGGCCTGTATTTTCCTTTGGGCATATAATTACATTGACTACTAGGAAGACATCATAGTTCTTGAGGGAGCTAGAGGTAACATTTTCAAAAGTGTTCAAGCTCAGCCTAATGTTCCTTACATGGGGACAGGCTCACATGGACTAACTGCTTTTGAAAAGCTTTCCTTGAATGCTTACCTTTGATCAACTTCCATCTCTTCTTTTTATTAAGGAATCTTCCAGAAGCCAAAACAGACTTAAAAGTGAAGAGAAAGTGATTGCAACTAAGACTGTCAAATGGTACACTGATTCAACGTGCTCCCTAAGCAGCTTATTAGTGTCAGAGTTCTTGGAAAGTCATGTATAATGTTAAATGTTATTGTAAGTTAGAAACCTTCCTAAGGTGCTAGTTCATGGAGAAACTTCTACCTCCTTTTTCTAGGGATAAATCTTTCCTGGACACAGGTGGTCACAGCAGGGAAGAAAGACATAGTTTACATTTGTTTGCATTATCCCAGGCTAATCTAGGTAATAGAGTGCTCATGTTTGTTTGTTTTTTTAATAGATTTGCACATTAGTAAGATTATACTAACAACCATAACCCCTTTCCTATTGCTGTCAACTGTTCTACTGTTTGCCATTATTAATAATACAATGTTGATTGCCTGCCTAAAAACATGCAAAAATGTTGACAGCTTTATCTGGGAATCAGCAGAATGTCAAAATTATTCATGACTGATTCCCATCAAAAGCCTTTTCTAAATCCTCTGGACTTTGCAGCAGTATAAAACTCAAATTCCTGAATTGCTGAGCCTTCACTTATTAAGGATTCAGTCAAAGGATATAGAAAAGGAAAGGATCAGGAAAAAGAGTGAAGAAGAAAAGTGTTTTCTTACTGCACAGAAATCAGCTCTCAGAGAAAAGCTGATGTGGCCAAAACTTCTCGTTTTACTTGACCCATCTTCCTTATCTAGAGTGGTACCTATTTAAGTACCAAAATAAGATGCTTAGAACAAGGTGTAGGGTTGCCGTAAGCTCCCTATAAAGTTAGCCAAGAGAAAATACATTAAATATCTGACTTTTCTTGTGGAGATTCTTTCTTCACTGATAATATAGAAAGCTATGTCCCCATAAAGTTCCCAGAGATATGTTCCTTACTTGCTTAAATTAAGGTGGGATATATGCTAATGTTTGTATGCGTTCACATATGAGTGATTACATAGACACATATACATGTGTGCCTATTTAAATTATGCAGACACAAACATACAATATGCAGCAAGTAAACACGTATGTATATATCAATATTAACATTATTTGTTTATTTATCTCTATAATACTAAACCTAGCTATCTGAATGTACAACACAGGAAGTATCTTGCAGGAAGTATCACATAACAGACCATTTCCTGCCACCTTATTCATCCTGTTCTACTCTTTCAAAAGCAATTCTATCAAAGGTAATGCTGTAATATACAAAATCAATGCTTCATTTTTTTGAGGTAGTGAAATAAGAGAATAATTGCCACGTGATTGATTTCTTCTGAAAACCTTAAAGAAGTAGAATATATCACTCCACAAGGCTCAGAAATATCTGAAATGTTTTAATAATTTTTATATTAATCAATAAGGAAAACATAGAAATACCTAAATAAACATTATTGAAAGTGCCTCTCTGTAAGCTATATTATATATTGCAGCAATTGCCTTTCATCCAAGGTCAAAGCATAAGGTGGGGTAAAGTAGAAAGCTTTTAGTTGGAATTGTCTGTCTCCATAGATAGGCAGAGTGCCATCTTATTGAGGTGGAAGGTCCCAGAAGGAAAAAGAAATAAAATATAATAAGTAGTCAATATTTTCAATAGCTTCTTGTGAAGCTTTATGAGAAGATTTCGCTATGAATAGTTATGTGTCCAATGAAAACAGAGCTGTCGGAGAACAGAGTGGTAACCAGCTTAGACACAGTTGTGTAGGCTCAGCACACAATCTTAGGCAGACCAAAAGTACTTCTTGTGAAATTATAAGCACAGTACTTATACTCTTTTGGATATAAACAATAGGTTTAATTTTTACTATGAACAAATAATCAATCAGCTGTATTTTAGCTATTGATTAATGGCTAATTGATTATTCATTCACAGTAAATTCAACAGCCAAAATACAGGTGATTTTTGAAGTTTTTGTATTACTGTTTCCTGACATAATTGTGAAGTAATTGGAAAGGACAAAGCTGCTACTTCCAAAACTATGAAGACTCCAAGCACTACACAGTACAAGTGATACATATGTCATAAATCCTGAGAATTTATCTTTGAAAAAAAAACACAGAAGAAAATGTATATATCAACTTTTGCTAAAGCATATGCAAGCACATATGTTTGTGCTTTTTATATAATTATGTGGAACAGCATGAGAAGGGCAAAATCTGTATAAGAAACATTATTAGATCTGTAGCCTAATGATCTATCTTTGAAAGATACTCATAGTAAGTGTTTCAAGCATCTTTTACAGTGTTTTATGTGTGCAATATTTACATTGTTGATAAACGACATAACTAAATACTTTTATCTAAAAAGCTTATTGTGCTTATCAGAGTTTCATGTAGTGTAAACCTGAATTTTAGCACCAGTGGAACACCATTTAATCTATGCATTTAGAGGTTTCTATATTGGCTCTCACTATTGCTTTAAGCAGTTTTAAAAAAACTTTAAAGCATTTTTTCTTTCATAAGGCATATAATAGGTCACTCCTTTAAACAATATGCCTCTGAATTCTGATAATAATTTTCCAAATAATATTCACCGTGTATACCAGTCTCCCATATTATCTTTGTTCTCTTACATTAACAAAAAAATAGCATTCTTGCAAGTAGGGGATTAAAAGAATATTTGTTTTCTCACTGTGTTGTGNGGAAGTTTGACTGAATAAATTTAGTATTGAATCAGGCACTTGAGTCTGAGACAGCAGGTTTCAGAGATATTTGTCATTAAAGGATTTTGCTGTATCTGAGAAGAAACTGTTTCTGACAGTTATGTTAGAAGCTAAGAGGATCATCCTTTCCTTGTGGATAAATACATCCATCCCATATATTACTCCGTAGAGCAATGTCCTCCTACAGATACCTAAGTGCAAAAGTGTCTGTTACACGTTTAAAATTTAAACTCCTTATTTATGAACAAGAATAGGAAAATTTTTGTGAGTTGCATGCTCATTAATAATGGAAGGTGTTAGCAATGCTCTTCTAGGTTGGCACTGTCAGATGCTTTTAAAAGCATAAATCATGCACTTTCAGTAGTTATTCTCTTGCATTTAGTTTTCTTTAGCTTTGATAATAAATACTCCAGTGGTGTCTCTGTGATATTTTCTAATACTGGCATATGCTGCTGGTTTTGTATGTTTGCATTAGATTTTGTTTCTTGCATACCCTGAATTATCTTCTAAGATCACTTAATTGATCAACTAAAAGGGAAACAGGTTTTTTGGTTTGGTTTGGTTTGGTTTGGTTTGGTTTTTTAAATAGAGATTCTGGTGTACGTGGCCATGAATCCATAATTCTGACTTTCTAAGGAACTGTCTGCTCCAGGAGCCTCAGAAGGTTAAGAAAATGCATCAGAAAGGTTGAGAAAATTTACCTCTTGTCTGTGGTGAACAGCTGTTCTTCAGAGAAGTCCATCAGTTCAGCAGTTTGTTTCTTCTACTAGCAGAAAAAGGTTGAGTATTAGTCTTTATCTTGTTACATTAACTGCTGAAGTCATTGGTCAGCTTTTCTTGAACTTCAATGCACTTTAGCATTGCTGAAAGATGGAAGACGCCCATAAATACCTCTCTATGTATATTTGTATACACATATANTGCCTCTGAATTCTGATAATAATTTTCCAAATAATATTCACCGTGTATACCAGTCTCCCATATTATCTTTGTTCTCTTACATTAACAAAAAAATAGCATTCTTGCAAGTAGGGGATTAAAAGAATATTTGTTTTCTCACTGTGTTGTGGTTTTTTTTTTTTTAATATTTAACTATGTAACTCCATTAAAAAAGAAAGTCTGACATAGTTTATCAGATTTTCCCTGTCCTAAATGTTCAAGTGCACTATAAATATGGTCTTTCCGTTGGGATACTGTTTATTCAACTTGTCTTCAGGCAATCGCTTTTGCAACATATATTAGCCACATTCAGAAGCACTCTCATGGTAAAGGAAACCTGGACTTTCTATTGGCTGTGGCTGTAGGATCACTACTCCAAGGCCTTTTGAAATCACCTTATAGATTATCTCCTTTTTTTTTTTTTTANATTCTCTTGCATTTAGTTTTCTTTAGCTTTGATAATAAATACTCCAGTGGTGTCTCTGTGATATTTTCTAATACTGGCATATGCTGCTGGTTTTGTATGTTTGCATTAGATTTTGTTTCTTGCATACCCTGAATTATCTTCTAAGATCACTTAATTGATCAACTAAAAGGGAAACAGGTTTTTTGGTTTGGTTTGGTTTGGTTTGGTTTGGTTTTTTAAATAGAGATTCTGGTGTACGTGGCCATGAATCCATAATTCTGACTTTCTAAGGAACTGTCTGCTCCAGGAGCCTCAGAAGGTTAAGAAAATGCATCAGAAAGGTTGAGAAAATTTACCTCTTGTCTGTGGTGAACAGCTGTTCTTCAGAGAAGTCCATCAGTTCAGCAGTTTGTTTCTTCTACTAGCAGAAAAAGGTTGAGTATTAGTCTTTATCTTGTTACATTAACTGCTGAAGTCATTGGTCAGCTTTTCTTGAACTTCAATGCACTTTAGCATTGCTGAAAGATGGAAGACGCCCATAAATACCTCTCTATGTATATTTGTATACACATATAAATATATATGTATATTCATATATGTAAATATATATATGTATAGATATAAATGTGGTTAATTAATGCTTAGGGATTGGATGGAAGTTTGAAAAGACTGAAACACTGCTTTTGTAATAGATCACTTAATTTTAGAATAGTGTTTCATGTAATATATTATTTTGGTCTCAGGTAAGTATCTTGGTGCAATTCATAAATTAAATAAATATCTATAAATTATATATATCTTATAGCATTATAAGGGTATTAGAATTAAAATAAATTATATTTTTAAATTTCTTTTAGCAATTGTCCTGGTTTGGGCTGGGATAGAGTTAATTTTCTCCCTGGTAGCTGGTATAGTGCTGTGGTTTGGATTTAGTATGAGAAGAATGTTGATAACACACTGATGTTTCAGTTGTGGCTAAGTAATGTTTACTCTAGTCAAAGACTTTTCAGCTTCCCATGCAGGTGCAGGTGCACAAGAAGCTGGGAGGGAGCACAGCCAGACAGTTAACCCAACTGGTCAACAGGTATTCCATACCATATGATGTCATGTTCAGTATATAAACTAGGGGGGTGGACTGGAGAGCAGTGATCTCAGTTCGGGGACTGGCTGGGCATCGGTCGGCAGGTGGTGAGCAATTGTATTGTGCATCACTTATTTTGTATATTCTATCATCATCATCATGATCATCATTATTATTATTATTTCCCTTCATTTTCTGTTCTATTAAGCTGTCTTTATTTCAATTCACCAATTTTACTTTTTTTTCAGTTTTCTCCCCCATCCCACTGTGGCGGCGGGGAGTAAGCAAGTGGCTGTGTGGTGTTTGGTTGCCTGCTGGGNACACTGGTGTTTTCAGTTGTTGCTAAGTACCCTCCTAATCCAAGGACAGCTCCCATGCCTGCTGACTGAGCTAGGTACACAAGATGGGAGGGAACATAATCAGGACAGACAGCCCAGCTGGCCAACGGGGTATTCCATACCATGTGACGTCATGCTCAGTATATGAACGGTAGGCGTGTTCCAGGAAGTCCCAATTGCTATTTGGTTATCGGTCAGTGTGGGTGGTGAGTAATTGCATTGTGCATCGCTCATTTTGTATATTCTATCATTATTTATTATTATTTTCCCTTTTCTGTTCTATTAAACTGTCTTTATCTCAACCCACGAGTTTTTCTCACTCTTACCCTTCCGATTCTCTCCCCGTCCCACTGGGGGGGTGGGGGAAGTGAGCGAGCAGCTGTGTGGTATTTGGCTGCCTGCCGGGTTAAACCATGACATCCACACAGACTCTCTTCCTGTCATGGCAAAGGCTGGTCTATTCACTGTTCGCTCATATGTTCATCATCAAGTAACACAGCAACAGTATATGACCCATATATTGAATGGTGATCCTGGATTGTTTTGTTTTG
>VZTQ01006457.1:14001-28365 GCA_013400755.1 Pelecanoides urinatrix
AATGTTGATAACACACTGATGTTTCAGTTGTGGCTAAGTAATGTTTACTCTAGTCAAAGACTTTTCAGCTTCCCATGCAGGTGCAGGTGCACAAGAAGCTGGGAGGGAGCACAGCCAGACAGTTAACCCAACTGGTCAACAGGTATTCCATACCATATGATGTCATGTTCAGTATATAAACTAGGGGGGTGGACTGGAGAGCAGTGATCTCAGTTCGGGGACTGGCTGGGCATCAGTCGGCAGGTGGTGAGCAATTGTATTGTGCATCACTTATTTTGTATATTCTATCATCATCATCATGATCATCATTATTATTATTATTTCCCTTCATTTTCTGTTCTATTAAGCTGTCTTTATTTCAATTCACCAATTTTACTTTTTTTTCAGTTTTCTCCCCCATCCCACTGTGGCGGCGGGGAGTAAGCAAGTGGCTGTGTGGTGTTTGGTTGCCTGCTGGGTTAAACCACAACAGCAATATAGTTTTAGGTATTTGAAAACTCAGAATAATCAGAAGTGTCAGAATGAGAGGAGAGTGATACAAAGATAAATGACACAGTGGATACATACTTAATTTCAAACAAAATGGAGTATAAAGGAATATTTCATAAAGGAACAATCTGTTTGAATAACAATAATTAAAGGAAAAGTTAAATATGATTATCAAGTATGTTGAATAAATAAACATATTAAAGGAATAAATTTGCTGCTCCTTATTGATACTGAGGCCTTATTTGGGATGAAATCTTCATAAACTCATGTATGAAAGGGAAATAAATCTGACAGATGAATAGATTTACTCTGTACTCCAACTATGCATTAAAGAGATTTCAGATATATGTGAAAGAAAATGAAAGTAGGTGTTATTTGACCTTTCTTTCTTTTTACCAAGTATTTTCTTCACTTGATTTTTTGCATGCCTTCTCCTACTTTTCCACCAGGAAATTAAAATATAATGGTCATTGGATATTATTTAGATGACTAATGTATTCATGGTTTTGGAGTACAGACATTCCTGTGGATGTCTATACCTTTACTATTCCACTGTCCTGGTTTCAGCTGGGATNTTCCCTTCACAAAAGAATGGTGAGGGAAGTACTACATCATATGCGCTTTAAAATTTCTCTCTCCAGTCAACAGTACCTACCCAATAGGTTTCGTGTGCCCAAGTCATCATTTTGAAAGATGCCCAGAGGCTTGTGTTGAGCATGTTGCACACTTACTGCCACTGTCTATTCCACTGCACTGTGACAGTGAAACACATTCAGAAATCTTGTGCACAGTTTAGAACTTTTTGCACATGTGTGTGCACAATACACAGGACTTTTCTAATGGCTGATATAGTTTAGTGCATTTAGATAACAATTTAGTGGACAAACATTTTTAGTTTTTAAATTTGAAATGCAAAGTGTGCAAAATTATGCAATATATTTGGTAAGTGGGAGCTTCAAAGCATAGTCAGTTATTTTATTATTTAGACTGTGCATGTATCTCCTACAATTTTTACTTTTTTTTTTCCAGAAATGTAAATAACAATTACAATATATAAAATGAAAAGCATTTTTTTAACATGAAGTTTTCATTGAAAGAAGGTATATCAAAACTACTTTTGAAGACTGGTTGTTCATCATCTTGATACACAAAGACGACCACTTGAGGTACTCCTGAGCAGTTATAGAATCTTTCTAGTTATACTGAATCACTATTAAGTAGAACAAGTAAATTGTTCCCTCATAGCTGTACCATTTCAATTATTACATGTGTTATTCCACACAATTTTTTTTGTAGCTGATTGTACTGTAAAATAAATACCTTATAACCCTATAAACACTCTCTAATCATCACCCTCAAACACTAACCATACATTTTAAGTTAGACAGTTCTTTGTTGAATAAAACTGATTTTAAACATGAGCGTAAATACTTTTTTAAAATTTAGCTTAAGCATTTTTTACATAATTTCCAGCACAACATATATTTAAGTTGGATTCATAACTGTACAATGGTCTGCATGAGTTATATCTTAATTTTGTTCTGATGATAAATGAGAAACACAATTTCAGTATATGCACTTATGTAAATAAAAAACACCCAGCTTTTTATTATTATTACCGAGAATAGTCAGATTGTCTTGCGCCACACGTAAACCAGGAGATTTTATGCGTTACTAAATTTATACCAAAAAATGCTTGCTTCATAATGCTCACAATCAGAAGTGAAGCTTTCCTAACAGGAAATGATGACAGAAGCCATTTTCCATAAAGCTGAAGATATACCAATGACCATTTTGATATCTTTTTATATTACGTTTTAATATTACACTGAGGAGAATTTACAAATAATTTTCAGGTAATGAGACATGAGGGTATTACAAACCATCAACAAAGATCTCAAGCATGTCCTTGTATACATTAACTACCTTTCTGTTTTTCATTATAACAGATACAAGTATGAAAAAGTATTGTCTTCAAAAAAACCCTGAACTCTAGGGAGTTGTCATTAGACCTGCAAACATAATGCTGGCTTAATTGTGATTTTCCTGTGGATTCTTGTGTTTCAAATAAAATACAATTAACATAAAACTAAAGTAAGTGACTAATACCTGTTTAATTATATTGCTATGTGAATTTTAAATGAAATGCAGCACAAGTGTAGCACAAAGACAATACTACTTATAACTTCCTGCATTACAGTTTACTCAGACTGTAATTTCAATTTAATTTTAATTCCAACTTAATTGAATAATGTAGTTGCACAGAATAATGAATATAATATGAATTTAACTGATGCATCCAGTGTTTATTTATCTAGTTCTAATGGTATGAAATTCTGGAGTGAAAAAAAAAAAAGAATTTTTTTTTAATCTTTCACACTCAACTTTATAGGCAAATTTATGAAATGTTTTCCTCAATTTCTGTATGAGATATATCAGCTCTATAATTATATGCATTTACAGTAACTATATTATAACTGTACATCTGGTTTTATATCCATCATCTGATTTGAGTTCCCCAAAGATTCAGTTTTCCAGATAAGGCACATATAGCTCTGACAGATACTTGATTCTGTAAAAAAGTGTGTGTGTGAAGTTAATGTTTATTCCTAAACTTAAAAAAAAAAAAAAAAGATAACCAGTGATTAGCCCCTGAGGCCTAGTGGTACTGTCAGACTTGTTTCCATATTGCTAAGGGACAGCCCTTTCTATGTCAAACTACCCAAGGAACGAGTTATTTGGGAGCAATCTAAACTGAGCCAGGAAATAATCTAACAATTAATCAAGGTTAATTATCAGAGATGCATTACAAGAGCTCGTTCACTCAACATCCTTCATTTAGCAATATAGACGTATGCAATGAGATCACCTCATTGAGGTGATAAATTAGGCACCTATATTCTTTTCAGATTAGAGTATTAAGTATTTCTAAGGGTGCCCCTAGCTGAGTGGGGCTGAGTCTTTAAAAGTCAACAGAAGGTAACATTAAATCGGTTGTCTGTGTCTTCTTTTGTTCCTAATTGTGGATAGTGGTGGCAATACACAGCTGTTATGCTCCATCTGGAGTGAAGGTTATGCATCATTGAAGTTACAGTTAGAGGTTGGAGGTTTCAGTACTGAACTGGTCAAAGCTCTGAACAACCTGCTCTGAATTCAGTGCTGTGCAGGAGCTTGGACTAGGTGATCTCCTGAAGTCCTTTCCAGCCTGAATGATTCCATGGTTCTATTATACAACCATCTAAAAGAAAATATATATATTTATGTATTACTGGTTTTTTGCAATAATTTATTTTTAAAATGAGGTGCAATACAAGCAGAAAAATATTACAATGAAAAATTCACATGTCATTTGCAGACATAATTAACTGAATTCAGCATTTGTCTTTATTTGTAAACAACAAAGTAATTCATAGTTCAGTGATGTTTTTTGGAAAGGAGCTTTAATTTGTTAATAAAAAATAAATTAAAAGAAAGGAAGAAGAGGAAATATTGCAAAAATTGATCATATTTGATCATTATATGTAACATGATATATTGCATTGCATATTTCTATATTTATGTGTATATGTAAAAAATATCATCTTTAATATTTCCTATTTTGTTTAACGAGAAAATTCAAAATTAAATGAATATATAAACCTATAAAATCCAATTATAAAAAAGAATAAGAGATGATACTTCACAATCATAAAGATCAAACAGTCTTTTGTGATTGGAAAATCAATAAATATCTTGACTATAAATAACTACAACCAGGCTTGATTCATCATTTTCATATCAATGTGATGCAAGTGTTCATGGATCTTGTGAGTCAACACTAGTTGCAATACAGCCATGAATCCAACTCTTTCAATTTCCCTTGCTTGATATATACCCCTTTTTGCCTCCTAAATTTTTGTCCTGCTTTGTTCTACTTTATTTAGACAAGAGTGAATGAAAAGTTTCTTGAATTAGTTTTGAGTGTAAGATCAAATATAATTGTGAGAAAGTCTGTTTTAAAAGATCAGATCAAACATACCAGCTTATGTTTTTGTACATTTATAGTTACAATAGTAGCCAATAGGAAAATAAGTAATAATCAAGTAGTAGGCAAATCTGATCTAGAAATGACAGCAGCTTCTACCTTTATAAAAGTTGTCTGTAACTCAAACTTGGAAGCCACCTTAGAAGGTCTGACTTTTTTCTTTTGTTTTTTCATTTACTTGCTTCACTCTTCATCTTGTTTGATTTAGTTTGAATTTCCATTCTGGTAAAAAGACCAGCAAAGGCAATAGAGTGAAGATAAGGACACAAGAAAATAGGCCAGGACACAGGTTGAATGAAGAATCCTGCGATGGAGAATATTGAAGGAAGGTGGGATGAAGAAGCTTACATTATTTAGGCCAGGCAACTGAGACCTGTCTGTGAAAGGGGAATAAATGGGAAGCGGGAAGCAGAGAGCAGTCAAAGATTTGGAAGGGTGGCCTGTTTTGTAACACTGAAGATTGCTGACTGGGACTAGCAAATACATGAGTACTAGGGGTATTTAGAAGACACAGGGTTGGACCACAAGGGAGCTGCCAGAAGGGAGATGGAAGAGATGTGACAAAAGGTATATGTAAGGGTATGTGAAAGGAGAGAACCTCTACTCCTTTAAGGGCATCTGGTCAAGGACGTTTTCAGTGCAAAAAGAGATAATGAGAAAGGAGGAAAGCCATACACAAGGACATACAGAGACACAAACCTGACTGGCAAATGATAAGGGAAGGAGTGATGAGAACTGAATCCAGCCAGTCAAACTAACTAGGGTATGTTGAATGTGGGAATGTCTATTTCAGTAAGATTGCCTGATTGACAACCTTGTCGAATAAGACACCAAGGAAAAGAGGGAAACCATAAACAAAACTTGTGGAGCCATAGACTTGACAAACATAACGAAGACAAAGACAAGAAGCAACCATTTGTCAGTCACACTAATTGAAGTGTGTGAAATGATCTTGTGAATCATGAAACTGCAGGCAAACCATGACTTTGCAACTGATAAGGATGCAAACCTGAGGGTCCAGGATGTTGGAGGGGGGTTGGTGGGACTATGACAACTGATGAGGGAAGGGATAGCAAGGAGGAACAAAGGAGGAACAGGACAGGAAGAGATATAAAAGGATCTGGTTGTGTATAAATTGTGGCTGGTCAATACACTTGTCTGACCAAGCCCTGCGTGTGATCATTGCAGTCTGTCCTATCTTCTTATTATATCCTTTCCATTCATTTGTTTTATAGCAGGGGAAGAATATACTTCTGTGATTTGGAGAAGAGACCATGTAAGAAAAGGAAGGATGCTGGATAGCCCAAAACACTTGCCAAAGAATGCTTTGCCAAGAAACCCAGGTTAATGTATTTATGGTTCCAAACTGATATACTTAAAACTGAAGAGCAACATCAAGAATTTTAATTTACCAATGTGTAAAATAGTGTTATTATTTTGAAGGACTGACCTAACTGATTTGAATAATATTGCATAGACTTCTTTTCCCTATTCCAGACACAAAAGTATTAAACTGTAACAGACGATGCTGCCTTGGCATTTTTATTTGAGTTTCTTGAAAATAAGAGATCTACGGGATGATTTTCAAGATCAGTGAGATCTATATTTTTTTTTTTCCAAAAAGCTGTTCTGTGAAAACCCCAGGGGGCAGACATCACATGGAAACTTTTGTGAAATTGCTCATTGATTTCTTTCTCAGAGGTAAAAGGTTCTGCACTCACTTCCCTGCACCCTTCTTCAATTCAAAGCGTTATGCAGAATAAACCTTAGGAATAAAAGGCTAATTTTTTCCCTCCTCTCTCATCACCTGGGCATTGCAGGGCACGGTCTTTCAGAGAGCACAGCCAGACCTTTCTCTGTTTGCTTGCTCTGAATGACCAGGCCCTGCTGTCTGTACTGCAAACTCATCTGTCATGCATTTAACATTCTGGTGGAGACTGGCTAGCTGCCAAAAAGTGGTCAGTTTTCTCCAGAATTTACACAGAAGCCTCTGCTTGCTGCCTTCTGGGAAAATGTAAGGGACTATGATTTTTCTGAACTCAGATTTCATCACCAGCCTAATCTGGAGTCTCTTGTACATTGAAACAACACAAGGTAGGAAGGAATTTGGATTACGATAACTACTGATTCCAATAGGTATCTTGCTATTACCAACCCACTTTATTTCTTCCTTTTTTATTACAGAAGGATTAGCATTGTTCCTCAAAATATTTCCAACAGGCTTTGAATTCTTTTGGGTCCGTCACCTATGTTCTCCCATTGCGCCCGCTTTCACTTCTCTTTATACCCAAACATGCTACAAGTCAATTTTTTTCATCATGTGAAAGAAATGTCATCCACTTTGCTACATGTAGGCTTTATATGATGCTAACAGATTTGGTTAGTTCCTCAGAACTGACTGCGACAAGTCATTCTGCTTTAATATATCTTCTAGACCCAACTGAAGTTCCCATTGTCCTGTTGTAGTTTGTCATAACCAAAGACGGACAAAACCTGAGCAGCTAGAATATTAATTACCTTTTTAATAATCCTTTAAATTGTTTCATTGACCTCCTAAGATATTTGGAATAATCCAGAGCAAATGTCCCATGCACAAGCAGTTCAGGATCCTTGAAGCTTAAGATCCTTTAAGTAACATAATCTAACCTCTCTATAGGGTGAAAATTTCCATAGTCTCACAATTTAATGCATGCTTCTTCATCTTCATTCTGACTTCTTCAAATACACAGGCACAGAGACACATCTCTCATTTTCCTATGTATACCATTTCTCCTGTGATGATCGTTAACTTTTCTTTACAATTTTAAAATTCTCTTTATGACTTTCCTTTGAATGACTGCAGCTTTGAGATAATGGTCAGCCTCACTGCAGCTGCCTTTCATAATTTCTCACCCTGAAGAGGAAAGGCACACAAGATACATGCCATCAGATATCATGTTGATTTGGGGATTTATGTTGCTACGATGACCTCACAATGCATAGCTGGACATTTTCCTTATTGTTTCTCTGCTTTTCGATGAGTTAAGCAAGGCCATTATCCTGTTTTGTGTAATCTTCTAAAAAACAAAGAGCACGAGTGTGCTGGTTTCGGCTGGGATANTACATTTGCACTGGAAGTACTAGTTGCCTGGAAAAGAAAAAAATAGGAAACAATTTCTGTTTCAAACACGTGTTGCTTCAGTTACACTGTATTTCATTCTTTCCAAAATGTTTTATGAGTCCCATTTTCTTCAAGACAAGAATTTTTAATTCTGTATTTTATGTGATTCTTCTTTGCTTTCTGTATCACATTGTTGAGGAAAGATATTAACAGGATGTTTCTATTTAGGGACTTGAAGCATATCAATTTCTGCTTCATCATGATTAACCTCTTTTTGTCCCTTTAGACTTATCATTAACATTTTAATTATCTTTTTCTTATAATCAGTATTAGTTCAATAGCTGCTGACTGAAGAGCACCACTTGATTGTCTCCTCTGACTTCTTGGATATGACAAACATTTTGACTCAGTCAGATACTGAGCTCAGCTAAGTTAGACTAAAACTTTTCAAGTTTCAGGTGCAGAAGTCAGGTAACCTAAACATACCTATCTAAAAGCTGAATGGCTGTGCTCTGTTATTTATCTAGATTATTTACACACAAAGAGCCTATACTAGCATTTGTCCTAGAAACAGTCCGAAGATAATAGATTCATTAGTTTATATTTGACAGTTAAAGTCATGCAATATGAGTCCTACTCCCATGATGGAATCTAACCTATTAGATCTCACAAGGAGAGTAGAACATATGAAATCAAGTCCTTAGTGATCAACTAAAGTAAAGAAATAAAATATTTTGCTATGACAACTGTGGAAGTACACCAATAGTTCTTTAGCCCTTTGGAACTATTTTTGATGGTTGGTAAAAATATTTTCCCTATTAGTATTATCAACTTCTTCACCTAGGATGTGTATGAGATATACTGAATGGTTATTCCAGAAGTGTTTCATTTTAGCAGATACTGCCTCACTTCATCTTTTGCTGCAGATACCAACTTTGCTGATCTACTTACAAAACAATATGCAGTAGATATATTATCTCAGCATCAGTTACGTCCCCACATCTTCAGTGTATAACAGAACTAGAATGGAAACATTTTCTACTGCACAGATTTCTCCAGATTATCTCTCCTGTCCCTGACACACATATAACTGTGTCCTTTTCTAAGAATCCCTGGTCAAATATTCAGCAAGGGAAAGGGCATTGCTATGCTTCATAGCTATTCAGTTGAATTGTTCTTCCTTTCTTCCTATAATGATACTTTGGATTGTATTATTTCTGTTTTATCTTCTTCCACCATTTTTCTTTATATGTTTAAGTGTCCATGATGCTGCAAATAGTTTTGCTGCTCCTAACATGAATATTGAAGAGTGTCCCATAAAAGCTAGTAGATCCCATCTTTTCTGAGGCACGGAACTGATCTGGAATTTTTTATGCTGACATTTTTTAGCATGACAAGACAGCAGTTTATGTTGCTTTCCAAACACTGGAAGACCTGAGGGCTTAGGATGTGTTTTGATCATGTCTCTTCTGTCTTCTCTGGTAAGTACTTCCCATAGGTATGAAGGTCTGCTGAAATGAAAGGAAATAATTATATACTGGCTGAAGTAAATTTCATCTTCTTTCTATAAATTCATGCAGGAGAATATAGATATGCTGAAAAAGTAAAAATGTGCTGTATGGAATTAGGAGCCTTCTTTACCATCTCTGAAAAGTAGAGCAAAGTTCAGAGTAACTAGACCTTATCTTATCAAGACTTATGATAATTAATTAAAGAAGTAATTCAGTTTTCCCTACTGAAGTGTGACAGTATTTCCTTCTGGATTATTGTGGTATTGACCTAATTTACTTGGGACTACCAGTCTAAAATTTGTGGTGTGTATCGAGTCCAGCAGCCAGCAATAAATTATCTAGAATTTCTGCAGGTACTTGGAGGGAAGGGAAAATTAAAAGTCCCCAGTAGTGAAATAAATCTTCAGTGAATATAATGGATGAAAAACATCCATAATAAAATACAATAAAATAACTTAAAAGCTCTCTTCCATCTGAATGTTCTCTATTGATTTTTGAAGTTCTGTCTGTAAGTGTAATCAAAGAAAACTTGTTTCTGATTTACTGAAACCTAATGAACATAGGCTGTTATTCAGGGATAAAATATGCGCTATTCCTGTTTTTCTTAGGCAATTTAGTAAAAACTCATATAAATTTATGTTAAAACCAGTGAAGAACCATTTAAAGTTGTGTCAGATTCAGAATATCATTTCAAGGATTCACGGTTAATTCACTATACCTTTCTGATATGGATACATGAGGTAAAATTCTGTTTGAATCAGATGATAACATGAACATATTATGGTATAACTGATATAATCACCTTGCATGCTCTTGGAATAAAATATACTTTATAGAGAAGAAAATGTATGTGTTATAATAAGCTGTAGGAAAAGTAACAATTATTGGAAAGACACTCAAATAATTATATCATCTTCTTCCTTGTGGCAAAATGCTTCAGCATTAGTTGTTATAATGATGATGACATAAATGTGTAGTATATAGGTATTGTTATTGCACATGTAGTGCTAGTATAAAATTATATTTAGCCTATGACCTTGGACTCCTCTTTACATTGTTTACAGAGTAAATAATGTGAAGCAAGTTTAAAGCACAGTGTGTTTATCATGTTCAGTGTTAATAGCAAATAAGTGCTTATGCAACTTGCAACATGCAGTGATCTCTACAGTGTGAAATGAGCAAAAATAAATTTTCAGTAATCACATGCATATTTAAAAAAAATACTCTGAGACTATATAGAGATAACTATGTTGAGATAATATAGTGAAACTCATTAATATATGCATTACTGAAATTAAGTTTCACATTTTACAGGCTCCTTAAAACCATTCTCTCTTTTATAACTTGTTTACAGAGGTTACATTAAAATCACATTCTACTAATATATTTTTATAACACATAATCCCAAGTACTTTTAAGAGCAAAGCCAGATGAAAATTTGAGAAAAATTATTTAATTTCATCCTTTGAACTTACCTCAGACAATATTTGAGGGCATTAAAATAAATAAGTAGTAAGATACAAGATACATATAGGCAATATGAATGCATTTTAAAAATACGTGCATTGAATATAGATAATAATGTATGTCTATATGTGTTCTGGAGTGTATGTTATGTCAGGACTGTAGGCATGACTGTTTCACTCTTAAACATTTTCTCTTCTTTGAAGCAAAAACCGTTTGACATCCCTCAATAAAGCAAGAGTAATCTTTGAAAAAGAATTAGAGTTAAGATAAGAACAAATTATACTGCTGGAAAGTGTTTTACTACTTTTTTCTCAACATGCTGCTGCCCTTCAGTTGTTGCTATAGAAATCCAGCAGATGAGGGGAATATCAGGGCTTTATAGACAGGAAGTTCACTTAAGCCAATCCGTGCTCTGCCCATTTAGACTTATCACAGTTGCCTCCATGTCATTAAGTAAAAAGAGGCAACAATGGGAGTGCTGCCACATGAAAGTTTAACAACCCATTGCTTTCCTTCATATCCACAAGGCAGCCTGCCCAGTGTCCACACACAATAGAATTTCTAATCAAACTCTTAAGTAGATTATATAGCTCACTGAACCTGACTGAGCTACAGTATCCTTCTCTTCTCTCTCTGATTCTCTAAATCCCTACTGCTTTATTAACAGCCACATGGCATACACTATAGCTATCTCTAAAACATATCCATTTTATTTGGCTCAAAGACCAGCTTTCTTTCCCCCTCTCTCTCCCTCTCTCTCATTTGTGCACTCTAGTATTTTTCTTCCTTTTATTTTTTCAGTCAAAATTTCCCCTATGCGAAGAAATTTCCTAAATAAATGAGAAAAATGCAAGTTTCAGTTTAATTTGATCCTTTAGATGTAGGAGGGGAAAAAACCTGTGTGTGGGGGGGGGGAAGAGGAGTTTATATTAATCTAGGAGAAAAAAGATTGCCTAGAAAGTCATTTTTATTTCAATGTATAAAATTACAGGGTACATATATGTTTGTAGTGATCTTTCCCTGTTAGAAGGTTAATTTCTAGGTACAACAATTCTAGCAAAGTTTTACATAAAACACTGGGATAAACTTATTAGCTGTGAAAAACACATATTCTTTTGACATGATAATACAGCATCCTTGTTGACCTCTGGCTGGATTATCCCTCACATTTATTTCACATTATATATATCTATAATATATTTATATCCCTCCATTTTATTTATAACAGCATAGTCTCCTATAGAGAAATACTTAAAGGTTAGATGTGAAACTATGTCATAGAAACAAACATATTCCACCTCTGACTTGTGATATACTTAAAACTTTCAGACCTGGAGCTTCATTCAATGTCTGTTAATGTAATTGGAAAGAACCACATTAATTTTAATGGAAACAGTACTTTGCCTATGAAACCAAGGTTTTTTGAGTTTACGTAAAGGAGAAAACCTGATATAAAGCCATGGTCCCTGCCTCTAATTTATCAATTGCCATTACCTATTTTATTCTGTCCATTTTGTGCATTATAACACAGAGTTATTGCTTTGATGATTCATATCAGCTTTATAGTTATGAACTTTACAATTCACAATATAATATTATGGTTTCTAAATTAAACTACATTGCATTTGCAAAAGATTGGTGTCTGTAGTGTCAAAAAAGTATCTTTTTCAGGAATCATCCTTCTTATTTCTTTAATGAAAAAAATGGTAATATCTTGTTACTTTCCAGGAGTATTACAGTGAATGGTCTATTTATGAAGCAGTATAAGAATTTTTGTTTGTTTCCTTTGCAATAAAGTCAAAATCCTCCCTTTTTGGCCTCTTATCAACTTCATTTAATATATTTTCTTCTTTTTAGTTCTTTGGTTTTAGGCACCCAGATTTTATCTTTTCTTTCTTGAGCTGACTTCCTCATAACCATTTTATAAAACAATATATTTTGATCATGGGCCCATCCATTAAAAATATTTTTTCCCTACAAATCTGATTCATGGTTCACCTTTAACATCTATGCCATTCTGGTCACACCAGGTGGTGCTGTCACTTACAATCATTTTCACAGAGTATGACATTTTATTCTTAAACAGTAAGGGATTTTTTTCTTTTTTGGTGGAATTTGTCTTTTTTTCGGGGGAGGGGAGCTGTGGCAAGCATCAAGGATTTTCATGATTATGCTTCTTTCTTTGAAGTAGTTAGGTTTTATTGCACAGCTGCATCCTGGAAATTATAAACTGGCTAAGAACCTGGGTACTAATTGGAACCAGTAGCAAAGCAAGTAACATGATGTCAGGGAAAAACAAAATGTATGCTTAATGTCAGTACAACTGACAATCACTGTCAAAAATGCAGAGTAAATTAATAATCTCCATACATCTTCAGGTCTATTTTATGGTATTTTCTATATTGCATTTGTCAAGTGGGACTATGTCAAGCATTCAATAACGAACCTTAATTCTTCTGACACTGCCCAATGGCAGATGTTTAATTAAATGGTATAGGAAATAGGACACGTGTTGTACAAATCCCCCTTGGGATATTATTCCAAAACCAGCGTTATCACTAAATTTTGCCAAACTAAATGTGTACCCAAGCCATCTTGTATACTATATTCCTATTTCACATAATCATAGGTAATTATATGCAAAAGTACTTCAAAGTTCTTGTTTAAACCAGTGTTGTGGTTTAATCCAGCAGGCAGCCAAACACCACAGAGTTGCTTGCTCACTCCCCCCCCACACACACACAGTGGGATGGGGGAGAGAATCAAAAACAAAAAGTAAAATTTGTGGATTGACATAAAGACAGTTTAATAGAACAGAAAATAAAAGGATAATAATAATAATGATGATGATGATGATGATGATGATGATGATAGAATATACAGAATGAGTGATGCACAATGCAATTGCTCACCACCCGCCGACTGACGCACCGCCAGTCCCCAAGCAGAGGTCACCCCTTTCTAGACCACGCCTCCTATTTATATACTGAGCATGACTTCATATGGTGTGGAAGACCCTGTTGGCCAGTCAGGTTAGCTGTCCTGGCTATGCTTCCTCCCAGCTTCTTGTGCACCTGGCAGAGCACAGGAAGCTGAAAAGTCCTTGACGAGAAAAGCACTACTTAGCAACAACTAGAACATTAGTGTGTTCTAGTTAGTGTGTTATCAACATTATTCTCATATTAAATCCAAAACACAGCACTACTAGGAAGCTAGTAGGAAGAAAATTAACTCTATGCCAGCTGAAACCAGGACAGTATCCAAACCTTATTCTATACCATCTACATCATGCCCAGGTCTCACATTTTCCAGTACATTCTAATTAATTGTCAGCACTTTTCTTGTCTTTTGATATATATACTCACAGACACCGTTATCTTAGTCTATGGGCCATCCCTCTAAAATGTCCATAGAGTTCATTTAGTCCACAACTTTGGGCTCCATCTGTCATAACAGTCTTTCAGGGCAGGAGAGATGGTGTGTGGTGTTAGGTTGTTGCATCTTGAAGCCAGTTCTGGTTCCATTATCTATCGCTGTGCTTGTCTGGTTCTATCATTGTTGCACTTTGCTCGGTTTCATCAAGGTTCACGCTTCATTACTCTGGGTGATTCTTACTGCAATACCATTGATATAACATATAGCAACAATAGAAGTGATGATATACAATATTATATATCAATTGACATCATACATTGGCTATTTTCACCCAAAATCAAATCCCCTTGAAGTACAAACTGGACTTCCCCAGCTTTTCACGTTACCCACCAAGTGCA
>VZTQ01006460.1:0-22318 GCA_013400755.1 Pelecanoides urinatrix
TATATATATTGCAAATTAATAAACCCTGAAAAAAATGCCAGTCATGGAAAATGAGAATCCTTAAGCTGTAGGACAGAATAATTTAAGCACAGTGATATTTATTAGTTACATACACTACCTTATGTTGTGATGTTCTAGAAATTAAATGAAGGCAGTTTTTTCTGCAAAGCTTTTACTCTTTATCACCTACTCTGACATCAAAACACAGAATTAGAGAGAACAAACATATTAGAGGAAAGCTTTCCTGCAGAGCAATTTTTTAAAAGTAAGATAGAACAATCTCCATGCAATGTCCTATAATACCTAATTGCTTAAACACTACTCTTATCTGTACTGTGCTGTTCTGACTTATTCAGATAAGAACTGTTCAATTTTATGCTTTCCAGAGGGTCTCTGATGTTCAAGAAAATAAACTGGAAAATACAACCAAAATCAGTTAATTGATGAGGTGTAGAAGCAAACAGTTGAAATATTTGGTGTGATATAGTATATTTTTCTGACATTCAGACTTGCTTCATCCTTGTATATACAGTTCTGACTTCCAAGCCATCAAGAAATTATTTGTCTTCAGGAGCTAACTAATGCTGATTCACCACCAATAATTTGGTCTGTGTGCTGCACAAACACAGAAGATAATCTTGTTACAATTCTAGTACACTTCAAGGGGAAAATTTTAAACTTAGATAAGGAGAAAAGAAATACTTCAAAATATGCTATTTAATAAACCTTCTCTCCTTGTATTGTATTTTCCTTTTAATTGACCATCTTTGTTTTCTCAAAACTAACATATCATATCTAGAAAAATTCTGTTATTTGCTCCAAATGCTACTGGCCATTTAGTAAATAGTCTTGACAAGGAGAACTCAAAATACTCACTATGAAAAATAGTCAGTCATTTTACTTTTACAAATGCTTTGCTTCAGAAAAATATTTTATTTCTCTAAATAATACTGGATAGTTTAGAATTGTAAATATATTTTCTCAACTAAATTTAGTAATGACTGAATAATTTTCTGTACTTTTGTAACTCTTTTTCTCTTAAAATTTACTTTAATACATTTCCAGTGTAATTTGTGAAAAACTGCTTTCAGTGTAGTATTGTTATATACAAGACATTATAATGTTATACAAGTCGTTATAATCATGTAACACTCCTATAAAGTAGACAGCATACAGTGTACACAGCTTTGTACTTGTATGAAGATGTTATTAATAATAATGTATATATTAATTAATAATATATGAAGATGTTATTAAAATACCTATAATTTTTACTTATAATCAAACTTTAAAGGATCAAATTTAAAACCCCCTTTTCTTAATTTGCATAATTCTTTATAGCCTTTTTTGAACTACATGGTTTTCACATTTTACAAGTTAATGCAGAGTAAGATAAATGCATGTGCATATATTTCAACTTATAGCTAGTCTTTAGTGTATCTGAGAAATGCTTGTATATCATAGAAAAAAAAGATTAAATCTAAAATCGCTTTTTAATCCAGGAACAATGGCCTCACCTTTTTCCTGGTGGAAACATACCTTGTCTTTATTTCGTAGGGTAATCGTTCTCAGTAGTGCTTGTCTAGCAATTTTGCTAATAACAGTTTCTCATTTTCTAACAATTTAAACATAAAAATATGTGAATTACTCTAAATTATGTTGTATCAATATACATTATAGGAATTCTTTTCCATTACATTGCACTAGCCAACACTGCATAAGTTAATTGTTTTGTGTAAGGTTGATTTATGGTGAACCAACAAGGCTGATATTTCTCTTGTGATGATTTGATTGCACACTGGTTTTGCAGAAACAGATAACCAGAAATGTGTGTTAGAAAATGGATTAAGTTAGTGTATTAATGAACGACATGTCATTATGCATTTACCATATCTACAGACACTGAACATAGATTCTGGTCAGTAATATGCCACAAATTGTATGCTGTTTTAGATATAACACAACTCTGTGAGATGAAGATGTTGTTATAAATACAGGATACTTTGATCAGTTTTCTCTGAACTCACCTGATGAATCAGTGGAAATAGTAAGAAATAAGAATAGTGAAGCAAATAACTTTTCTACTTGTATTTTTATTTTCTGTGATTAATTTTTAATTTTCTTCCCAATGAAAATAGTCTTTTTTCAGATAAGAGAAATCTATGGGGTTTTTGCCTACACTTTAATCACAATTTCCTTAGCAAGATTATGTCATTACTGTCACAGTGTCAGAGTTATATATGTTTGAGCAAGAGAAGGTTTTATTATGATCAAGAGAAACTAAACTGAATAATTTACGGGGTAGTGAACAAGTAATTCTTTGAATAATTTCCTCTAATGATCCTGTATATAGTGTAGTACTTCTGTTTAATATCTTTCAAAATCAACTGTTCCAAATAATATTAACAACAATATAAACATTTTCTTCAAACCCTGCTGATTACTGTCTTTGTTTTTCGATAGAAAATACAATCTGAATTAACAAGCCATGAGATTAGTTTGGAAGAAATGAAGAAACGAAACCGGGGTAAAGATGCTGCCAAAAGAGTGCTTTCCCAAATTGATGTGGCACAGGTATGCAAATTTTATTTCCTCCATCTTTCCTTCACTCATGCTAACAAACAGCACGAGTAATACTATTACTATATTATGAAATGTTCTTAAGGTATCTCTTCTGTTTTAGCTGCTCCTTTCTAGCCAGGAAATTAGTGTGGTTAAAGAATACCATCCATATCTTCTTACTGCTCATTTTTCATTTACAGCCTTCCTAGCTAGTTGGCAACAGTTCTAGGGTACGCAGAGCTGATGTAACCAACTGGTGGGGACACTATATAAGGGGTGTTTTGAATGTGCTGCGGTAGCAAGAAATAAAACCACAGTGAGGCTTTTTGGTATACCTTTTGAGGTATTTGAAAATATTTAGAGTTAAAAGTATTTTAAAATATTTGGAAATATTTGGTGGAACTGCATTTGAAAGACAATATTGAGCAGTGCATTGCAATCATCAATTTAAAATGTTAGCTAATGCATTATTTCATCTAGTTTAATAGACATAGAGAGACCTGTTTGAAACTGAAGAAGACTTAATTAACACTTAGGAACAATACACATTTTTACCCATTAATCTGTGATGGGTTCTTAACTATTTTTCTGCTTTTGTTTTTGGCATTAGTGCCAAATCTCCCCAGGCTGCAAAACAGATTATCAAAATTCCTTAGGAAAGACAAAGAATTTCATTATGGTATTTAACACTAAAAAAGGCCATCTTTTTCTTCATCTCTGTCAAATATTTCTAGGTATCTTAGCTTCAGATTTATATTTATTATGGATAACATCAATGGCTTTTTAACAGTTAGTTAATGTTTCCTCTTATCTACAGGACTAGCTTTTTTTTGTTGGTAATATTTATGTTTCCTTATTTTTCTGTCTGACTTCACACTAACTCACCTTCTTATGGTCTCCATGGCAGCTGTGATGTTGCCTGTATTTTGTCAGTGAAATGCAGGCATCAGATGACTTTGTATCTAAATGTTTATAAATTCAATAGCATGCAAGGGAGCACTACCCTTTCTAGGTGCCTTTTTTTTTTCTTAATCCATCTTTGTGCAGATATTTTTTTCTTCAAAAGGCTTCTCTAGATGACCCTATAAGCATCAGTTTGAGTTTTGACAAATTGGTGGGGTCATTCTGAGAATCTGTTTTGCTTACATTAGATGAAGTATGAACAAAAAATTGCAAATGTACATGCATAATGTAAATATCAACTACCAAAAAGGGTAAAAGCTGAACCCTTGGTTCCAAATATTTATGACGATATTTGATTTTAGGCCAGTGAAGTCTCTTGAATTCTTTTCCATCATTGTTCAGTATCTTTGGTAATAAATCACATTTCACAATATTTGTCTTTACTTACTTTTTTCCTGAAGAGCATTCTCACTTATAAATAAATACTGGATGCATTTCTTTTTTTTGTGCTAAGTAATATTTCTAATTTGACATATATTTATTTTAATATTAGTTCAATTATCTAGACAGAAAGTAAACAACTATGAAAATAAGTGAAACACCTGTTAAGGGACCAAATTTATTCTGGCTTTTTGGATTACTGTAGCTTGAGAGTTAAATTCTGTTTTTTAAATTTAAAGGGAAAAGGACGATTAGCAAAATAAAAATCTGACATAGTGATTTAAGACCTACTTAGTCCTACTAGGCTAAGAATTGTTACATGAAAGTGAAATCTTCTCTGAGGAAGGGCTATTTTTGGAAATTCAATAGTAAGTTCTTCGCAGGAAGAAATTATACAGCAGACAAATGACATTCTTGTTTCTTTACTACTTTCATCTGTCTTAAGGTAAACACACTTGGCAGAGTAAAAAGATAGTTGATTCCCTTCCCTTACCTCATTACTAATTCCTAGTGATATTTTCACATTATTTAATATAATAAGATATAAGAGAATGTTAAATCTCTAAAATTATTTAATTACCTGTAATTTTGTTTTTGAATAGCTATGGATACTTCGCTTCTAAAGAAGACATTTTCCTCAAATCAAAAAGGAATGATACTGACTTAGTTGTGGGCTTTTCTTTTCTCCCATCAGTTGTTGCTGTGTACTTTATCTAGGCCAGCCAGGTTTGCCTACTGACCATGAAGTTTCAGTATTGCCATCAATTCAACTGTTGATGTGAAGTAAATTCAACTGACCACACATTTTAGCATTTAAGAATTCTCATGTTACTTCTCACCAAAGATCCATTTAGCCCAAAACTGTATCTGCAGTAGTAGCCAGAAGACAGTGACAAGGTACACTAAGGTGAACATTATGTGATGCTTCCCCAGTGATTTGCAGCTGAGCAATTTCTGGGTCAGAGGTATTTAAAAGCTCATGTCTAAATGCTTTCTGAAGTCTTGTAAATTGCTGGAATCCTCAACTTAATTTAACATCTAGTTACACAATTTAACTGAATGCTATGTGAAGTAGTCCTTCCTTTTATTCATTTTGGTTTCCCTGTGTAAGAGTTTAACTTGCTGTCACCTTCTTCATGAATTTTGAGAAACAGTTAACAATCATTTGCTAGTCAACTTTTTGCATACCACTAATTTTAATCCCTGTCAGTTGTCTCTTTTCCAGACTGACTAGTATGTTAAATCATACCAAGACCTTTTAGATGTATATCTTTGATTGTCCTGTCATTCTTCTCTACACATTTTATATTTGTATGTTTTTTGAGATGAGGTGATTAAAAAGGCACACATTATTCAGGCACGATACAGATTTATAAAATGACTTTTATACTCTGGCAGGTATTTTCTTTTTTTGTTTTTTTTTTTATGTTCCTAATCATTCCAAATACCCACTTTGCTTGTTTGGCTGCTTTTAAGTATTGAGCTGTTATTTTCTTAAAACTGTTGGAGATAAATATAAGTATATAACTGTTATAGTTATCTATTATAACTCAAGTGAGAGTGCTAATAGATAATTTAGATCCCACGTGTTGTATATCAAGCTTAGTGTCTCTTTTGTGATGTGGATTACTTAATATTTGGATGAATTAAAAATAATTTCCTTGGTTTTTTCCTACAGATCCTCAGTACTGTGCAATCCTTCAATGACTCTTCACAGATGGCTTTAATTTTCTCTACCATTAATACCGTCATTCTCTCTCTTTTCTAAATCATTTTTAATGTCTTAACCAACACAAATTGTAACAGATACTGATGTGACGTTGCAAGCTTCCCACAGGGCTTGATCTTCATTAAGTTGAAGTGTCACAAGCAGATGAAAAACTAATTAAGTATGAATTTAGTGTATGCAAACACACTGAAAAAAAAAAAAAGACCACTTATTCCTATCCTTTGTTTCCTATTTTTATTCAATTGTTCACTTATTTAGCTAGGGAAAGACTTCCTTTCTTACCCCATTGGATCTCAATTTCACTAGGAGTATTTAATGAGGAAAGTTGTTGGAAGGAACTGCTGAAATCTGCACAGTTCTCTGTGTTATCCAGAATCGTCGTCTTCTCATGATTCCTGCCTCCTTCACAGAAATCTGATAGATGTGGGAAGCATTTTTAATAATGCTATGTATAGGCTAATTCTATTCCTTATTATAGTTTTTCTCAAGTTTGTGTAGTACAGACAACACTGTATTGGTATAAAGTGTTCATTATTTGAAGATAAAAAAATCAAAAGTGTGTTTGCAGATGCCAAGTTCCTATTTAATTACTTAGCCATTCCTTAGTGACAGTCTTTTTTTTTTTTCCAAACAGTAGAAAAACTTATTCTACTAGTACTTTGCTCTGTACTTCTAAAGAGAAATTAGTTCTTATTCAAGATAATTGAAGTGCCCTTTTTTTGCTTTATTTTTAATTGTTTCCCCTCCCCTTGAGGTAGGGATCATGTGAGCAAGCAATATAATTAATGGGCTAAGATAACAAATTGTGAAAATTATGAAATTGGAAGTCATGCTTGTGATGGCTTTTTCTGCCTTCAAATTACTCTCTTTTTACTCTAGGTTATGGTTTTTTAAATTGAAATAGAAATCAATTTTATACTCTAAATCTCAGGTTTTGTGCTAGACCTACTTACTGCCCAGCAATTTTATTTGGGTTTCTTTGAGGGACTAAGAGCCATTAAACCCCTGTTCACTCCCCACCCCCCAACATTTTGCATGTTGGAAAATACAAGAACACTCCCTTTCTTCTGTTGAGTATATGGGCTCACTCGCTCCGCTGCATCCAGTGNAAGATATAAGAGAATGTTAAATCTCTAAAATTATTTAATTACCTGTAATTTTGTTTTTGAATAGCTATGGATACTTCGCTTCTAAAGAAGACATTTTCCTCAAATCAAAAAGGAATGATACTGACTTAGTTGTGGGCTTTTCTTTTCTCCCATCAGTTGTTGCTGTGTACTTTATCTAGGCCAGCCAGGTTTGCCTACTGACCATGAAGTTTCAGTATTGCCATCAATTCAACTGTTGATGTGAAGTAAATTCAACTGACCACACATTTTAGCATTTAAGAATTCTCATGTTACTTCTCACCAAAGATCCATTTAGCCCAAAACTGTATCTGCAGTAGTAGCCAGAAGACAGTGACAAGGTACACTAAGGTGAACATTATGTGATGCTTCCCCAGTGATTTGCAGCTGAGCAATTTCTGGGTCAGAGGTATTTAAAAGCTCATGTCTAAATGCTTTCTGAAGTCTTGTAAATTGCTGGAATCCTCAACTTAATTTAACATCTAGTTACACAATTTAACTGAATGCTATGTGAAGTAGTCCTTCCTTTTATTCATTTTGGTTTCCCTGTGTAAGAGTTTAACTTGCTGTCACCTTCTTCATGAATTTTGAGAAACAGTTAACAATCATTTGCTAGTCAACTTTTTGCATACCACTAATTTTAATCCCTGTCAGTTGTCTCTTTTCCAGACTGACTAGTATGTTAAATCATACCAAGACCTTTTAGATGTATATCTTTGATTGTCCTGTCATTCTTCTCTACACATTTTCTATTTGTATGTTTTTTGAGATGAGGTGATTAAAAAGGCACACATTATTCAGGCACGATACAGATTTATAAAATGACTTTTATACTTTGGCAGGTATTTTCTTTTTTTGTTTTTTTTTTTATGTTCCTAATCATTCCAAATACCCACTTTGCTTGTTTGGCTGCTTTTAAGTATTGAGCTGTTATTTTCTTAAAACTGTTGGAGATAAATATAAGTATATAACTGTTATAGTTATCTATTATAACTCAAGTGAGAGTGCTAATAGATAATTTAGATCCCACGTGTTGTATATCAAGCTTAGTGTCTCTTTTGTGATGTGGATTACTTAATATTTGGATGAATTAAAAATAATTTCCTTGGTTTTTTCCTACAGATCCTCAGTACTGTGCAATCCTTCAATGACTCTTCACAGATGGCTTTAATTTTCTCTACCATTAATACCGTCATTCTCTCTCTTTTCTAAATCATTTTTAATGTCTTAACCAACACAAATTGTAACAGATACTGATGTGACGTTGCAAGCTTCCCACAGGGCTTGATCTTCATTAAGTTGAAGTGTCACAAGCAGATGAAAAACTAATTAAGTATGAATTTAGTGTATGCAAACACACTGAAAAAAAAAAAAAGACCACTTATTCCTATCCTTTGTTTCCTATTTTTATTCAATTGTTCACTTATTTAGCTAGGGAAAGACTTCCTTTCTTACCCCATTGGATCTCAATTTCACTAGGAGTATTTAATGAGGAAAGTTGTTGGAAGGAACTGCTGAAATCTGCACAGTTCTCTGTGTTATCCAGAATCGTCGTCTTCTCATGATTCCTGCCTCCTTCACAGAAATCTGATAGATGTGGGAAGCATTTTTAATAATGCTATGTATAGGCTAATTCTATTCCTTATTATAGTTTTTCTCAAGTTTGTGTAGTACAGACAACACTGTATTGGTATAAAGTGTTCATTATTTGAAGATAAAAAAATCAAAAGTGTGTTTGCAGATGCCAAGTTCCTATTTAATTACTTAGCCATTCCTTAGTGACAGTCTTTTTTTTTTTTTCCAAACAGTAGAAAAACTTATTCTACTAGTACTTTGCTCTGTACTTCTAAAGAGAAATTAGTTCTTATTCAAGATAATTGAAGTGCCCTTTTTTTGCTTTATTTTTAATTGTTTCCCCTCCCCTTGAGGTAGGGATCATGTGAGCAAGCAATATAATTAATGGGCTAAGATAACAAATTGTGAAAATTATGAAATTGGAAGTCATGCTTGTGATGGCTTTTTCTGCCTTCAAATTACTCTCTTTTTACTCTAGGTTATGGTTTTTTAAATTGAAATAGAAATCAATTTTATACTCTAAATCTCAGGTTTTGTGCTAGACCTACTTACTGCCCAGCAATTTTATTTGGGTTTCTTTGAGGGACTAAGAGCCATTAAACCCCTGTTCACTCCCCACCCCCCAACATTTTGCATGTTGGAAAATACAAGAACACTCCCTTTCTTCTGTTGAGTATATGGGCTCACTCGCTCCGCTGCATCCAGTGCCCTGGATGATACAAGAATTTTTTTTCTCCTGTGAAGATCAAGGTTCTCTGCTGCTGGTATTTTCCCAAAAAATTTTAAATTCTTTAAAAAAGAAACTGTTGATTGATAATGGATTCTAAGTATTCTGAAATGGATTTAAGACTTGGCTTCAGTGTTGATTTGATTTCACATTTACTACTCACTAATGCTTACTTTTCAGAAAAAGCTGCAGGATGTCTCCATGAGGTTTCGCTTGTTTCAGAAGCCAGCCAACTTTGAACAGCGCCTACAAGAATGTAAAAGAATTTTAGATGAAGTGAAATTGCAGGTGCCCAGGTTGGAGATGAAGAGTGTTGAGCAGGAAGTAGTACAGTCACAGCTGGATCATTGCATGGTGAATATTTAAAGATGCTGTCTTTCTATTTGTTTTCTGCCTGTTCTGCCTTTCAGATTTAAAGTATTTTCGATGGCGATGACAATATTTCTTTGGGAGATATCAGAAAAGATTCTGAGAAAGATTTTAGAGGAAAGTTATGCAATTTAAGTTATAGGAATCTTTTTAGTTAAAGTTTGATTTTTTCAAGGAGAGGAGGATAGAGAGAAGTGTTTGATCCTCCTTGTCCTACTTTTCTTGTTTGCAAATGAGGTTAGAAAGACATTGTACACTTAACATTTTATTCAATTTCAAAGTTTCCCAGGATATAATAACGTGGTGAAATAGTTCTAACAGTCTTACAGTAACTTTTTCCTTTCTATATGTTGTTCTCTTCTTCTGTGATGGCAAAGACCTCTCAGAAGCATGGGATGCTAATTAAATGAGTGAAAAATTTTGAAAATATGGATTTATGAGGAGAAAGCTAAAAATTACAGAACATTGTCTTGAATTCAGGATGAGAAACAAAGTATCAGTTACTCATAAAATTGGGGGGGGGGGGGGAAATCAAAACATTTCAGTGAACTTTCAAACAATGGTCATGCACGTTCACTATGTGAGAAAGCCAGTCAGGATCCCTTTCTAATTCTCCCTTCCCATCTTTCATATGAGTAATCTCCCTGGATTCGCTCTGTTTTCCACAACATGCTATGGTCATGGAACTCTGTGATTTAACCAAAAGAGGTGTTGCAGTGAACAAGTCTATTCTAGCCAGGAAACACAAAACATATGAGCAAGATCTGTATGTATCCCTTTCATATCCCTGTAATCCTGTACCCCTTTACTGTTGAAGGGAGTAAAGATAAAGATGAACGCCGTGTGCTTGATGATAATAAAATGGAATTTGAACGGCAAAAATCAGGACAATCAGATCCTTGTCTTCAGCTGTTTTTTTTTTTTCTGGAGCGATGGCATGCCTGAAGATGTTTTTTTTTCCACTCAAACTCTTTCAGATCTCAATGTAAGAATTTAAATTAAAAAATAAGCCTGGAACAAGTCGATCTTATTTCTTTACATCTTGGGTTTTTTCTTAAATGCAATTACCCCTAAATTCATCTTCTTATCAGAATGATAAGAGGCCTGTAATTAGAAGACCTGTACTGAATTAAAGTGTCTTCACTTGGCAGCTAGCTGTTGCAGCCCTGTCGTATTCTATGGAAGACTTACAGTGTTTTTAGAGCATCTTTATCTACAAAGAATCTCATAATGTTTCTATTTTAAAAATCTAGTCATAGTATCCCATCAGATGTTAGCCAGTGTGCACCATACAACAGCTTCCTAATTTGTTGACAGGTTTTCAGTGATGAAGAATGTATTTATCATATTAAGCACCTAGAAAGCAGTTGGACTATATAAATACTACCTTTAAATAAATAAAATAACAACCATGTTAAGAATTGGCTTGGTAATTAACTTTAGATTATGGAGAAAATGCACTTGGCTTTTTTTTGTTGTCAGATCTGCTGGAAAAAAAGTCTTGTCTTTACTGTCCAGATGTAGTAGACACAGATTTTACATTGCAGGAGATACTGCTGCTAAAAGAAAAGCTCAAAAAATTACAGATTAAAAAAATACAGTGTCATTTATTTTGCAGTTCTGTTGAAATATACGGGACAGTAAGTATTTTCCAATACATGATGGCAAAATGCTGGAACACAGAATTAAGCTAGACATCTCAACAATAAAGCTGCTCAACAGCTTCACTTTTTCCATTCTTCATGTACCTGTGTGGTAACAGACACACTGTATCTCTGTGGAATCTTTTTCCACTGTGGAGTTCAATAGAATTTCCATGCCATGGCAGAATTTATTCTTAGATTAAAAAAAAAAAAAATCAACTTTGCTGTACTTACGTGAATGTTAGTTGGGCATTTATGTGGCGGTTAAATGGCTTGAGTTACCAAATCGTATGTTTAGATGATGATACCGACTTTCTGCATGTGGAAAGAAAGAACACTTTCATTTTTCTCAGTATCACTCATTTGAAATATTAGGGAAATATATTGTGTTTACAGATTGCTTGCATGCCGTTGCTTACTGAACAGCTGTTTATCCCTTATTTTTTGCTTAGTCATTGAAATAGTGCAGGAAAATGCAGTGAATTATATATAATATATTTTGGTTTAACCTCATTACATTACATTACTTTTTCATGTAGTTTTTTTAATTACTTGATTTAGTAAGTGTATACTAAATATTACACTTAGTAAATGCAGGGGAAATCCTCTATCCTACTAGTCTTTTGATTTAGTAGTATGAAAAATTTTAAAATTTTAAATTAAATTACTTTTTAAAAATTAATTTAGTGGCTATTTGTAGTTTAAATACATCCAACAGGCTGTATGAATTGACAGAAAACATCTGTTGTTTTAAATACTGCATTATCTAAATCGGTTTGAAAACAACCTTTGTTATATCTTAAAACAATTAGGGATGGCGTGTACTTTCTTATCTATAATATTTCTACCATTGGTTTTGGTGACAAGTCTTTGAAGCCAATATTAGTAAAGATAGCTGTTCTGAATCTGATAATTTGAATTCTGATTTAGAAACTGATCAATTTTTCTCATAAACTTTTTTTAAATACACGCACACGCTCAGGGTGCGTTTTCTCTATCCTTAGGTCACATACCACAGCACCTCTCAACTCCTTTAGCTTTCCAATGGGAGTGGAAGGTGCTCAGAGTCATGCATGATGGTGTTTTTATACAGCAAACAATGCAAAGACTTCTAGTGCATCTTTATATTACCTTCAATAGTCTTTTCTGTTTTACTTGTTTTAATGGTGGTATTTCTCTTTCATATTTCTATTCGATTAGAAATTATATAAAAGCCTGAGTGAGGTGAAGTCTGAAGTAGAAACAGTGATAAAAACTGGGAGGCAGATTGTTCAAAAGCAGCAGACGGAGAACCCAAAAGAACTGGATGAAAGGCTTACAGCTTTGAAGTTGCAATATAATGAATTGGGTGCAAAGGTAAGCTCTGTGTTTTCAATACAAAACTATGCCCTCTTTTTAACTGGCAAAGTGAAGAATAATCTTGGTATGGTAAGTAGACAGGGGGTTTTATTGGTTTCTTTCAAGGCCCTCACATTTTCTAAACAGTGAGACACAAAGAATGGAAGCAAAGGCAGTCATCAAGATGGCTATTCAGTTGCTCTGAGAAAAAATAACCTTCTAGAAAAATAGGAAATTCCTTTATTAAAATTTAAAATTATACTTTCTTAGTGTTTTAATATGTTTTTTTCTACTAGTTCATTGTTTTTTAGGGGTCAGAGGGATGTTGTTTTTTTGTAATGCCTCAGTCATTTGTTTCAAAACACTTCAGGTCAGAAAAATACTTCGGTTTTGTTTGTGGTTTTTTCACATTTTACTTGAAGAGCTACTTCATAAAAGAAAGAATTCTACCTTTTAATTTCCTTCTGCCTCTGACTGTACAGCTCTTTATGTTTATCATTTCCATTTGTTGCTGTTCAAAAATCTGTTGAAGGAAAAATTCTTGCTGCTGCGACTTTCCTCAGGAGGCATTTGTGTACCACTCTGCTTTTCTTCTTCTGCACTTTTGAGTTTAACTACACATGTGTTCAGTTATTGTCATAACCATTCCCTGGTTTAAATGTCATGTACAACTCTGACTTACCTTTTCACTGTATCTTAATATATAAGCCACATAGAATATTGTTTAGTTATGAGTATGTGGAATAACTGTTCCATTGTTACACCTCTCAGATACCAGCAAACCCTTGTTTAGAATTTGGTCATTTGTCATCCTCCATTCCATAGGGATAATCAAATTTCTTCATGTTGGGAAAAAGTGAATCATTATCCTTTGAGCTCTGTAATGAGGAATGTATTGCCTTGGAATACAACTTTAAAAAAAAAAAAAATCCGATATTTATACAGTATTCAGTTTGATCACTTAGTGAATGTCACTCTATAATTAGGAGGACTACGTGAATAGTTTCCCAATATTCTTTATATAATCTCAGCTTCACCTACAGAAAAAAACAAATAGTTTACCTTATGAGTTATTTATATATAATTAACCTTGCAGAAACAATCCCTGTTAATTTCCCAAGTACTGTCATTCCTTGTGTAAAATTTCCATTTATACATCATCTGTTTCTTTATCAATTCATATACAGTTAAATACTGTTACTCTTCAAATATATGAAATAAGACAGAATGCAAATTCTTTATTTTGTCAGATTATAAATTATTAGAACCATAAATTATTATCAGCTAGGAAAATGAGCCCATGGTAATACTGAGAGTCAGTATGTGGTTTAAACACGTAATGATAATCAAGCGCCACTGACTACCGTACAATAAAACAATGAGTAACATAACTTTTGTCAAAGAGAATGCTTATTTGGGAACTTGAATTAAAACAGTTCTCTCTCTTGCTAGAAAATAAAGGTATTAAGAGACATCAATCTTTTGAGTGTCAAGAAAACTGAACAGTCTGCTTCATTAAGGTGTGGATAGCTATCATTTAGGATTAGATAACATATTTGGTTTCTCCATTATTTTAGAAAGGACTGTAGCATTTATTCTTACATTATGTTTAATGTAACAGCAGACAGGTGCCATTGTCATAGGAAACCTCTCTTAACTAATGAAGGGATAAAAATGTGCCATTAGGAAGCCATTAGTGATCTGAAGTGAGCTGTATTGCAAATTAATGTGTCTCAAAAATCTGCAGTACTGTGTTTAGCTTTGTTGTCCTAGATATAATTTCTCATGTTTACTTTTATATAGCATGGTAGTTAACAGTTTTAGAGAGAGTCACAAAAGCCCAGAGATAGGTAACATAACTTGAGACGCTGTGAACCTAGGAATTCTTCCCTTTAAGAAGAACGGGAAAGTGTGGGAGTTTTTTTATTCATTCCATTTGGTTCTAGCATATACACATATGGATATAAATACCTGTAAATAGTCCTAATTGCTTAAGTAGTATCAGACCTTAAACCTCTCTTTGGTCTAGGAATGAGTTTGTGCAGAACATCAAGTTTTGCCCCTCATTTTTCAGCAAATATGCTTTAAAAGCATGATCGATAATGTTGAAACTTTAGCAGTGGCCTCAGTGTAAATAGGTTTGAGATGAATTTGCAAGAAAGCAAAATGTCATTTGAATATCATGGTGTAGTGGTTGCATTTATGATAAATATTCCATGCCTGTGCTTACTTGCCCTTATTCTGTCTCTCTCTGACACAAGCACATATACATGTATACATGCAAACTACTATATTAAAGCTTAGGTAGTTTGTTAGTTGTGAGTGGCTGTGAGTTGGGTCTGTAGCATCCTTGTGTCAAATCTCTGTGTGGTAATTCATCAGAACAGGCAGCTGGTCTCTAAAAGAAAGTGGCAGTAATAATGTTCTTGCTGCTCTCCTAAGGGCATTGCGTGCAGTAGGGGCTATTACTTACAAGGTCAGGTCTTTCTTCACAATAGCACTCCTGGACAGGAATTTTTGGCTGTAAGACTAAAAGGCTGTAAAATACCTTTCTTTTGATTCAAATATCTGCTTTTCTTATTTTATTTTTATTTATTATGTCCAAGGATTCTTGCGAGTAAACTATTTAGCATAGCTAAAACAGCTTTAAAATATAGAGAAAATTTATGGAGATAGTGTTTGGCATCACTGCGTGAAACAGAAGGCCTTTAGAGGGCACTGTTTCCTATTTTTCTTTAGAAATACATCTTTACATTTGAAGTACAAACAGAACCTAATTAATCAGTAACCTCTGGATATATACAATGTACGTGGAAATAGTGTAATATTATTGATATTATATGCAGAATTTAGAGATGTATATAGCAACACAAATATTCTTTCTGTTTTTGGGCATGTATCAGTAACTTCATTTTATAGTATACCAGGTGTTTAGGATTCTTACACAGGCGTTCACACTTAGGATAGTGCACTCTGCATTGTGTTGCTGCTAATTACCTGCAAATAGTTATTTACAATTACTATTAATACTCATCAGAAGAAGAGGTGAAAATTTGTGTGGATTCCTGGATCCATGTGTGAATGGAGCTGAGTTTTATGGTCTTTCCCAGGGATTTACCTCTTGGCCTGACTGTAGATTCTGAGGTTTCCTTTAATATATTTGGCATACAAGAAAGCACATAAAGCATATTAAGTGAAGAAGAAATGTTCTGAGATTTCAGTAGTAAGCCTTTACAGAGTGATAATATATGATCAGGGATGTATTATTGCTTGTTCCCTGGGCAAATCTGATCTGTTTACTCAGGGATAGCAAAAGCCAGGTACCTAACCTTATAACATCCTATTACATTTTAAAAACTCAAACTCTCCTTGGCAGTAGAGGTAGGAATGAATTTGATCATTGCACCTCTACTTGTACTCAAACAGTGCCAAAGCCCAAAATACTTTTTAGTAGATATTGATGCCAGTTTTGGACACCTGACACTACTGTAGACAATTTTTTTCTATTTAAAAAACTTAAATAAAAATCGGTGGCTACAATCTCACTTGGTTACTAATTGACGTGCAAGGTAATTAGTAATTTCTTTTAAATATTTGTGACCTACTGAACACTTTTAATCCACCTTCTTTGATTGACGTTTTTTAAATTTCAGCACAACATAATTTATTAATTTGTATTTTCTAACCACCAGTTGCCTAATGTCTATCTGAGATGTCTTCATTTATCTTCTGCCTTTTCTACTAAGTATGTGGAACCTCTCTCTCTCCCTGAATATGCTCAGGGGCTTGCAGGGAGGATTTTTTCCCCTATTCCTCCAGGTTACACCAAAATGTAGTGTAAGACAGTCAAGACAACAGAAATACTCAGCCTCCCTTCCAGGTACCATGTAATGTGCTTAAAAGAACTTAATAAAATAAAACAGAGATTGTCCACAGTACTTCACGTCCAAAACATTCAGCATATGAAAAGGCTAACTGAAAAGCTGTGAGTGTGAAGAGATGAATATAGGGATCTAGAAGATTGGAAGCTAGTGGTGGAGGGTAAGACTTAGGATGATCTGAAAAGTTGGAAAGTGTGGAAGAAAGCAGAAAGGTGCTGCAGATAAGTCTGTGGTGAAGACTCCCATCAAAGAGACTGGGAAACAGTTCCATGGGATGTGTCCTGGGAATTAAACTGGGTGAGAGGTTTCCTGGAAATGTGAACAAAGGTTAATGCTCTAAGGAATCTAGAAGTGCGAAAACAGACTGCAGGTAAGGGGGAAGAATTTGAAAGGGGACTATGATGGAAGATGGAGGACTGTGGAACAGAAGCTTGGGATTAGAGTCTACAAACTGCACTGTCTTCCAAACATCTGTAATGTAACCAACTGATAGTAAATGCTTGTGAAGCTCTATAGAAAAATGTGTTTCAACTTTCTTTTGTTAATTTATTTAGTATAGATGCCTAATTTTTAGTCAATGCCAAACAGAATCACATGAGGACACTTGAGGACACCTCAGTGTTCCCCCTCTATATGAAAGAAAGTAAAATCATTACGTAACCATAACACAAGTGTTCCTATTGCAAGTCTGAGTGCATGCTGGGAGCAACGTGCATCATACTAAAGTGGCAGACACATTTTTGATAAGGAGGTGGGAGGGGAGCAAGAGAGCTTAGTAAAGAATGCATCAAAGAATGTAATGCAAACAGTACGAGTTGTTCTGCAGTGACCCAAATAAATGTTATTAAACCACAGAAAGGATTTACTAATGAGACACATTTCTAATTTATTTTTCAGTTTGCTATGAAAAGAGAAAAAAATTACAAATTCCTCTGCAAACCCCCTATATTTAAAAAGTATTAAAAAGACAAAATAATATGCTGAGAAATTAAAAACTTAAAGTTAACTGTGCTGCCTCATTGACATCATTCAGTGATTTTTGTGTTTCAAGATGTTGGTGTTTCTTTGGCAGAGAATTTTTTTCTATGTAATGTAGCTATGCAGAGAAAACCTTAAAGATTCAATATCACGATATGACTGTCTATATGAAAATATACTCTTTGAAGGGTTTTGACATCTATTTTGTGTCTCAAGGAAAGCCTGTTAATTCAGTTGTTCCAAATTAGTTTGCTACGCATGACTTCAAAACTAGTCATGCTAGTCAAACTCAATGTATCTTTATGCATGATTTTTCTTATAGGTGTTTGAATTCTAGCAGCAAAATTATAGAACTAAGGCAAGACATATCTATATTAAAAGTGCAACTTGTTTTGTAAAATTACAAGCTAAGTTTTTATAGAAAAATGGCATATAGAAAATGGTATATAAAAATCATTAAAATTGTTTGACTGAAGAGTTAAGAAACACGTCTTCTTTCTACAGGTGACAGAAAAAAAGCAAGAGTTAGAGAAGTGCTTGAAATTGTCCCGGAAGCTACGAAAAGAAATTAATGCTCTGACAGAATGGCTTGCAGCGACAGATGCGGAACTGACAAAGAGATCAGCTGTGCAGGGGATGCCTAGCAATTTGGATGCTGAAATTGCCTGGGGCAAGGTAACAACGTAACACACACTGTACCTTTATATATCTCAGTTCATGCATATTAAAGAAAGATAGATTTCTTCCTTGATAAACAAAGAGAATAAAAATTCTGGTGTTTTAATTAGTGGAACTTTGTAACTGTTACGACATTATCTCACGCTAACATTAATGCTCAAAAAAGTTTAAACCATCTTGTCTCTGCATATATCAATAGCGCAATTCACCTTGACATTGCAGTAATCCTCACTGAGATGAATTTAAAGTTAGAATTTCATTTTTCAGAGTACTGTAAGTTATCCATCCAGTATGTGTGTAAATAGAGAACCATGTAAATAGAGAACCCTTTCTCTCTCATCCCATTCTAGTCATGATTAGAGAGTATTAAACAGTAAAACAGCTCCAGTGAATGAAAGATTAAGGATGTCAGAACACTATATATTCCACATGTTCAGATAGCAGCCAGGAGGTGGGATATTTGTTTTCTTACCCTTTTTGGTTTGTAGCTCATTTGTTTTCATTCTGGGGGCTTCTTACTTCCATGAGACTTCACTTTGAACTCTTATTTTAGGTTAAAACTCAAAACCTAAAATGAAACTTTCCTCAAAATTACTATGTGTGCCACAGTATAGATAAACATTATAGAGAATCACTGAGGAATGCAAGAGTACTACATCAAACTGCATATCTCTGTGTGATATTAAGACTTAGCGCAGTATCATTCAACACCAGCTAATCTAGTTTATATTCTGCATATTTAATAAAAATCCAATCAAAACATAAGCAAACCAAGCCATCATTGTACACATGTGCCAAAATCTGTGCTTTAGAGGAAACTATGCTCATCATTATCCAAAGCTTCAAAATTTCAAATAATTATGTGCAACCAGCAGCACTTTGGATAAGCGTTCCTATATAATTTCAAAACAAAACAACAAAAAAACCCCTTAAACAGTATTGCTTATTTGTGTAAAAATTTACCACTTCTGCTTTGCTAATATGAAGAATTCCTTAAACATTTTGCCAGTTGCACCATGCATTATGGAAACAGTCATGAATAATACATAGGCAACCTTCCTACTGTTTTTTAAAGGCCGTGTGGATTAAAGTCACTGGAGTAAAATTTGGTTTGTGGTTTGGTTTTTTGGGTTTTTTTGTCTCTAAATGCCCCTTTCAAGTTTCTGAGCTTGATAAAATGTCTTTAGCCATGAAATACACTGATGATTTACAAACAAGTAACAAGAAAAAGAAAGTTTACAAGTCTTTTGTGATTAGTCTCTAAGAATGACAAAGTAGTATCCAAAAATATATAAAGATAACTTTTGCTATTATTATCTTCCAATTACTGCTTTGACTATTGTTGCTTTGACTTTCAAATCAAAACCTCGATCCATAAAAAACCCGTTGCTGCTTGATATTCTCTCATTTTCACTTTCTGCCTTTCCTAAAGTAAGGTCTGTGCAGTTCCTCTTGTTACTTTTGATTGATATCATCATCTTAACACCCATATTAAAGGACAAGTGTCAGAGTTTTAAGAGATGGATTAGACAATCATGTGGTTTTAACGCCCCCGAACTAACCTGCCAATTAATCAGTCCATTTACCCAGTCATGAAAATAAGAATCGTCTTTGGTGGTGTTAAACTACACAGTACAGTTCTACTGAAATAGAAATGTATGCTCTATGTTCCTGCATGCGTGTTCAGGAAAGTTAATCCAGATGTATATAGCTTCACAACAGTTTAATTAGAAAGATTTGTCCTTAATATCATTTAATTGTTAGTTGTGAACCTTAATGCTTCAGAAGTTGCATAATTAGAACCTAAAGTCTGATGATCAGTGCAGTTACACAGTGGGAAGTCCTTGTTATGTCTCACACTTGCTACAACGAGTACAACATATTTTTATCATATGACAATCAAAAAAGGTAACAAAAGCTAATTAAAATAAGAAATATTAACATGAAAAATATATCAAACAGGGGAACCACTCCACCTACTAATCTTAAAGAACTCCACTGAGTATTGTGAATTTTCACAAGGAATTGATACATAAAGGGTTGCAGGAAAAAATGCCAAAAAGCATATTTTGGCTTCAAATCCTGCCCAAAGCTTTCACTGCAGTCCAACCTCATATAATACCTCAGCTCTTCTTCAGTCAGTTCATCACTAAAATAAGAATAAACAAACAACTCTGGATGAGAGCAGCTGCCTCTTGTTGAAGTATGTACATACAGAGCGAGTGGCTTTCAGAATTCCTTTATTAAGATTCTCTTTAGGAAATATGAACCAATATTTACATTAATATAAGTGGACTTTTAAGTTTGAGCAATCCGACAGATAGTATAGGTGGCAGATCCTAGCCTTCTAAATGTAAGTATTTGCAGAAATTATGTGATGTGAGTATACTGTTTCCTAAAGAATCTGCTCCCACTAAGAGACAGGAATTGCTGTATGTTATCCTGGACCCTTTGAAATTCTTGTGAGGACTTCATAAATAAGTATGATACTGATAATCCTATGTAGATTTCCATAAGGCATCATACAAAATCATACATCAATAATTCAGTCCCCAGAACCAGGGCCTCACAGCGTCTGATTAATGTCACAGCTTTGGGCATTGGACTTCCTGGGTAAGTAGGCTGCTGAAGACGGTAACTGATCTAATGAAATGCACTGGGAGAAGAATTAGGCCCAGCGGATTGCCATTGTGAGGAAAGTCTGCAGAAAGACTAAGATGGAAAATGGAGGGGGAGAAAGGAGAACTCAATAGTACGAATGAACTGAAAATTGGGAGTGTGTTGCTGTCAATATAACTAAGCAGAGAGCTCATAATCTTTTTCCTTTACAGCACAAGGAAGCAGTTATATTTATTACTGCGCTTATTTCTAATTTGTTTTCAGTACCCAAGACTTCTTAATAGTGAAAGGAACTCAGAGGGTTTCAGAGATAATTATAGAGGCTAGAATAAAAAAATCATACATGTGAACATTGTCTTCAAGATATAAACACCTAGAAATAAAAAGGAATGTCCATATGGAGTAGGAAATTACATTAATGAAACAGCATTAATCTGGACATGAAGGGAAGTATGTTATTTGTTCATGTCTAGAATTTTTCTAAGGATGGAACAAAAACTTGGCTGAGTTATGTGAAATGAGATGGGCAATATAATGAAGACTGTAAATCCTGCCTTTTTAGTCAGTAGAGACAAGCTAAATCTTTCCATTTGAATTAAGTTCTGTTACAATAGATAAGAAAAATGACATGCGGGTGGAAAGATAGTCATTAAACGTTGTATATTAGAAATCCATTTATAATTAGAAGTCTGATTTTAGTGAACATATTTATCACTGAAGACATTAACCATTGCGGGGTTTATTTGTCTTTTAATCAGGAACTGGGCCAATAAGAATTAGATAGCCAGGAAACCATGTTCTCAAAAAGAAAATGGCAGATGGTATTACCAGGAAAAGTCCTGTATCACTCCCTACTGTCAGCAGTATGAGTCTGCCAGTGCTTTAATGTTATATTTTAGCACAGTGTATAATAGCAGTGAGTAGAAAGTTGACTTGAAGTACTTAGAATTACATTAGCTAACACATTTAGCAACATATTTCCTGTCAGTAAAATCAGTAAAAGAAAATTATCTGAAAATTGTGTCAACTGATTCATAGTCAGTGGCCAGAACGCAATAAAAATGAAAGATGTGCTGTGAATAAACAAATAAATATGTATAATCAGCCACTGAGAAGGCCATAATGTCAGCTTCTGATTAATTCTGTAATCCCACCCATGAAAGCTGAACCACCTAACTCGTTTCTTCTAGAGATGTTCATGTTCAAATTGCAAAGATTAGTTCCAAGTAATCCATAGTGTACAAGCAGTGTGGAGGCACGTAGAACTTTTCTATCATTCATTGGTGTTTCATTTTTTTTAATCTACCTATATCAGGGACCAGCACAATTAAAATATTATCCTCTGTATTTAGTCACAACTCTGGTTTGTTTGAAAAAAACACCAGTAGTTCAATTTGATACATGGTAGGTTTATCATTATAAAGTGTAGCTTGGAAAACCTCTGCAACCATGTCTTCAGAAAAAGCCATTCCTATGTAGCTTCTGTTTTCAAACATCATTTGTTCCTAGTTAGTATTTGCTAATGTGAAGGAGGTTATGATTTTCGCTCCCTTATGAAAAATCAACTAAAAAAAAAAAAACAACAACAACAAAAAACAGTAGTATTTGTTAGTAAACTGAAAGATAAAGAGTGTGCCCCAGTACAGTGAGGTCAGAGAGCGAGCTGTGAATCCCACTCAAAGTTAGCTTCTTCCCAACTTCTAACGTGTTTATGTATTTTATTTAAGTTACATAGAATCATAGAATCA
>VZTQ01006468.1:0-12605 GCA_013400755.1 Pelecanoides urinatrix
TAGCCTCTCCACCTCCTCCTCCAAATGTAGAACATTTGGGCAAAAGCCTGTTTGAAAAGTGCTAAATGCAAGTAAATTTAAGAGTGACTTCTGAAGCTGTATTCCCATTCAGTTATTCCCATTGGAGGTCACAAATTGGAAATATATACCATCCCCCTGAAAACACGTTATGTAGCTGATTCTTTCCATTACAGCATTAACTGAAACATCTATGTGAAAATATTTCAAATTATTTGTAAGGAATACACAGCTCTTTAATTTGTTCAGATTTCTCATAATCTCACATTATAAGACTAGGTGTCTTGAAGAATAAATTCACCAGATGGATGTATCGATGACACCAGGATATACTTTTATGTGTTAAGCTGTAATGACATCATTATGCCATAAAGACATCAGTGCCAGTAATATCCCATTAAACAACATTTTTAGTTAAGGAACACTAAATCCATAAATCTACAGGTTAAATTTACCATTTCAGTAAACATACATCACACATATGTCACAGGCAGAGCTGTGTGTGTGCAGGTGTGCAGGTGCTATAGGCAAAACACTGCCTGTAGTAACCTGCCTTTAGTAGCTCAAAATCTCTATGTGTTATTGTTGGTGAGTTAGGGATGTTGCTTGAATTCCATCTTCAATTTTCTAGTTCTGAATTACAGTCAAAATCATAATGTTGTGGTTAATAACTAGCAACAGTTTGACAAACTGGAAGACACAATTTGTTGCCAAGATAAATAATTTCTTCCAACTGGAAAACAGAACATCACTCATAATGTGAAAGAATTGTGTACGGAAAATGTATCTTTTAATGGGAAAGTGGCACTGATGTAATGAGTGTTTAATTACATTTTTTAAAATGATTTCCCAAACTACTCTCAGCAGGAGGACGTCTGTTCGGATTGGCATTTATATGCTTTTTATCGTTTAGGTCCCACTCCTGGGGGTTACCTTTGCATTGCTCCCAGACAAAAACCACTTTCTATTCCTAATTTTCCATTCAAAGAAAACAATTTTTTATCGGAAGAAAGTTATACTTTTTGAGAATGTAAACTCATAAAGTGTTAGGAAATTTGGTTATGGTTTCCACATCTGGTGTGACTTACCTCCCTTGCAGTTTCAGTGCATTGTGCTTTACTGTTTAAATTTGCTTCAATGTTTGCATCTGATGTGTCTGAGATACCATGAATAGTTTGGTACTAATTAAAGAGGAAACACAGTTACATGAATGACTTTAGGGCAGGGGAGCAGATCAAAAGAAGAAAATCCAAAGTTCACAAAATTTTTCACTCCCATTTTGACAATATTTCTGAATTTGGAATTATCAGAGTGCATTTGCATTTTAAATGTTTGGACACAACTTATCCAGAAGCAAGTAGTCATCTGAGGGCCATATTAAGCATTTTAACAAGGCTGAAGGATAATAGAATAAATCTCGCACTAATATACATCCTACTTAACTGCATCAGGGACAAAAACTTTGCAAAAACATGTGGCCAATGCCTGCAGTAATGTTTTTCTTTTCAGACACACTGTAACAAAATGGTGTTTCTATATTAGAAATATTGGCTTAACCAAATCAAATATTAAAATCTGGTTAAATCAATACCGCTTCCCATGAGCACAACATGTAAACCTATCTAACACGTGAGTATAAGCATGCAGTTTATTACACAGCAGACGGTCACACAGTTTGTGATGGAAAGCTGGGTGTTGCCTAAATCTGTAGCTGAAGAGGACTTTGACCAGAAAGAGAAAAACAATTTTTGAGTAAAAGTATCTGAAATATCCCTTGGCTGAATAAGATGAACTGCCATCCTCTATCTCTAAAGCTATGTGTCTTGTAATTCCTTCCAGCCAGATCATTTTTCTGTAGCCCGGATTCTGTTAACATTATATTAAATTTATTGCACATTCATTATTCTATTTAAAATATGAGACTAACTCCAGTGTGACTGCACTGTGTGAGATCAGAATTTCTCTATGGTTGGTCTATAAATGGAAACTCACGTACTTTGGAAATAGATATGATGAGGGAACTGAAAACTCTAAAGATGTAAAGGGAGTTGTATTTAAGAAGGCTTAAGTAGGCTTTGCTTTTAATCCTTTTTTTAAAAATAGATGTGCTGAACAATTACTCATTCAGAAATGGTAAACCATCAAAAAAGACAATGCTATAAGGTAAGAACTACAAGTGAAATAAGGCCAAAACTCCTTCTAATATGATTATAGTTGCACATTAGGATATTCATGATCTATCAAGAGTGTAACAGCATCCAAACCCTGGCTCATCTATACACAGTTTGTTTAACAGAGCAGAGATAACATATTTAACACAGCTGGAGACAAAGTATTTATTTTCTTTTACAATAGTAAATGTCTACCTTTGCTGCCTGGCTTATTATTTCTACAGCAAAGGAAAATAAATCCCTAGACCCTGGAGTGGGAGACAGAAAAGAGGCATGACAAAACCTCTTAGGGTGATGAATAAATTTCTAATTAAAGACAGAGCTGTTGGTAGTGCATGGGTAGTCTGGCCTTCCTCACCTACAGTTAGCACTTCATGGCTTTCTTCATGGCACTTCATGCAGTTTGGATTTACACTGCAGAAACATTGTGTTAGACAGACCAGAAGAAAGACTTCAGAAACACTAGTTCAGAAAGAAATCGTAATACACCTTGGAAGAAGATGAAAGTATCTTCCAATTCACTGGCATGTGTTTAGTACTTCAAAAAGTCTCTTTAATTAATGATCACTTGTGACTTGCTTGAGATAATACGCAGGAATATATTCCAGTTTATCATCTTTTTATTGACCAAAATTGAATTCTGTCCCAGATATAGTCAGAGCTGCGTCAGTCCCTCATTTGCTCAAATGCCAGTGTAAATAAAACCAGGGGAGAGGCATAGGGCAGGATTCAGCTTGCAAATTAATACTTCAATTTAGATGTCTATATGTGGAGGGCTCTGTGTGCACACAGTGTCCAGTAACTCCCATTATAGTTACTGGAGATGTAGTCAATATAGTCAGTGGAACTTGGAGAGCTATTCAGCTCACCTGGAAGCAGGCACGTACAGTTGATGAGTGAATTGCCACCTAGACTCCACTGACTGTATTGACCACATCTCCATGGACTATAGTTGGAGTGTAAACAGTTCAATTTAGCTGTCTTAATCTCTGTGTTCATTGCCGACGTGAGTGCTGGTGGTTCTTACTCATGTCAGAATGAATTACTGAATGGAGCCAAAAAAATCCTGAATTATGTCAATGTTATTTGGTAATATTATGAGCAAGAACCTCTTACATAGCTATGGAGTTTGGCTGCTTAACCAGACCTGCCTGAGTGTTTGAAGCACCCAAAATTGATGTGCTTAAAAATCACAAGTTGCAGTTTTATATCTTTCCATACCTAATTTCCCATGAGTTTTTAAAGAGCCAAAGGACCGTAGCGATCATCTACATTGAGTCTCTGCTGAATACAGATACTTATGGTGCCAGCAGATCAAGGGCAAAGATTTAAAGGTATTGTTCCCCCTAGTCGCTCCCCATAATGCAGCTAAATACAGATCCACTCCAGGTCATGGACTAAGGAAGACTCACGCAGCTGCACAGCCGGGTACCTCGCACCATAGGCTATGGCTATAGCCAACCGTCCACTTAAGGAACAAATGCATCTCAAAAGTTTTTAGTCTCCCTGCACAGATTTGGGGAGGGCACGAGGTGGGGAATGGATATGCTCACATTAGAGCCTTTGAAACTAGTGTTCAGGACAAAGATTGTGCTTCTGCAGCTTGAACCTGGATGCTGAAATACCAAAAATGTCCTACACGTCGCTATAAATAACTGTTCACTTTGAGTATTTTTGAGTGAAGGGACCTAAAAAAACTGTATCTTTTAGCAATTTTTATATGAAGTTGATGAAACAAACTCCCTGTTTCTTCATAATGTGTGCAGAGGGATTGACCCTGGTGCCATTTAATCAATTTTGCTCTTGACTTCAGTAGAAGCAAAGAGGGCCCCACGGTGAATGCACATCCAGGGGAAATTGCACCCAGGTGCTTTTCAATGAAATGTTTATCCAATTTAAAATAAATTTCTTATTTCTTTATTTTGACAGACAGTGCTCTCAGTACTTCAGGCTGGCTTATACATGTTGCCTTTCGCTACAATGTATTGACATAGAAAAATCTAAACTCAGCTGCAGGCTTGGATGTTGAACGAGGTGTTTATACATGGCTTTACTTAGCAAATTCCTTCCCAGCCAAATGTACTGATGTACTAGAGTGTCAAACTGTGAAGCATAGTCTGAGTAGTTAATATTACCTGGAGTGCACAGGGGAAAGAATGTTTTGATGATACGTGCTTGCCATTTGTCAGGTCTTGTGCATATGTATGTACAAACCTTAGATATCTTGCATGTATTTTATCTTGCATGTATTTATAAATCTTCCCTGAGCAAATTATACAATATTGTCTACATAGTAAGTAAAAGGTACTGATACATCTGAAGGTGTTGCCTGGAGTTTGAAGCTGTTACAAGCATTATGATCTTAGACACTATTATTAACCTATCAGGGTGTTTAAATATGTCAAATTAGAAGTCTGACAGCAGAAGGCTGGTTAACATTGCAGAAAGGAAAAAGGCGTGTGTTCAAACATTTCTCCTTACATAAAAGCTTTAGAAACAGTGTTATGTATGGGGCCTGAAATTAGTCTGCTCAGATCTGGTGTGTTTTAAAAAAACAATGAGTGAATTTCATGTGTCTGAAAGTGAAGCTCTGATAACGCTGTTCTTGATTCCTCTCCTGCAAACCAGTCCTATGTGTGCTGGCATCAGCACGCTTGCACCAGCAGGTCACCGCAGTGGTGCAAGGAGGGTCTGCCCACCCCGAGAAGAGGCTATGCCTCCAGGGCTGGTTTTTCCAGGGCAGGGCTGAAGTGTGGTCTCTAGATGATGTGTCTGTGCTGGATCCAGAAAGTTTCCTACCATAAATGTCAGGGTTTGGGATGTAAAAAAGTGCTGCCCTGAAAGTTTCCCTTTCTACACAAGGGTGGGATTTAGGAACAAGATGTAGGACGTAGAGCAGACCCTACAATGTGACTGCCAGGTCGTACTGCCTGGAAAAGGCATCACTAATTTTGTAGATTCTATCATCATCATCATCATCTTTATCATTATTATTATTATCCCTTCCTTTTCTGTCCTATTAAACTGTCTTTATCTCAAACCACGAGTTTTCTCACTCTCACCCTTCCAATTCTCTTCCGGTCCCACTGAGGGAGCGGGGAGTGAGCAAGTGGCTGTGTGGTGTTTGGCTGCCTGCCAGATTAAACCATGACATCTACCTAGACTTTAGTAAAGCCTTAGACACCATTTCTGCTGGAGAAACTGGCTGCTCCTGTCTTGGACGGGCATACTCTTTGCTGGGTAAAAAACTGGCTGGATGGCTGGGCCCAAAGGGTTGTGGTGAATGGAGTTAAATCCAGTTGCTGGCTGGTCACAAGCGGTGTTCCCTGGGGCTCAGTTTTGGGGCCAGTTCTGTTCAATATCTTTATCAATGATCTGGATGAGGGGATCGAGTGCTCCCTCAGTAAGTTTGCAGACGACACCAAGCTGGGCGGGAGTGTTGATCTGCTGGAGGGCAGGAAGGCTCTGCAGAGGGACCTGGACAGGCTGGATCGATGGGCTGAGGCCAACTGCATGAGGTTCAACAAGGCCAAGTGCCGGGTCCTGCACTTCGGCCACAACAACCCCAGGCAACGCTACAGGCTTGGGGAAGAGTGGCTGGAAAGCTGCCCAGAGGAGAAGGACCTGGGGNCGAGACTTTTATCAGAGACTTCTCAGAGACTTTATACTTTGATCATCTTCCTGGACTTCTGGCAGATTTCCTCCTTCTGATGTTTTTTCCAGAAGGGTTAGTAGTTCTTACGCCTTTTACTAGCTGTTCCTCAAACCTGTTTTTTTGTTCTGCTTCATTATACTTGAATTCAAAATCAAATTGCCAGGGCTTAAAGTTGCCTTTTTTTCCCAAGCTCCAGTGTTCACAGATTGCAGCGGTAGGCCTAATTCTGAATGAAATATTTGAACTTGGTAAGGGCCCAGAAGACAGGGGTATTCTAGGAAAAGAACCTAAAATGAATCTTCCGTACACACAGTTACTTTGGAGGAGTTTGGGGAGGTTCCCACACTGGAAATCTTCCTTCCAGGAGATTTATCAGATGTTCTTTTCCAAACTAAAATAGAGATAGCAAAGTTCATGGAATAAATAGACAAAATGAATGATAATGTATCAGAAGGATCAACGGGAACAGATAGGTCAGAGAGTTTTAAAGGAATTCAAGGATGAAGTATTCGACGTTTCAACAGCACTGCTAACCTCTTGTTTAAAATTGCCTTGGTACCAGAGGCTGGGAGATAGTTAATTTGATACCAGTTTTCAAGGAGTTCAGAGGAGAAAGAGGGAGCTGCAGAACAGTAAGTTGATGGCTGTACTGGGCAAAGTGGTGGAAATTTTGAATTAGCGGCCACATTGGAAAACATGACATAAATATTGGGAAACAGAAATTATGACTCAGTAAATTAGCTCTGAAAATGCTCAGACAAAATTATTTCTTTTTTTTTTTTTTGTCATCTAATGGATAACTCGGCTGTGGAACTCTCTACCTCAGGACATTGTAGATACTGAAAGTTTTCAAGAATCAGCTGAACAAATTAATTGAAGAAGGAAAAATTCATGAAATCTCACTAAGTATAAAGATACCTCCACTGAACTGCAGATTGTTTGAGACTGGCAGAATGCCCCGGGGAAGCGCTGCGCTTGCTCTCTTCTGCTGCCCGCTGCTGGGGACGGGGGTTGGGGGGGTGGGAATGAGGACAATGATATGGAGAGAAACGCCTGACCTAGTGCACCTGGATTTATACTGTTGTGTTCTTCTGAGCTTTTCAATTACACTGTCTCCCTCAATTATCCACACACAGATATGTGGAGGACCAGAACAGTAAAGATACTTGGGTTACCCATTCCAGCTGATTTTCAAAGGAAAATTAAACAGTCAAATAGTGGTAGGCACCTAAACAATATATACTCATTTACTGTCAAAAGAAATTCTTTTCCTTTTAAAAATTGCATCAGCAGTGGCATTTATTCAAATGGAAGCTTACAGACTTATCTCCAAGTGATACAGAGTCTATTACTAAGAAGTTATGTATCAGCAAAGGGCTGTTGCTTCGTAGAGGTTAGATGCATTATTGCAAGCAACAGGGCTGTGACAACGCAGCACTCCTGCCCACCGGCGCTGGAGGAGGGATGTCCCTGCGGGACCCCTTCTCGCCATCGAGGTGAGCGAGCCAGTGAGGTGTCTCTTGGTTCGTGCACTTTGAAACAAAAAGAATTAAAATGCAATGTAAACAGAAACTGTTAGAGAAGTCTTTAGCACTTTAGCACACTTTAGGATTTTGATACATTAATAATACAAACTAAGGATACTTAGGGAGGCCTGGGCCCCAGACGTATAGGCATGTTAAGCATTCAGATTCAGATAAAACCCTGCAAACCCTAAATAAAGCCAACTAAACTCACATCCCAACAGGAAGATTTGAGTTTTTGAAAAAATATCCGGCTGCAGCTTACTAGAAAGGGAAAGCAGGAATGTATCTGAGTGACTGACAGGACCAAGGGAGCGATGAGCCTGCAAACATTGCTGAGTGTTCAAGGAGGAAGACAACAGGCAGGAGAAGGCAGAGAAATACGTGCAGGAACCACGTGGAAACGTTTGACTGAGAAGTGGGGCAATTCATTGCAGAGAGGTTAGAGAGGGAACATTTAAACAGAAAAACGAGAGAACAGAATGGAAAACTGAGAAGAAAGAGAAGAGAGCTCAGGAGCACTTCCCAAAGTTGGGAAGACAGTCAGATGCCACCTCTTATCCTCCCCTCCTGTACTTTAGATTTGTTCACTCTAGTCCCTCTTAAATTTCTTGCATCTTGGGTCCTCACCAGTGCATAGGTGTTCACACCAAAACCACGGCAAACTGTTCATTTTTATGTCCCCATTCAGCTCCTTTGGAGGGATGGAGATCTGACTGCAGTAACTGTCGAAGCCGTGGAAGCTGCAGCCAGCCAATGCTCCTACCTGCCTAATTCAATATAAGGGCACATTACAATTGCACTCATTGTCTTATAGTGCAGTTTTGGATTAAGATCAAGGTACTCTTGCAATGCTTTGTGGGGTACCAGCACTCCTCCCAGTAAGTTTCCTTCCCAGGAAATTTCTCCAGAGATTTCCGCTGTAGAGATGGGGACAGTCATCTTCAGCCATCTGGACAGCAGCCAGGTGAATGCTCATCTACCAATCTTGTGATTAAATGGACTGTTATTCACAGACAAGACTTTTTTGGTACCGATGTGCCTGTACAGGGAGTGGAAATAGGAGGATCCTGACTTGTTGAGTCTAAATCACAGTGTTTTAGCTGTGTGACATCCGTGAGACACAAATGAATTGAGTCTTCAGCAGGCATTCATTCACACTGGAGGCTGCACAGGTGTCTTCTCCTTTACAGATATGATACAGGTACTCAAAATATTTAATAGTGGCACACATCTCTGAGAGAGAGGTTTTATCCCTTCCCCAGTTCAGACAAATATGTTGGAAAATGTTGAATGTTGGATATAATCTGTCAACAGTGTATTGTCGACAATGTATAAAACCCATCCATTGTGTGTTGTGTGGAAAGAGGGTTGGCAGATGGAAAAAATACTCTGAGCAACAGATGGTAGGTGACATGATAACTGTCTGAGCAGTGATAACCTTAATCTAATTAGTTTCCTAATCAAGATTAAGGTGACACCAAAGGTGTGAGAGAAGGTGAAGAAGAAACCTGTAATCTATGAAACAGGTATAAGATAATGAAAGACATGCTGATGGGTAAGATGCAGGAGAGGAGGGAAATCACAAGAAAAATTACTGTATGTCTTGTCAATATGAAAACGAACTAGTCAGACCTTGCATCAGCGAACATGCACATAACAAGCAAAAGCAGGCTATATGACAGACTTTTAAACCATTATATGGATAACTGAGTGACTAGGAAGGATCAGCAAATTAAGCAAAATTGATAAGAATAATTTTAAAAGTATATAGGCATTTGATGAGAATGAACGGTGTTACCATTCAAACACAGTCAGAGATCACCAAGTTTCTGCTGGGGTATGAGAAATGGAAAGATAAGTGAAAGGAGAGACTGAGGGATATCTAAATGAAATTTTTGACCCAAGCCATGCCTGCAGTAGAAACTTTTAAGAGGACCATTTCCAGCCTTGCCCTTCCCCTAGGAGCTGTGTACATTTAGCTGCTCTTGCCATGCTGGGTTTTTTTACACAGAAAGCTGTCCCAGCAAAACTGCTCCATCGGCACCCTGTGAAACCAGCTACTGATTAGCTTAAATCTCTGCAGTTGCTGAGCTCTCCTCTCTCTCTTATAAATGGGACAGATGATCTGTTTTATGCAGCTCCTATAACTGCTACAGCATCTGCCTATGCAGCACTGAGAAGGGGTTCACGCGGAAGGCACAGAGCATGGACGTTGCCAACTTGCTATAGGCATTTGCTTCCCAGCTGCAAGTGCGGGAGCGCAGCACGTGTTTATGGACCAAGTCTCGGCAGGTGGGACCAGGCCAGGGGGGCACATCTGGAAGACGCAGCAGGGGCTGCAGAGCATTTGTGTGGGGGAAGTGGTGTTTCTAGAGCCATGTGCTGGCAAACTTGGCAAGAAAAATCAATTGCAGATAAACCTCAAATTACATCTTTTCTACCTTTGATGGAAATGCACTTTATGTTCAAGGGATTCTCAGTAACAACAAAGCCCTTAGAGTTTTTCTCAGAAAGGTTTTTAGGTTGTGTTCAGTCGGTAGAGCTCACAATGATCAGCCTGAATACTTGAAATGTTCCCACTGACCTGCTGCACTCTTTACTGGCAAAAAAAGTTTCAGATAAAATGTTTCACTCAGTATTGCCAAAAATAAAAGGTACTTTGACACTGGTAAGAGGGAAGGCATTAGCTGGCAGCCCTCACTGGCAAAGGATGTAGGGCCAACAAATCTTATTGAGAGAAGCTGAAATCCAAGTGAGGCCATCAGTGGGTCTTTCTGCACAAGACTCTGAGTATGGCTGTGCATAGGATCTGCCAGAAAGATCTGCTCACTGTCAGATCTGGCTGGTTAGATTCAGTAGGAATGATTACATTTCTTAGGTTTGTTTCTGACTGGCCACAAGGATATTATTACAGAAATAATGGCTTGCTCAAGCAGAAGGAAAAAACCCTACTTTTTTTTATTGGTAAAATAAGGATAATTATTTGCCCTGCTTATCATAGCCGTGCTAGGCAGAAGCAAGGCACCCCCAAGCTGGTACAGGGACATCACAGGAATCCCAAAGTCACACAAGGGAAAGCTCCAAAGAACCAGTCTTTAATTGTGCCTTTTAACTAATTCATGCATTCATTTTCAGGAGTACGTAAGTTAACACATGACAACAGCAGCCCCCTCCATACACTTTGAGTTACTTTGTGCTGTTCCTGAATAGACAGTATTTGCCTTGCTTGGCTGCTATAAACAAACTGTTAGCACATTTTTATGAACCTGATGGACTTATTCAGGGACCTTGAGATGTCAAATGCCAGTTTTCAAGGACAAACATTATACAACATTTTAAACCATGCAAAATTAAAAGTGCAAAGTGTTGGCTGCTATTCCTGCATGAATTACAGGTTGTCTCTGCAATCTTTACTTTTCTCTTGGGCTTAATGAGAGTCAAATTGTGACATGGTATTGTGTCTCCAATCCCCAAAAAACAGAGTCCATGAAGATTGCTACTGTACAGGTTTTAAGAAATTTTGATCCATGGGTTTTACAGTCCTTGTATTTGATGTCTAAGGAGTTCTGTAGAATCTTGGTGGACTTTCCTGTGCATTTCTGGGGTCCCTGTGTTTCCTCTGAACCAGGTACTCCAACCTCTCCTTTCCTTCATACAGCCTGAACTCGGACTTTTGGAGAGAATTACAGAACTGTTTTCCATACGTCCATGTCTTCATCATCATGGTCAGGGAGTTTGTCAGCAGGTTGAAAAAGATGCCTCCCCAAACTAAAGTTTTCTAAAGAAACTGTCATGAACTCTGAAGTAAATTTGATTTACTTCCAATACACTCCTTTGGAATAGGTCAGAAGCTCTCAGTCCCGTCACTTTTTAGTACCACTTTCCAATGCAAACAGTCCTTTGAGACTGAGAAATTAATTCACTGGTAATAGAGGTAGGAATAATACATTAAAGATTGCTAACTTACTACAGCCAGTGGTGATTCTGATTGGCTGAGGTCTTGAAGTTTATGTTTCCTCTAAGCATTTGTTTATAAAAATCAAGTAGTCTGAATGACAAGATACTGGATTGCTCGCGAACCGGACATTATATTTTCTGTACATTTATTCAAATGCTCAAATATCTCTTATGCCATATTTCAACTGCTTGCAGTGTATTGATAGAAACACGTGCTGCCTGATGCATTCAGGAATATTTTCAGTTGATTGTGGAATTTTTTATCTTTTTTTGCTGGTGCCCACCAACAGAGTTAAACTGAACCAATTACTTCAGAAAACAACTCTATTATACATGTTTTCATCCGTTATTTATTTATAAAGAGACTACTGGAAAAACAACATGGGGCTCCAGAACCTATGAACTTTTTTGAAAGAAGAAGAGTTACTGCAATCCCAGTTAAACTCCTCTTTCCTCTGGCTCCATCTCTGTATCCAGTTGGGTTAGAGTCCTCTTACTCCCTTTGGAAACACCACATCTCCTAGTTCATCCTTCTTAATGAGCTGGTGGGCAGCATGCACTTCTGGGGTTTCAGAGGTCACCCGGCAAGCCCTCAAGCTTCATACCCAACTTTGCAGGTACCCAGCTTTTCCAGCAGTGCATGTCAGTCTCATTGGTTTTGGTGGGACTGTCAGATTTTCCCTTTGCTTTGCATTGCCGCTTTGCCTTACATTCTTCCAGTCCTTTTGATGTCTGAACAGACATCTTAATTTCTAAGGCAAAAATCACCAGCAGTGGTATATTAATAGGCATATGCTAGAAATTTTAAATGGAGGGAGACCTACTTTCTGTGACTTCTGGGCATCAGTGCTGAAAATCAGCACCAGAGTGGTTGTTTGCTAAGGGTTACTTTACCTCAGAGGAAGTACTAAGGGTTACTTTACCTCAGAGGCATTGCAGCACTAGACCAGTACACGTGCTGGACTTACAAAAATGTTCAAAAAGGTATTACAACTTGATGTCATAAACCCAGACAGGACTTGAAATTGCATGTACACAAGGATTTGCTTACAACTATACTGGCAAACTTTGCTGTATAGTGCAAATCTTGGGCTTAATCAGCAAGACTAAAAAAAAATAAAGGCACAGAAATGTAATTCTGTAGAAGTGAAAATTAACCCTTCCAGTGAGGAACCAGTAGGAGAATCAGGATTACCAAAACACCACGGCAAGGACTGTTGCAGTTATGCTGAACAAAATAGGATACATTATTGATCAGTGTTGTGGTTTAACCAGGCA
>VZTQ01006469.1:0-17172 GCA_013400755.1 Pelecanoides urinatrix
CAGCTGGGGTTAAACCATTACAAGTATTAAAATGTTAAAATTTTAAATAATTTTTATTCTTGCACGTGTTTTCTACACAGAGCACAGCTAGCATGCAGCAGTTTATGCAGCAGTTTCTGGGCTCCATTTCTAGATCCTCTTAATCTTCTACATACTTCTGGGGATCATCAGAGGACTCCTGGGAAGCCTTCGAGGAACTTGACAATGCCTGCCATTGCCAGGAAGAGCTAACTAGCAAGCTCTAGAAGCTTTTACAAGGTCCGCCAGCTGCTCCTGATCAAAGGGTGCTTTGAGGTTTTGTTCCAGCTGACTCCTAATTAGTAAGGGTCAGGAACCCTTTCAACAAGTCCTAGAAAAAGACTTCTATGTAAGTGCCAAGCCTAGAGCACAGCCAACAGATGCAGCATTTTGTGCAGCAGTTTGCAGAAAACGATGGCCAGAAACTCGCTGTACACATTCTCAACAATTGTGGTCACGCGCTGCCAGGCCCAGTCCCCAGCATCTACTGGAGCAGCTACCCCAGAACATCAGAGGCCCTGATTCAGACAACGTTCCTGCAGGAGAATAGAGATGTGCAGGTCTTGGACTGCAGGGACACAGCTCCAAGTAACCTGCTCTTGTTGACCCTGCTGTGAAGGGGAATGGATTAGATGATCTCCAAAGGTTCCTCCAGTCTCAAAAAAGTTGCTGCCCTTGCAGTACCTCAACTGTACTCTATTTCAAAGGTTTCTACAAAGTTGGGCTGAAGATAACAAGCATAATACTGGTCTTAAAAACAGCAAGTTCAACTGAGGCATCCAAGAAAAACTTGAGACTTCTACACAATTCTTCACTCATCAATTTTGGTACAACAAGCAAATTGCAACTGAATCTAAAACCCTTCATCTCCTATAGCCATCACACATTTTAGGCTATAATATCAAACATTTTGTGTAGCAACTGCAGATAACCCTGAAGTAAGACACTCAGCTCCAAAGCAAGACACTCAAAATAAGCCAGGTATTAAACCTTCCATTAGAGCCTACAGAGAGCTCACACTGAAGCAGACATTTTTGTCAACTACAGTGCACCATAAATTCCATCAGAGATGAAGGCTGGATCACATGACAACACCAACATTAGGCATCTAAATTAAGGTATGTAACACTTTTCAACAGCAGTGAAACTCATTATTAGACTTTTTCCCAAAGCTATTGTTTCAAGTTTTCCTACAGATTCAGATATATTCCCTGCTGAAATATTCTCTTTGCAATTATCATACATCTAGTTGAAAAAATTAAGCATATTAAGTTCTTAAGCACTATTTAATTGCACTGTAATAGGTAATGAGCAAATACATAGCAATATGGAGTGCAGTAAGTCAAGGCTTACAAGCAGTGGCAACAGAGCAGGGTAACTTCATCATCTGAAACTAAATTAAATGCAAGAAAGCACAAAGTGACAAAGCTGAACTTACATTAAGTGATCAAAGTTCACATTAACAAAAATGAAAACTTTAAAGTGTTCATATGTATCTACAATTCAAGAAATGCACAATTTAAGAAAACTGCCTCCCTTCAACTCCTTCTGGGTTTTTTTTTGATAACAAGACCATTTCAGCAAGAGACTCTGCCCATGAATTGAGAGTTCTCTAATGCCAAATTTATAAGTTCTTTACCAGAGTAAATTCAAAACAAAAAAGACTTCCCTACATGAAGGGCAAGACATCACTTGTTTCTGCTTTCCATTCATTCCATCCAATTCTTTCAAGTGTCTATTTTTCAACTTTACCGAGCAAGTCAACTGACTGCACATAGCAGGAGATACTATAATCACAGAGGACTCCACCTGACTATTTTTATTTTCATGGAAGGAGTCATAATATTTCATGGTAAAAACAAGTAATTCTTGAACTTGTATGCCACACACATTACACAAACTTATTACTTCAGCAGCAGATATAATCACATCTTTTCACGTCAGGAAAGGGCATTTCTCTCCCTAGAAAATATGTAATACAGGCAACAACAACAACAAAATTATGCCAGCCATAAGCTTCCATAAAAAAATAACTTTATTTACTAATATTCTGAATAAACTGTTCTAAGCACAAAACCAGCATTGTCTCCTGCTCTTTTACTTCACACTATTATCAAGTTTTAAAAACTTTAACCTAAGATCTTATATGAATAGTAGGAAAATCAAAGCTATTACTTCTCTTGGAGGTGGGAGGAAAGAAGGAAAACAAAACTTGAAATTTTTGCCTTCCCCCCCCCTTTTAAACAGCTAGTTGAAAAAATTAAGCATATTAAGTTCTTAAGCACTATTTAATTGCATTGTAACTTGCCATTAGCACACACAAAGCAACGTCCATACTATTTGGTTGACAACTACGCCAGCTGATTTTCTACATATTTTCTTGTTAATGGGTTCATCCATTATAAGAGTTTAACAGTTCTGACATAATTTGCTTAGAAACGCACCAAAACTGAAAAGCAAGTACATCCATCTATCATATTATCAGAATAATTATTTGACCATACTTGGAATATTAACCAATATTCTTTGCAACACTCACTGTTATAATCAATCTACTTCCTAATATTAGGAGCAGAAAAGATAACTTTGGAAACAAGTGCCAAGAACCATTAACCCTAGCCTGCTCAAAGGAAAGAATGAGTAGATTCTGTTGTCTGGTCAGATAGCGCTACCGAAGCTCCATAGCCCACACCTATTACCTCAAAACTCTAGATTTAGTATACTGAGTATTAATTATGTGGAATTACTAGATATGAACTAGGTAGAAAGAAGAAACAATACTCAAAATTAATCTCTCAAAGTAGTAAGCTAGAAGAACATTACTTCTCATTAATAACCTTTTTTTCCCCAAGATAGATAGGACAGCTCACTTAACATTGAAGACTGACAACAAGTTTTTAAACAGTGAGTTTCATCTGGTATTCTATAGCGAAGCCTATTTTTCACAATACAGTGATATAAGGTATTGCACTGACAAATTCAAACCTAGTAGATCTGATAGAAGAAAAATATCTAGAAGGAACTTTAATTCCTACAACTGAAGAGAAATAGAAAAATAAGTTGCTGAGTTTACCTTGCTATATAACAAGCAGGTATTAAAATGGTAGACACATTTTTAAACACAAGTAATTGGCTAACAAGGACTTATTCCAACTACATCTGGTTCAAGAGTAAGGCAGTCAATTAGTCCATCTTTCAAGTCTGGTATCTGTACCCAACATGTTACTAATAAAGAAAATGCATCACAAGACAACTCCAAATACCAAAGCCTGGCAGTTCTAGTCAGAACAATAGGAAAAATGAGCTGGCCAAGGAGTCCAGCAATCAAATCCAGACAGAAAAAAACCAACCAAACTAACTATATATCAGCCCTCACCTCCATCAAATTCGGAAACATCTTTTGAAACTATTCCTGACATTCTAAAAAATTTTGCTTATGCAAGGTGCTCAAACAGTAAAGGACACAACTCGATTTTCATTATTCGATTAGTAAAGTCAGATCACCAACTAGGGCTTCTTTCATAGGTACAATGATATATGACTTCTTATTACTGATTCACTAAATACCAATATTAAAATATTTTTTTTTTCTCCCCTTCCTTATGCAAGACACGTCAATGTTTATTTTGCCACTTTTGTTCATCATTTCCATATTATTGGCAGGTAGCAAACAGAATGCTTACCTGTGACGGGGATGATAAATGACAGTAGTTACTCCATGGACATAATGGCTGCTAAAGCTGAAACTATGACTTTCTTGAAAGCTTTGATTTGTTCCAACACTAAGTATGGGAAAAAAAAGAAAACATATTTTATTTCAGTTTTATTTTCTTTAAAGAGTGGAAAGAATTCCTTTGAAGTTCACAGTGCCTTCTCAAAGCAAGTCAAAACTTATGCTTACCTTACAAGATAACTTCTCAGTTCTCCACGATAATTAACAACAAGCAGTTCAGCTGACCATTGGGCACTTGCTTTATATTCTAGAAAGATCAATCCAGCAATAGCGTAACTCAGATCTCCTGGAAAACTTGCTGTCTTTACCCAAAAATGCAGACAGACATTGAGAGACAAAGGGGATTTTAAAAAAAAAAGAAAGTGGTTTAGTTACTGAAAGAACTAGGTAGTTAAATTTACTATATTGTATAAAAATATATTAAAAAAATAAAATTTCATAGTTTGTATTAGTAACAAAATACACTTCCTTTTATCTTGATTTTAAATAAATCTTATTACTTTCAAGTCTGCAAAGACAATATGGTAAGGAAACACACTTGAGCCACCTCCCCAAATTAGTTTCATACTACCTTTCAATATGCAAAATATGAAATACATTGTGTGGGGCAAGCCAATAGCAATTATCTATTCTCATACCAAGAAAAAAAAAAATCCTCATATTGCTCTTTCAGCAATATTTCTTGATTTATAAGTGACTCTACATACAAACTGCAGATTTGTAATCTACTACTTCAAATTGTAATTATTTGCACGCAAACTAAGCAGGTGATTCTATTCTTTCACAATCTGATGTACCTGCAGATCTACCATATTTCTAAGAAAAAGAAAAGAAAGATGAATTTTCTGACTAGATACATCAGCACAAGCTATATGTTTTGAAAGTGCTACGCATGACTTAAGTTTAACTATAATATAACCATCATATGATTAACTTCAGGGTACATTTGTGCATGGTATTCATACTGTAAGCCTTCATACCAAAGTAAGCCATGATTAAAAAAAAGACCAGAGAGTGGAAATTACCTTTTATCCTTACAAAAAGTTCTTCTATATTCATATTTAATCTAAGAGAGCACTTACCGGAGAAATGACCAAAAGCTCGCTACCCATTAGGTCAAACACTCTCACTGTTCCAGTACTTTCAGCATAAGCAAGTAATGTACAATCGTGACTCCACGCCACTCGCCTCCACTGAGGGTTAGGATCCTTTGGCACTGAAAAACGAAGAAAGTTACTAAAAAGTGAAATATAAATATATTCCCTTAAACAAAACACAAAGTCAATTGCATCAAAAAATGCAGGGTGCCTGCCATCATTACAAGCCTACCTCAGAGAAGAAAGGCAACCCCACCACCTCCAACACCTGCTATGTCTCCTAAATCCATTAATTTTAACAATTATGTCATTTCAGATTCAGGTTCTGTACGTTAATCATCATGAAATAAAGAGGGGGGAGGGAGGGCAATGGAACTATTCACAAAGCAAAATTATTAAGAGATTCTTCCCAATGCTTTTAAGAAGTTACAACATCATCTTTAACGTAAACCCACATCTCCACTTAGCAATGCATGAATAATAAACAATGATGACACTAAGTAATGATGCAGAGGTTGCTATATTGTATACCTTGACATTTTCCAACTATGGATCCAAAGTCATCTTTTGCAGACCTGCAGAAAAAGACTCATTATGCATTTAAATAAGAAAAAAAATACTATTCCATTTTCCAGAATAAACAGAACACCATAAAAATACTCTAAGTACACAATTCAAAGGCCTGCATGTATTTAACTACTTGTTCAAAATGGCAGACAGTAGCCTTCACCCTTAGGCAGCTACAATACTAACAATAATATTTTAGAAACCCTCCTCCCAACGCATAAATACTAATATCCCTCATTTAGTAGTAATGCTGTTCAAAAGAGCATAGCAGCATTACAGAACTTCAGTGGGTAACTTCAGGAAAAAAAAAAACTAGTCAGTATTCTCCAGGTTACAATTTTAGAAACAATGCAAGAATATAGTTACATTAATACAGTTGAAACACAAGATTTATTTTATAGTCCATAAGCTGACATTTATGGTGTTCACACACTTCTGATTGAACAATTTTCATACACTTGCTTCTTTTACATATAAATAGAAGGTCTGACCTTCTAGCAAATGGATTTTTGTGAAGCAAGTAAACACACTCAATCAAGATCTGTTCTACAGCTAAATGTGTTCTTGAACTGGCAAAGGAGAGCTTGTTAGAGAGCAGAAGGAAAAGGGAAAGCATCAGTCTTTACGGCAATCCACATTACTTGTAAAATAAGGTGAAGAATAATACATGCCAGCTAATCTACAGAGAAGCAGAATACTAGCTCCTTGTTCCATTTATTAGGAGAGAATTTCTATTCGCTTGTGATGACTTTAAAGGGAAACAGAAAGGCAAAGGTTAGAAAAACCACGATTTGGGTTTAGTATTTTGAAGCATCTTGATTGTTTTTCTTTCACATCTTGAAAAAAATAGAAAGAGAGATACAGATAGATACTTACATAAATTTATCTATAACATTAATATTTGTGGGGCGTTTTGAGGGGGAGTGTTTTGTTTTGGTTTGGTTTAAATGGGGAATGGCCAAGAACCAAGAAGAAAAAGAAGGCTTCTGCTTTATAAGTGATAATGTATTTTAAGATTATTCCATAGATTACTTTCACAATATATAACATTCCCCCCAAAAAACAGAAAAATCTTTAAAAGTACTGTTAGTAAATGACTAGAAACACTTTCTCAGAACTCCACAACTGTGGTCATGAAGCAATAGATAATACTAAGTTACCTGATTTCTACACATTGGTCTTGAACAACTGCCAACAATTTACCATTGCTGAAAGAGAAAAATAAAGGCGTGAAAGTTCATTTAAAGTCCAGTCCTTCCAGAGCGTGCATCAGAGCTCTAGGTGCTTTCTGCAAGGTTAAATATACATTTCCTTTTTCATAAATTGAAACAAATTGGGAAATATCAATTTTTATTTTAAAAAAAAAAAAATCTGCTATAATAAGATTCCCTTCATGTCACTGAAATGTATCTCTCATTCTTTTCTAGTAGCACTAAGAAAACAGAAACAACATCTAAAATCTTGCTGGAGGGAAGGTCAGAATCAGATTTTGCTATAGATAACTGTGTAACAGCAATATCTAAAACTATGTATTGCTTTATCTAGAATAAACAACTATCATACTTCAGTAAGTTATGTCATCTCCTTAGGAGCAGGTCTTCTGTCTTTGTACCTAACATACAACATTGCAACTGGCATGTTGTGCATCTAAAGACATCATCACTTCCCTCAAAGAATCACCATTTCTCTCAACAGTAGAGAGCTCTTGCTGAACCACTGATCATATTCATCGATAATAAACTAAAACATTCCCTACTACCTTCATGCCATGAACTATTTTTCTGTACATATTTATGCTTATTTTTAAAAGCCAGTGATCTCACTGATGCTGCTAAAATTACAGCAGAACAGCTGGTTCTAGCCTTGGAACTCTCACTTCTCCTCTAAACATACAATAGCAGACAAGTCTTGAGGGTATGCATTCCCTTTCTACAAATTTTAAAATAAGCAGTTTATATTACATATCCTGCCAAGTAATAGGTCTTTAACTGATCAAATTCAGGACTTGAGTTTGAGAACGATTGCACTGCAAGCCACTTTGCCTCAAAAGCTAGAAGAACACGCAGACCTGAGTGAGAGACGCATTAAATGAAGGGAAGCAGCGTGGAAGCCCCTAGGTAGCAGACTAACCTTTTTTTCCCAAGGCCACCTGTGAAAGCCTCCAGTATTTCTCTTGACCAAAAAGAATATACGGTGCTAAAGTCATGTTAAACTCAGCATTCTCACCAATGGGGACAGCAGGGGGAGGAGAGGAATTAATACATTCACTACTGCCAAAAATGTAAAAGCATGTAAACTGGTTACCTTGCAAGTACTAGATGCCAGTTGATCTGCTTATTAACTAAACGAACCAGTCCAGTGGGCAGAGAAAACTTAGCAGGGCTGAAATAACAAAAACATTAGGCTGAATCAGAACGTACACCTAAGAAAAGCAGTACCTGAGATACACATGCCAGACGACTTAGCTTTAAGGCAACCATCAATCACCTGGGAGGTTTTAGCAACGAAACGTGAATCAACACTGCACCCTGCCAACAATGAAGGCTAACAACATCCTTGTTTGTATTAACAGAACAAAACTAGGTATTAAGAGAACTGATTATTTACGCATCACTCTTTATACTCTGGTCAGCAGCTAGTTTGGGCCCTCCCCATTACAAGAAGAACACCAATAAACTAGAGGGTCACCAAGATGGTCAGGAGACTAGAGCACTACAAGGACATGCTAGGGAATTGTACTTGTTTAGCCTGGCAAAGGGAAGGCTTCAGGGGGACCAAAGGTTGACGGTTCGATATCTAGGAGGTTACCAGGAAGATGGGAGCCAGTGAAGTGCATGGCAGGAGCATGAGAAACTGTGATCAATCCTTTGGTGGACTTGGCAGTGTTAGGTTGACGGTTAGGTCCTTTCCAACCTAAATGATTCTATGATTCTAAAATAGAGGAGATTCCAAGCTGACCTAAGGAAGAGAATTCTTCACCATAAAGACAGTCAGGCACTGGAACAGGCTGCCCAGAGAGTCTTTGGGATCTCCATCCTTTAAGCTTTTCAAGACCTAGCTGGACAGCGCCCTAACAAACTTAATCTAAATTCAAAGTTCTCCCTGCTTTTCGCAGGAATTTAAACTAGAGGCCTCCCGAGCTCCCTCCCAAACACTTTTTTGAACACATAAAAATAGCAGCTACAATCAATTATAAAAGCTAGAAATAGACTTTAAATATGACTACTTGGAGGGAGGGAAGAAAACTAAATTAATTCTGTCTGAATCCTTACAACTACAGTTATATGATGGTATGCAGCCCATAACCACCACCCCACCCCCCCCACAAAAAAAAAAAAGGGCGGGGACGACAGGGACGACAAAATAAAGTAGAACACCAGCAACAGGGAAAACAGCATTGCCTGCTGAATTCAGTATAGCATTTGTGGTCAATGGAGCTAAATCCAGTTGGAGACCGGTCACGAGCGGTGTTCCCCAGGGCTCAGTTTTGGGGCCAGTGTTGCTCAATATCTTTATCAACGATCTGGATGAGGGGATCGAGTGCTCCCTCAGTAAGTTTGCAGATGACACCAAGCTGGGCGGGAGTGTTGATCTGCTGGAGGGTAGGAAGGCTCTGCAGAGGGACCTGGACAGGCTGGATCGATGGGCTGAGGCCAACTGCATGAGGTTCAACAAGGCCAAGTGCCGGGTCCTGCACTTCGGCCACAACAACCCNGTTTCACAGGGAGCCACTTTAATATCCCTTTCCATATATCTCAAAACCAACAGAATACCCCTAAAATAGCAGAACTGATATCTTCAAACCTGCCAAGTACATCAATAGAGTAGTACAACCATAGAGCTGAAATTCTCCAGGAACACTGTATTTACCCCAGTATACTTCTGGGACCATTTAAGTGCCTTTTGAATCAGAAATTAAATTTATAAATGGCATGAGTGTTGCTCAACTAGTTATCAAGCTTTTTGTATGACAGTTTGAATTGTCAAGAAAAGAAAAAAATCCAAATTATTAGGAAGCAAATCCTGCCATGCCATCACACCCATCATTGAAGCTTAAGGAGAAAAAAAAAAAAAACACCCAAGCAAAAAAACCCACACACACAGAGCTTCACTTGCAATATCTCAGCTGAGAGCGGGGAGGACAAATATGTGTTTTGAGAAAGATGATGTTCCAACTGCAAGTTTACTTAGGCTTCTGATAAAAGCAAAAAGTCAAACTAATGTACACCAGCTCTTTTCTAGATAGGCTTCAGCTGCAACTGAAGTGGTTACAACTTAAACTTATGAAAAGAGAATATTCTAAGCATTGCTTGGACAATGCTTGGACAATTCTAAACAAGTGTTCAATTTTACTCTCATTAAAAATAACTTTCCATCAAATCAAAAAGCTATAAAAAATTACCGAATTAAAAAGATTAAGCACTATTTTCATTAAACCTACCTGTACCAGATGTATCGAAGTAAAAACAATGCAGGACCTACAATGGAAAAAGAGGCAAAAATTACATCTCTAGTGGTTTTAAAACACTCTCCAGCTTCCTGCACACAGAATCTCAGAAATCCTCACAAAAGAAAATGATTTAGGGAAAAACCCTCTATCCTTGGCCAATGAATTCTTATATTAGAGTAAATGCAAATGGCAGATTAAAAAAAAATCACGACACATTTCTGGAAATTCTAAGAGAAATTCCTACTGGATGAAAATGCAATTCAGCTACTGCATAAATGAAGTTTTGAATGGCAATGTAATATGACCGTAATGTAAAGCTTCCTTATAGAACTAACTAGCAAGCTGCCCAATGCAAGAGCTGGTTGAGAAAAAAACATCAACATTTTGCAAAACACAGCAGAGCTTCTAAACTTCTTAGATGTATGGTTTATTAGTTTGTCCCAATAAGTTAATAGAGACAAGAAAGCTCACAAAAAAGACATAAAAATAACACCGCAATATTGATAATCAGAAAACGTCTTCCTGAAAACACATCCTGCATTCTATTTCCATTACACTAGCCATGCTAAAGTGCAGAAATTTTAAGTTTTACAAGCAATCTACATAACATTCTTATGAGTCAAGAACATAAGAACAAGTCATATTTACCTGTAATTGCTCTAGTGATGATAAATGATGCACCATGTTTTCTGTTGCCTCTTGGCTGCAATTACAATAATGGTCAAACACATTTTAACTTAAACACAACATTAATAAATTTACTCAGTGAATATAGGTAAGTTGCCTGCTAGCGTACAAGTTCCTTACGTATGTTCTATTATTCGCAACTTCCTACAGTAAGTAATTTAACTGCATAAGCTAAAACAGGCTATAAAGCCAAATATTTTAAGTGCCGAGATATAATAAACAAAACGTACTACAGATTGGCTATTGATTCAGCTTTGCCTTGATCTTTGGATAGTAACAAAAGACATGGACTTCCGATTATGTTCTCCTGTAAGATATTATAAATCATTATTTCTATGCCAAATGAATGCCAGATTGATCTGTAATGCCCAGAAGAAGTCGAAGCAATTGGTGTTCAACACACTAGGCTAATACATAACTGCTAAGCTACATAAAGACAGCTCATGAAGGTTTCAGAAACATTACAAAAAACAAAGAACTTCTGAAGAAAAAAACCTCTTTTTATGTCAATTTGTACTAGGTAACACAGCCACTCAAATCACCACCTCTATTCCAAAAGGTCTCACATAGTCTTTCCCTTTGTCCTGCTCTACTTAAGGAAGAGAGGAAAAACTACACTCACTATATAAATGAAAGCACTCTCCAAACACAGAAAAAAGAAATACAAAACAACATAGGATGTATATTCTTAGCTATAAGAAGAGGTAAAATTATTTGCCAATAAGAAAGTAGGAAAAAGGGTTTAAACTGAGAAGACAAGAAAGATAACCAATAAAGAAAGCATCACACACATCTTCAAAATAAGCAGTCATGCTTACACTTTTCATATGAAAATATTAGAGCAGCACAAACTGAGCATTAGAGTAGGTAATAAATTAATTTCCTCTTCCTTCAGCATAGAATACATAGAGCAGATCATTACTTGTTAACTGAAATATTCGGATCTCTCACTGCAAGTTACAGAGCAGCAAACACTGAAAGACATACAAATTTATCAAAATTCCAGAGTATGTCCATGTTAAAAAAAAAAATATCTGGGCTCACAAATTTAAGTTATTGAAGTAAAGATTAGCAGTTTTCTATGCAAAGTTTGCAATCCAGAAATAGTCTTTCAAGTAATGAGGCTGTCATCTCACAGCATGGAAGAAGCCAACATAGCTGTACTAATAAATAATGTTCCAAATTCAGGTTGATCAATCAGGAAATAACAAGGCATTACAGCAAAATAAGTGAGAGTATAAATTATTTCTTACAGCTATCATAGTACCTCAGGGAGAGCTGCAATTTCCTAGGGAGGTTAAGAGCAGAGCTTGTTAAAGTTTTGGATTAAGAAAAGTTCCCAGTAAAAACATTTCCAAAAATTGCTTATACCTGTTTAGAATTCTTTTGAGTATTCTTAGTATCCACTCCTGAGTCTAAACTACAGGCTCCTTTTCCACACATCTTAATCCCTTCACAAAGCTGATTTACTATTATACTCTGAAGACCTGAATTTTAATTTTTATAATATATTCCTATCACCTCAGCAACAGTAATGGCTACCAGATCTGCTATACTTCTTTTTTAATTCATGCCCATTTGGGAAAACAACTTCGAGTTCTCCTTTGCCAGAGCATTCCAGAAATAAAACGTACGTAACTTCCTTGCTGAGAAGACACCCACTTAGTTTTGGATTTTGTTGCACACCCAGCAAGCTTTCGGGGGCAGCGGGAGAGGTTGTTGGGGAAATCTCAAAACATTAGATGGCAATTAAAAAACCCCACAGAATCAGTGATGCATTTGACACATTTCAGAAGATAGGCAGTACTTGTCTATTGGAGAAAAGGAAAAGTTCAGTGTGCCTGTATTTACAAAATGACTGCATGAGTCCTCCCCTACAACCTCTTCTACAACCACTGCCTCGTTCATTTTTTCACTGATCAACTACTCAGTAATTCCTTTTATTCTCGTTATATATTTCAGGGTTCCCAAACAGTGCATTGTATACAATCACATCGCTACACTGAATACAGACTGCTTGATTTCCACACCACTCTCTTCTCTGGCATTGTCAGTTCCTTGCATGTGTCCTTTACAAATATCTGTTATTTTCCCCCTCCAAAAAAAAAAAAAACTATTCTTGGGAAATTCAATACAGGTCAATGAGAATACTAACAAGAAGTAAAATTAAAACTAACTTGGGGTTCCAACTTCAGAAATCCATCCCAGTTTTATCAATGTCTTGAATTTAACACAACTTTACATGTTCATCACATGAATTATCTTCCTGTGGTCATAATTACAGTTGTAAGTGCTCAGCACTGTGCAATTAAAAATGAATCATCCCAAATGAGATAACAGAAAAATAAAACAAAGTCAATAGAGACCTGTGAAAAGTTTATTTTAAGGCCTTGCTTTGTATCCTAGATGACTGCATAAGAAGACATTTAATTTCATTTTCCAGTGCAGCATTCAACCCCCTTTCCGTTTCTGCTGTCCCTCACCTCACTTATTCCAAACCATTCAGCTCTACAAGAAAGCAGGAGTGTTTTGTGACTTTTTCTGAAAAGTATGAATAAACCAGGATTAAAAGAGACAGATGTTCCAAAGAGAAAGTCACAATCACCTAAATAATATCACTGTTAAGGCACCTTAAGGTAAAAACTAAATCATGCTGACAAAATAATTTGTTTGCCTATGTACATCGATTTCCCACTAAAATTGTAAAAAGACTATCAGAAGTGTCCTTGGCTGCTGACAGTATTCAATAAAGATGTAAATCCAAACAAACTACATAGCACAATATTTTCAAGCCTTCCTATTTCTGCCATTCAAAATGGGAATTATCTTGAAAATAAATAGGCAAGAAATATCAAGTTTGAAATAGCCTGTACCATTTGCTTAAGTTGACAAGCAGAATTCTGTGATGCTTAGAAATTCTGACTATCAGAGCAGATGAGGACTCTCAGATGGTGATTCCACAATCACTTTAAATTGGCATACCCACACGCTGCCACTAAAGGGAGGTCTCACACTTCATTCAGCTTTGACTGACACATTATTCACCCCCCTTGGTACCTACATGAGTATTAGCGTGACCACTCAACAAAAGGAAATTAAACAACACAATTATTTCTCAGACTAATCAGTTCTTTAATGAACTTACCCCACAACTTCAAGAATACTAATGGCAGAAGAAGAGAAGGGATACTTGTCAGAAGCGTGCCCCCTTAATGCAGTTGTAGAACCACAGTCTTGTGTCACCACACCTAAGTCCTCCTCATGGTTTGCAGACATTTAAATCGTTTTCATATGTTACTAGAAACAAACACTATTTACCATATCTCAAAACACAGTTAAATAAAAATATGTGCAACTGTCTACTGACCTACATGAACAATCTATGAAATAAGTAATTGGTAACACTGCAATCATCTTTTGCAAACACCCACACCTGTTGCTGCAAGTGATGGTTTACAAATTAAGAGAAATAAAAAAAAGTCTTTCTGATAAATAAAAACATATTTTTAGGACAACGGCTTTAGTAATTATGAATAGGTACATTCTTCCACCTGTGATGCTTTTACATCTTCTCTGTTCAGATGTTCTCATTAAGCATAAAGCTTTGTTAAAATACTTCCATAAACTACTTTTAGTGAGAAACGCATTAACAGCTGCAGTGGACTTGAAAGCCACTACAAGAAAGAAATAAAACACATTGCTTGCATCGCCTATGTCCAAATCAGATAAGGTGCTAGCTCAGCACGTTGCAGGGGAAAAGATGAGAAAGCAAAGATGAAAGAGCCTCTCAGCTTTTCCACTGACCCATGAAGAAGAATAGACAAAAGCAAGCAAAAACTTGTAATACAAGAACAACGTTTTCTGATCTTTTAAGCTTTGGTATCCATTTGTGTGCCTAGTGGACACAAAGTGATATACTTCTCGCTTTAAACCACTCCTGAAAATACCGATGCAACCATTCTAAAATACAAGTCTGGAGAGGGATCTAGTTTTCCTCACGCAAGGTATGCTCGCTAAAGACCTTGTTTTCACCAGGTCAGCTTCCACTGCTCTCAGAACAGCTGTTTCTGGAGATGAGACGTGATTTCATGACAGCTTCCCTCCTATCAGCTTAACGGTAAAACCCGGTACGCATTGTTCACAGGTAACGAGCAGCAAAGACTTCAAGGCATCCCAGGCGACACGAACAAGGGTGACAACGCGGGAATTAAGTGACACGAGACCACGACAGGGGCAGGACGCCGGCAGGGACACCTGCTGTGCTTGCCCCTGCTGCCCTCCCCGCTCTTGTGCCCACCAGGAGGGAGCCAGCAGCCCGGTGAGCCTCCCTGGAGGCAACAGCCCGAGGGCCGGCGGCCTCCCCCCGCCCCGGGCCGCCCAGTCCCCGGGGCAGCGGGGCGCATCCCCGCCCGCGCCTACGTGGCCGGTCCCCTCCCCCGCACCCCGGCCATACCGCGGCGGCACGCACCTGCACCTCCGTCTCCGGAGGCCAGTCGGTGTTCACCAGCAGGTCGTACAAGATATTCTCCTCCCCGTCCTCCTCCTCGCCAGCAACGGCCATCCCCTCTTCCCTCAGCGCTGCTTCGCCGCGCTCCCCGCCGGCGGCGGCCATGTTGGCCCAATACCCACCCACCCACTCACCGCCGCAGCGACGACGGTGCCCGGCGGAGGCCAAAACAGTAACGCGGAGCCGGCAGGCCTTAACTCCTTCAGCGCTGCCGAGCCCGCCGGGTGCTGCGCCCCGCTCCTCGCCGCGGGGCGAGACGCCGTTGCCTTCCCTGCCCGAGGGGCTTTGGAGCCCTGAAAGGGCGTCTGCTCCGGGGAAAGCTCGAAGCTGAGGGCAAGGGAGCGAGGCTGAGGAGCCCTCGCCGCCTCAGCGCCTCCTCTGAAGGGCGGCAGCTTCAGCTGCAGAGACCTCAACCTTCCCTCTGAGCCATGAGGGGTGGGATGTACTTTGGGTGCAAGAAATGAGGAGACAGCTAGCTAATATAACATGATGTATACCTATAGAGAGCATATACAAATGAGCCTTTCGGTCCACAGCTTGTCTGCTGCCCCAGGGATCCCCGGAGGCCTTTAATCCAGCGCCCACCACTGCTTGGCAGCATCAGGGCCACCCTGCCGGCATGGCCGCCCCACTGGCACGGCCTTCTCAGCAGGACTGCCCAGAGAAAAACCTGCAGTTGCAGCCTGGTGCTGGCTGTCCAGAAAGCTGACAGTGAGAACATTTAGGGTAAGGAACACCTAATGTAGGCAAGGCCTGAGTGTATGAATTAAACCCTTACTGAATAGGGAAAAAAAATGGGAAAAAAGCAAAAGTTATATATTTCTCACAAATTGCTCTTTCAACTTCAATGATGCCATGTAGAACTTATAAATATTTCAGTCCTACAAACGTTTGCACTCATAGGGTTCAGCTCTCTCAAGTAGATAAAAATGAGCCTTTATAAATTATTATGAAAGAACTATGGTTTCAGTCTCTTTCCTGCAACTTTATAAAGTGTTTGTAAAAATTGGAAGAAAATTACCTCACACCCTGCCACTTCTGCTCCTGTACTCTATTTTTAGCTTGTATTTAGTAGCCTCTTAGTCTTTTAGGCAACTGTGCAGTATACAATTAGGTTAAACTAAAAATTAAATTCTGAAACTAGGGATTCAGGGCAATATGAAAGCTGTGTTGGATACTTGGGAAACACTTCAGGAAGAAACAAATGAGGAAAAAATGCTTTCTGGCTGTCTCTTTACTTAATAACATTTATTTAGCTGTATTTGACAATGTAGCTTGTAAAGCAATGACAAATAGTATAACCATGTTCCTAAGTTTCAAAAAATTGCAGGAGATTGATAGTAAATTGCACTCTGGGTTCCACACCAACAAGCAGCACTACGTATTGATATCAAGGTCTGCCATTTTCTCAGAATCATGGTTGAATCTGTAGATTATTCATACCTGTGTCTTTAAAAATTATTAGATTTGTCATTTATCCAAAAGCAAGCAAAAGAATGATTGACAGATATCGTGAATAATAGTGAAAGAAAGGAAGCACATCAAATGAAGATATTTCCAAAGGAATTATTGATATGTGAAAAGCCATCGTGATACAAACTGCCCGGTACTAAAGATATAAAATATCTGCTGTATTTTTCTCTGCACGACACCTGGTACCTACAGCATAGGTAGGATTCAGTGAGTTTCAAAAAAGCTCTTGAAATAAACCTCTGGGACAAAACCAGTACTCAAATTGCAACACAGTAGTTAAGAGAACTACATTGTCAGAGATGCTGTCGCTTATTTGGCCTTTGAACCAGATGTGCCTGTATCTGAGGACTGCCTTAGAAAAGATTAAAGTTGTGTTTCACGATGGAAAACAGTAGGTAATATTTTATGCTGTGCCTTCCACTAAACAGACAAATGCACCATTAATTCATGGTGTAACTGTAGAAGTTGCATTTTTTAATTTGCAATCTAATTTTATTTTTATAATAACACCCCAGAGATTCTTGCCTTTAGCTTCACTAGAAAAAGATTGTGCAGAATTCGGGGAAACTTCTGTAAAAACTGGAGAAGAATACATCCCCATTAATGTATGTCTAAAAATATAAATTGGTGTGTTATTGTC
>VZTQ01006474.1:0-24654 GCA_013400755.1 Pelecanoides urinatrix
CCCCGACCCCCGCAGAGGCCCCTTGAGCCCTCCTCCCCGACCCCGCTGCGGCCAGGGCCGCCCCCCGCTCCGGCCCCCTCCGGCCCGCGGGGACCAGCCCGTGCCCGGGGGGCTGCTCCCCCCGCACTCACCGGCTCCTCAGCTCCCTGGAACGGAGGAAGACACGGCCCGGCCCGGCCCGGCAGCCCAAGGCGAGGCCTTCCGGCGGGCGGCCCCGAGCACCTGGGCCTCGGCGGGCGGGTCCCGGCCCACCGGGGGCGACCGGCCGGGGCCGCCTCGCTCAGCGGCCCCGCTGGCACCGCCGCTGCCGAAAGGCTTCGACCCGCCCGCGCCCCGGCTCACCGGGCTCCAGGTGCGCCAACGGCCGGCAAGGGAAAGCCCAAGGCTCCGTCTGCCTCGTCGGCAGGAGGGAGCGCCCGCATCGGCGTTCGCGGAAGCCGCTTGGCCCGGCTGCGGCTCCGGCGCCGCGTCTGGCAGGTGGGGCCTGCAAAGCCCCTCGCCCCAGCGCCCCGCCGGGCCCGGCTGCCGCAGGCAGCGGTGCGGGGCCCAGCCCCCTCCTCACCTGCCGGCCGCGGTCACCGCGCTGACGAACACCCAGGTCGACGGCGGGACCCGGCGGGACCCCTCAGCCGGCCCTGCAGCACCCGCAGGAGCGCGGCCGGGGGGTCGGGTGGGCTCCAGCAGGGCTCCGGTCCGAGTCCTCCCGGCTGAGCGGAGAGAAGGGCTGGTTTTGGGGCACCACTCTCCAAGTTTTCACAAATTCTGGAGGCTGGAAAGGCTGCTTGCTTTTCCCCCAGCGTGGCACTGCCTGATCCGGACACGCACACGAGAGGAGCTCCAGGCCTGGTCTGGGGTCTCCAGACCTGCTGATCCGTCACACGCACCTGGAGGGGCAGCTGTGGCTACGTACGGAGAGAAAGCATTGCTCTTATAAAAAAATCACAAATTGCTCTTATAACGGGAAAATCACAAATAAAGTGAAGTATCTGCATGCAAAGCACAAGGAGGAAAATGCAGAACCCCGCTTCAGATTTCAGTGCATGTTTATTTCAGTTTTATACTTATTTCAGGCAAGTGCTTATTACATGGATATTATTCATGTTGGATACCTAAATTCTGGAGCATGAAGAGCCAGTATAGTACAGCTGAATAGTAAAAATACAATATGTACAAAATTAGTTGTTTTTTCACATAGCAGATGTATCCAAACACATAAAAATCTTTACAGTCTAGGTTTTTCAGTATTTCAATAAATTGGTAACACAGTGACACGTCCTCACTGTAAACACAGACTGCGTTTGCCGGGTGTGAGCGCGCGCCGGTGCGTTGGCTTTCCTGTGATGCGCACGGGGAGGCAGACAGGTCTCCAGGGCTCTGACTCAGTGGCCAGCGCTGGCAGCAATCCTGCACTTACCATCAGCCTCTCCCGTCAAACATTCCTAATGCAAAGAGCGCAGCGAGGATAAAGGGAAATGCTTTTAGCCAGGGGGGTGGTTACATGCAGTGACGGACGCGGGGGGACCCTGGCAGCAGCGATGGGAGGTCCCTGCTCCCACCAGAGCTCCTCACCAGCGATGCCTAGGCTGGTGCTTGACCAGATGGAAGTAAATCATTGGGAGGATGCAATTAATACTTCTTATTCTGTGAAGAAACACTCTTTTGGATCAGATTGTTAAGGCAAATCCGTAAGGCATTCGTACCAGGGTTTCTCGTCGGGAGGCGTACAGCCCCGTGCGGGCTGTTGGCCAGCGAGGGCTTCCAGCCCAGTACAGAGATGGGATGGGAGCTCGGGGCACCTCCCTGGAACCAAGTGCTGACACAGGAGAGCCTCCACCCCCGGCGAGCCGTGGGGGCCCTGTATCCCACCACCAGTGCCCCTTCACACTCAAATTCATCTTCACAGCACAAAGAAAGGGTGCGAATTAACGGGCCTCATCCTGATCTACAGCAGAGCCGTGCAATCCCTCCGAGGGAGCAAACCGGCATCCCACGGTGGGTAAGAATACCAACTCCCAGCGCAGAACAGCACCGTCCCCGGCGCGGGCAGGGCAGGGCAGCGGGGAATAAACGAGAGCGGGGACTTCGTGTTTGCTGCACGCTGTCACCCAGCTCCGCACGAGAAGCGGCGCTGGCCCAGCAACACGGCGTGGAAACAGCCAAACACAACCTTTGCCAAGGCTGCACCTCCCCAACGCTGTGCTTACACTGGTACTTTGATAATTCAAGTTTTGGATTATTATTTTTAAGCTCTATATAACAGGAAGAGAAAGATGCTGTGACTGACCCTATGCACAACCTATTTTCCTTAAGTCTAAACGTCTGTTCCTAACAACTGCTGTTTGACTAAGGAAGAAAATAATCTAAAAATAGTGTTAGAATCAATTTTAATTTGTTCAAAATGATAACAAGGGATGGAAAATAGGCCAGAAGTATAAGAATTTTCCTTTCCTCATTCCAATATCTTTTAGAATTAAAATAAGATTGAAATGAACAACTGTTCACTTGAGAAAAAAACAGATGCAAAGTCTAAGAGGAGCCTCACCTGTGAGGAGCTCAGCAGCTGCCCACCTCCACGCCATCTCCCGCAGCGTTAAGGCAGTTAGGTCCCAGCTCAGCACAGCTGCATGTCTGATTAAGCTTAAGCACATGCCTAAAAGTCAAGGGATTGAGCCAGCGTGCCGCTCAGGTAAGCAGAAGTTGACTGATATATCTGGCCAGGACGGCTCAGCTTCGCTGGGGACACTTCAATACACATCACAGAAAGCAAAGGGGCCAAAAAAGCACCAACTGCGTCATCACACCGGGCAAATTACGTCTTCTCCCCCGGCCCTCCCGCCTCCCTCCCCAGACGCGCACGGGAGGTCTCCAAACACCCCTCATCCCCACCCAACCTGGAACAATTTTCACACTGTTTTTTTTTAAATGCAAAAAATTCACTCAGGATGCAAACCAGTCCAAAAGAGACACAGGCTACATACAAAAATCAGAGACACGATAAAGTCTTGCATTGAATGTCTATACGTATATAAACAGGCGTGCATACGGACAATCACACCAATACCGACACAAGCAGCAATAGTCTCACCTCCACCTAAACCACTCAAAGGCATTTTTTTTGTTTCTTTTATTCTTTTGTTACAGAAGGCCACTTTTAATTAAAACAAAGAAAAAGAGACAAGTGGCCCAACGCCAGCAGGCAGCAGCCTGGCCAGTCTTTGGACCTCAGGGTAATATGCTGAATGCCAATTAGTTGGTGGTGCGTTTCCTACCCGGGTAAATTGCGTACGATCTTAAAAGAGCAGAAGCCTCTGCAGAACGGACATCACCTCTGTCCAGCCCTCTGCTCAAGAAAACAAAACCCGATCCTGCCGGGGGCTGGCCCAGCCGAGCCCTTCTTGCCTTCGACACCCAGCACGGACGGACAGACACAGACACACGTGCAGAAGAGGCCTGACAGCAGCGGTTTGGCTCCAGCCCCGCTTTCCCGGGCGCGGGAGGTGGGTCGCTGGCTGGCCCCCACCGTGCCCCCAGCCCCGGAGCCGCAGGCAGCCGCTGCCACCCGGGCGGGCAGAGCCCGGTCCCGCTCGCCAGGCTGGGCTGCGCAGGGACCCCGGGGAAGTCTGGGGAGCAGCCTCAAACCACGGCACCACCGACCCCAGCAACACCAGCGGGAAAACCCCCCTGACGGCCGCCGTCCCGCTTCCCGCTGATCGAGCTGGTTTGCTGGGACCCGAACAGCCCTGGCGTGAGCAACGGGGGAGCTCACCGGCCTCACTGACCAGAGGATGCAGCCCCTGCTCCTCCCCAGGTTATCGTCCCCCTCCCCAGGCAAAGCCCTCGCTGCTCAACCCCCTTCAGGGTGCACCAGTCCTGAATACGAATCACAAACAAAGCATGCCACTCCTTCTCTGTGGGTCATCGTCATAAAAGAAAAATGCACAAGACATATTTTTGGTCAAAAACTAGCTCTCAAACCCACCGAGGCTGTTTAATACTGGGGCTGGGCGAAACAGCGCTGCCCCGTGCCTCGGCAGCTGCTACGTCTCCATCCCTCTCTCGCTCTTTGCAAATCAAATGCCAGCAGAAAAATGGCCTTGTTTGAAAGGAAGGCTGAAGGCAATGGTCTGGCTTCGACTCAAATAAAAATGATTTGTTTTACAGAATGACGCAGTTTGCACGTCACCTTCAACTTTGGGAGCTGGGCTGCACGTGAGGCACTGCACAACCAGTGCCCCGCTCCGAAGCGGGCAGCAGCTGCCGGCAGCAGCGCCGGCATCCTCAAGTCTGTCCCCAGTCTTTCCTGAGATCCGCGTGGGTTTTGCCTGAGAAAGGTGTGAGTCAAGACTTGACGATGTGGCCCTCGGCAGCTGCCCCCGCTGCGGCGCGCCGGCCAAGCCGGAGGTGCCAGTGGCCGGTGTCCCGGGGGAGCTGCTCCGAGAGCCTGGCCATCACCGGGTCTGAGCACGAGCCACCGCGTCCCCAGCAGCGCTGGCACGACTGAGACTGTTGATACTCTGAATAACGCCAAGGTTTCTCCAGCCAAGACAATCCCTCACCCTGTACTAGAACAGGAGGGTAACACTAAGCAGGGCTTTAAAACCCAGCTCATGAATCGGGAATTCAAAAATTCACTTGTCCACCTGATACCATGCAAGAAATGGTTATGATTACTTTTGGTAATTTGTCTGCCTTTTTTAAACTCTTCCCTCTCCCCCGACCTCCCCACCTGTTTTGATCGGTTTGAGAAATCCTGAGCAATCAGAGGATGAGCAAAGGACAGCAGCGGCTGCAGCCAGGACCACCGCAACGCGGGCCAGCAAGAGGCGGTGACCGGCTGGTGCCGGTGCCGTCCCCAGACCCAGGAGTTCAGAGCGGAGGGTCTCACACACACCTTGTTCCAACTTCTGCTGTGGGAGAGCGAAGCGCACACAGACGGCACCAACCGCGCACACCAACACACACATGCACAGGGATGCCCGACCCGGACCCCATTCAAGCGACTGCAGAGAACGTGGGAAATCAGGTCGTTCCCCTTCCTAAGCTAAACTACGGGGCTCTGGCTAATTTTTATTGGTGAGGTCAGGAATACATTCCCCTATCTAAAGTGTCAGCTCTAAGAACTCTTTTCAGGATAACTTTGAAGTAGCAGTTTGGGTTTATTCCTCTCTGCCTGCGCTTGCTTGGCGTGGAAAGCGGCCTGAAGCGAAGCAGTGGCCGTGCCTGGCCACCAGCCCGCTCCTCCTCGGCAGCCGCGGGGGCTCCCTCGGGCAGGCTCGGCTCGGAGGAGCAGAACTGCTGGTCTGCTGGGACAGCGCAATCCAGCTCCCCAGCCTGGGTGCGCTGTCAGAGCGAGAGAGAAGCTCTGCATGTAACCATAGCTGTCCGAGGGGTTTTGCTCACGCACATCTGCTGGTGTCTAGTTCAAACAAACACGACTGCGCTGGCTGCAATTTAAAGCACAGATCAAGCTTTTGAGCATCTTTTTGCTGTCGGTAGCCTGACGCGACGCATGGGGAGCACGCAGGCTGCGAGGTCGGGCAGGACAGTGCACCAGAGCCTGCCCTCGGTGGAAGCATCTCCAATCACCTACAGGCTCTGAGTCAGGCTTGACAGGACAGAAAGTCTTCTCAAAACTAGTATATAGAAAACCCATTTGCTATTTTTTCTGTGGTATGGTTACCCATAACTAATATTATTCAACAACAGAAGAGATTTCTTGTAAACTTCATATTTATTGATTTTTTTGGGACAAATTAGATCTTCTGAATCCCAAAGTGTACATATATATATATTTATATATAGCTTTCTCCATAGGGAAAACACATATATCAGAGGAGGAGAGACATTTCTAAAGTGCCCCTTGTAATACAGTACTGAACATGATTCCTAAGAGCATTAGCGTAAATCCGAAGTTTCTGAGCGGGAATGACAGACATGGGCAAAGAAGAGCTGCAGTTTGCTCTTTTCCCCACAGAACAGAAAGAAGTTTGCTGACTTTAAAAAACAAACAGAAAAACCCCAAAGAAACGTTTCTGGAAGCTGCGGAAAAGGCAGATGAGAACAGGGGGACCCAAGACGCCCGGACCAGCTTACGGGCTGGCCGAGCAGGACAAGCTGTTCTTCAAGTGGAGGCCAACACCGATGAAGAGGTTCAGACGTAATGGGAGAGAAAAACTGGCAAAGATGTGGGACTTGTAGGTGAGCAACTGTTACCTTTAAACCATAAGGGAGTAAAAGAGGAAGAGGTCAGCAGCATCACCTGTCCATACAGAAAAGGCCATTAAATAATCCACCAGAAAGTTCATTCACCTGTATCAAATAAAATGGAACTCTTCTCTCCATCCCGTACACTTTTTACTGTGGAAAACACAGAGCAGCTGCATGCCTGGGTCACTGCTAGTTATCGGTATCTCTCTTGGGATAAGAAGCCAAGGGGGTTAAGGTGGGAGCAGAGTTTTCAACCCAGAAAGTAAGCCGTCGTGCAAAACTGCGTGTAAGAAGAGCAGGACCAACCCGCGCAGGCTGATCCCGCAGGTCCTGCCAACATGGCACACAGGGAACAATGTCGGGGGACCAAGGGTTCTCGGCCAACGCTCGTGTGCTGAGCCCTTCCCGGCCATGCTGGTCCCGTGGTGGCTGAGCCCTGCTTCCCAGTCTGGGCTTTTTCTCCTTCAGTAAGCTCAGCCACTCTTGACTAGAAATGAGGCTTCCTGCTTCGATTTTGTGATTTTGTGAGTTGGAACAGTGAAGAAAGGCAGAAAGATGCTTCTTCCCCCTCCTAACGCAGAAGGCAAAGCCACGCGTTCCTCCTACGAAGGGAGATGACCCTTCTGCAAATACTCAGTTTTCAAGAGTTTCTGATGAGGAGCAACTGTCCTGATCTCTTACGCTGATCTCCAAAATACTGGCACACAGAACACAACGTCCTTGGGAAAGCACCCGCATGTACGAGGAGATGATAAAGCCCTGGCAATTCTGCTAACCACAGCGCTAATGGTGCACTAGAAGTGAGAACAAACCATCTGTTTAAATGTGGTTTAAGGATGAGGAATCCTTAAAGATTTGTCCATTCTGCTGTAGAAACTGTGCTAGCAACATGGGAAAGAGCTTCCTGGACCCAAGGATGCAAGGGAAAAAAAAAAGTGTTAACTATGGAGCAACCCAGGGCTTTATGAACAGATGTAATGCAATTCTCAGCCATGTCTGCTCAGAAGGCACAATCACGCTTGATCTCTGTTTGCAGTAATTACTCCTGCCTCCGGCACAGTTTCAATCATAGCATGGACGGTATGGAACTGGCAAGTTTTCTTAATTAAACCTCTGCCACTGTTCACAGCAGTCCACAACCAGGCCAACGTCCTGCTGGAGTCAACAGGCATTTTGGGCAGACTATGGATCATATTTTCCGGTGGAAGATCTCGACCCAAAACGAGATGTGGCCAGCCAGCAGAGTGGAGGTGTGACTGCCCGCCGTACCTCCTCATCTGCACGGGTGTCACTTCCAAAGCCTACCTGGTCAGATGCCAGCAGGGACCATCCTCCCATCCTGCCCCACGGAAAGCGTCCGCTGGCTACAGCGGGAATTTTGCCTGCATTAAGGACTGAGGAGCATTTGTTTTTAAAAAGAGAGGAAGACGGAAAAGAGATCATTAATAGCAGTACTACACACAAAACGGTGCAAGGACCAGAATATTCAGTCAGCAACAAAACATGTCCTAATCAACCTCCCAGGCAAAAGGGCAAGTACCTGCAGAGTCAAACAATATCCCTCCTCTCCTGACTCTCGCCATTGACCTCAGCGAGATCTGACCTAACCACCAGGAAAGATGGACAAGAGGGTCACTTAGGATGAGGGGTTGTTCTTTGGTGCACGTCTCACTGTAGTCTGCAAGACATGAGTTACACATACTGATCTCCTGGAATATACCATTATCCTACACTAGATTTTTTTTTTCCCCCCAAGAAAACAGATGTCAAAACTGCCTGCACTTTGGAAGATACCACATGCACATTTATCCCTTTTCTAATCCACTGACTCCCACACTAAAACGTCGTCAGTTCAGGAACAAACTAACAAAGAAAAGTAACCCATGCAGCAAATCTACTTAATTTCTGTTGGTCTTCTTGTCCCAGGTTCCGCTCTATCAGGCCAGATAAACATATTGCAAGTTGTCAGCACAAAGTATCTGCCTCTGCAAGACAGAAACGAACCCAAGAAACCTGGGGGCTTGGGACTGGCACGAAGAATCCTGAAAGGGGGAGTGCCATGCACAAAGATCTGCAAGATCAATTATTGCATCAGCAAAACTAAGCCAAAACAAAAAACAAAAGCCCCAAAAAACCATCCAAACAAAACATTGTCAACCATTAAAATAATAAACAACATTATTTTTTTGACATAGCTATAAAAATCACGTAATTTATAAAACTGCAACAAATGAAGTCCGGTTGTGTATTCTTTTTCCTTTTATTAGACAGGACAGAGAATTTCCTTAAAATGCCATAACAAGTCACAGTGATTTTAGATGGTTTTTTGAAATGTAATATATTGACGGGAAATATCTTTAATATGGTTTAACTCTTTTTTTTTTTTTTTTGTCACTGTATATGTACCCTGGTCCACCAAACCATCCATCTTAAAGTTTCTTGTTTAGAGAGGACACTCTGTCTTCTTCCTCCGAAAATGAATTTTGTCTAATAATCCTGCAAAATAATCAACCTTACAAAAGGCCTTCTTCAAATGTTATATTTATATATATATGTATATACATATATATACACACACATACACACATATATATAAATATAGACTTCTATGATTTTTTTTCCCATTCTACGCAATGTCTCAATAAAGAGATCAGCAATTTTTATTCTACAAAGAAGCAACACATAAAAGGGGAAAATTAAAGTCTTAAGAACATCATATCCATATTTCACTGATTACACATAAAAGGAAAAAAAATCACCATGAACAACTGTCTTTGAAGTTTTCTCAGATTAGCAAAATTCAAGTGCAGAGAGGCCCCGTCTCTCGCTGCCAGCGGCAGGTTGGTTACTGGGCGGCTGAGGACAGCCCAGCCCGGCGTCCTGCCACTCGGCGTTTTCTGCACTTCCCTCCCGCGGAGTCGGACGTGGTTGGAATGTATGGAGTTTAGGAAAGGTTCCCAACAAAGACCTCGCCGTCGGACGATCCCCTCTAGGCCAGCTTCAGTGTGCTCACTGGGAATGATGGCATGGTTACCATAGTCACCGGATTTAGGACCGTCTGCCCAACTAACTGCGGGTGATGGACAACTTGGGTTCCTACAGCAGGCTTGGCCATCACCGCTTGCTGGCCAAGGTTTGTGGTTCCATTCACTTGCTGGTGCGAGATCGTGTGAGCGATGTGGCTCACCACGGGCTGGCTGACGGCCACGGGCTGAGGGTAGATGGGCAGCTGCTGGCCCAGGTGGGCCATGTGGTTGATGGTGGCCGGGTGCACAGTGATGTGGCCGATAGGCTGAGCAGCAGTGGTGAGTTGCACAGGGCTGGACGTGGAAGGTGCAATGTGAGCAATGTGCTTGGTCTGTGGACCCTGAATCACGTGGTTGACAGTCTGAATGACCGAAGCGTGGGTAGTGGCGGTGTGGGCAATAACAGTCGATTGCACTGTCGAAGCCGCCACGATGTGAGTCTGTGCAGGGACGATCGCCTGCGGCTGGACCAGTGCTTGTGTCTGGATGGGAGGCTGTGCGTGGGCTGGGGTCTGTTTCTGCTGGATGGACAGGTGCTGAGGCAGAACCGCCGGGTGGTGGGAAGCAGCGTTTGGAGGGACGGCTTTCAGGAGCTCTGGGTGCTGGCGCTGGGTTAGTTTTGGTAATGAGTTCACTGGCCTGTCATCTTCCATGTCTTCATCCATGTTGTCTTCACCCTCTGGAAAAAACGAAAGGAAGAAACTCCCATAAAAAAGAAAGCAGAGCACCAACTGGACTAACCAGCCTCCCTAAAAGGCAGCACAGGCGGAAGAGAAGACAGCAGGAGGAGTCACTGAGCTATGGGCAGGCGGCACGGCACAGCACGGCACGGCACGGCACGGCACGCTCCACCAAGCCCCGGTGGGGCAGCACACCCCTCTCCTCCCTGCCTGTGGGCCAAGGAGCCGGAGCCAGGCAGGCGTGACCAGCTCAAGCCCCAGCTAGAGCGGGGCGCTCGCAGGCCGAGATCCCGCTCGGCAGGCACGGGAAGCAAGGTGAGCAGAGGCAGACGGAGACCCCCCGGGCTGAACTCCGTCTGGGCTGAGGAGGGCTCCTTCTGGGAAGAAGAAGAGGGTTTCCTTTCCTGTCCAGTTGTTCCACCGATCGGTACCACCCCTTCTGCTCCCAGAGCAGGCAGGAAACAGCCACGGAGAAACATGGCAGCAAGTTCCTCGTCTGGTTCTGGAAAATGGACTCTCGTCCAGTCCACGAACTAATGAAGCAAGGCAGGAACATGCTGACCCTGCGGAGGTCAGGAAGAGGAGCAGGGCACCTTGCACTGCCTGCTCTAAAGCCAGTCATGCAGCAGAGATTAAAAATCTCGGAAGATACAGAAGCAGCAGGAAAAGCAGGGAAGACACTTCCCTTTTGCAAGCACTGTGGTTAGTAGCAGCTTGAAGCGATCATTTTCAGCAGAGGCCGGCTGGAGAGGTGAACGGCTGACACGCTCTTGACAAAGCACTCCTACTCTCAACTTCCATCAGCCTACACTCGGAGTCTGCGAGTATGGTTCAAAGGTGATGGGCCCGATACAAGCCTGAATGAACTAGAGAGCTCGGGTTTTCCCTTCCTGGAACCCGCTGTATCATCTGCCTGGAGTGCCAAGAGCAAATGCTGTCATGATTTGAAGAAACTGCTGCAAATGGTTACGGACTGCTACAGCCTCCCCATCTCTGGATAGCAAAGCACTGTACATCCTCGGACTGCCTATTCTTCCTGCTGCAGATCGCTGGTATGGAGAAAAGCATGCACTCTCCTATCTCACAACAACTTCTCACTGGGAATAGCACGCCAGATATTCGTTAGCATTGTTTCATCTTCACTGTGAATCCTTTTCACACAACGTGAAGGCTCATTAAGTTGTTCAAATGCTCTGGTGATCCTTCCTGTACCAATTCCTTCTTCTCTACACAGCTGAACACCCTCCCACATCCACGCACAAATACGTCAGGACGCTCGCACACCACTCAGTTCTAACGAGCAGGGATGCATATTTGTGCAAGAGGAAAACTAAGTTTTGAAAGCAGGGAGCTCCATGTGAGGTATCAGCAGATTGAATGTGCAAACCTGCACTTTGTATCTACCTAATGTTGATAGACGATTTTCAGTCTACTTTACACAAGCGGCAGTGTATTATTAGGCCTACATCAATGATTACAAAACACTTGAAAACCTTTTACTTTATTCTGAATGCAAAGAAACCTTGATGGTGCTAAATGAAGATCCCCACCACCACTACAAAACTGTGTCAGTGACATGCAGTGATCATCACAAGAAGAGAGTAATTACGGGTACCTGATGCTGTCGAGGTAGATGCCTGGTCATCCTCTGGCTGAACTGTCTGTCGAATAATTCTGTCAATCTCCAAGATGTCCATCCACTGGCTCAACTCGTTCTTCAATTCTGCCAGTCGCTGCTGGGTAGCAATCTTCTCTCTTGCCAGCCGCTCCATCTCATGTTCATATTCTTTTTCCTTTCTCTTTAAAGTCTAAAGACAGAAGGAAAAGAGGAAATAAAAGGAGAACAAAGACAAAAATCATCTATACAAATATCATCTGGTCACTCCCACGTTCATAGCTGGTTTTCTTTTATTACCAGTTATGCTGGTGTAAAACGCGTTCAGATAGTTATGCCTTTCAAATTCAGGCAGAAAGGGAAAGGACGAGAGCTGGCCACGAAAACCTAGAGGGTTACTTTGGCCAACCGCTTTCTGCCTGCTGAAGGAAAACTGGCGAGCCTCCAAAAAGTACATGCTTAACCACATCAGGTGTGAGTCCCTGCAACTCCAGGCATAAATTTAAAGCCTAGAACTCCTCAGGAAAAGTTGTAAGGGTTTCTCTCTGAAAAAAAGTATTTCTGCCACTCTAAAGACAGAAAATGAAATCTTCTTCCTGTGTTCTTCCTCTTTGTCTCTAACCTTCTCAACAAAACTGAAAAATTAAGAACCGAGAGCACTGAACTATGACTATGACTCGTACCTGTAGCGTGGAAGCCAGACCCTTCCCAGCACAGCACTTCCCCCCTGCTGACTTCCTAAGCTAAACGCAGGACGCTGGCGGTACGTGTGTGCAAACGCTGGCGAGAAAGAACCTCTGTAAGGACACCAAGAAATGACTCGTGGATGCGGAGCGCTCGTGGACCATGCAGCAGACTGTCCGACGTCCCAAACAGGTATTTGTTGGAGGTGCAGAAACATAAACCCGGGCTCTCTGTTCACTCCTCTCGTCTCAGTCCAAGGGAGCTCCTTGGTGCACTTCAACATCAGTTCAGAGTGACAGGGGTCGGTGCTCAGCTCCCAACATCAGCCTCGCTTCACCGGCCTCATGAAACACTCGAGGAGGATTAGGGCTTATCACAGGCTGGCGGGGTGGTGCAAAGGGGGGGAAACGGGGGCAGTTCCCTCTGATCGCCAGGCGAGAGGACATGGGACCACTCTCAGTTAGCCACTTGGCAAGCAGGGCTATGGAGTTTTTACTACATGTACCTATTCCCAAGCATCCCTAAGGAGAGGGAGACCAGTGCTCCTGCGCAGCAAGGGACTGCTGGCCCATGGCTTGAGAAAAGTAGAAAAAACTCCACATCCTTGCACGAAGAAAAGAAACCTTGTGCAGAAAACTCTGCTCTTATGCGGGAAGATAAAACCACAGACATACTGAAATATTTCAAAGACAAGGTGCATAGGAAGAGATAGCATCTTCTGCTAAACGAACTGACAGGAGTTGGGGAAAAAAGACAAGCTTTGGGCACACAAGCCCAAGTATGTCTACACAAAATCATGGTGCATTTCTGTAACCAGCACATAAATCATGGAGAGGGAACTTTTACATGGTCAGAAGAAAAGAAAAAGCACAAGTACTAATTAACTTCTGAGCAACACACACCATGCCAAGAGCTCCTGCCCTAGAAGAGACGGCTAAGAGCCGCAATACCCTGCATCACGGGGAAATCCTGAAGTCAAATGCGAAGGAATAATATATGTTCTCCTCTTCTGCTAATGTCCACTCAGCATCGGAAATCTGATACTTTTATCGGCAGGGAAGGGAAGAGTTGCTGCGTCAGTCAGCACAGTACACAAAAATGCTAAACACCACCCAGTACTATTGATGAGAAATATAAACCACATGGATCTGATGGGGATAAATTATTGAGCAGTGCAGCAGAAGAACAACAGCTGATCTTCAAAAAGGTACTGTTTTATGAGATTTTTAAGCCAGCAGTGTAGCACTGGATAGTAACAGGACAGAGAACCTGTCCCCTAGCCCAGGTCAGCACTTACTGTAAGCATAAAAGAGACAAAGTAAGTGAAATCTGCAAAACCACATATAGCCTGTCCATTTCCAAAGTTAAGTTTCACCACTGGGAATCTAAATCACATACACACTTCTGAAAATACCAGCTATACAGAGCCTGCATGGATGCTTTTTCACTCACTGCTGGCAAGCACCGAATTTAAAAGCAAAGCTTACACTTCGCAGAGCAGCAGAGGATCAGACTCATGATCTTCTGAATACATGCTCTTTATTTCCCTCTCAAGTTCTCCAGGACAACTGCAATCAGAACCTGACCTCATGCATTTCAATGGTTCTGCTGGTCTTTTATCTCAAAAATTAGCTGGGAATAACTTTAAAGCCTGTCCAGGCTTTTAATTCAGCCTAAGCCAACACAATGACTAGGGTAGCTCCTGCATTCTTCTTATAGAAAATAAAATTTAAAAAAAAAACAAAAAAAACGGGTACCTTTGTCCTGATAATAACAAAAAAAGGAAGTATTTTTAAAACAGCCAAACAATGCCTATTAGCAGGGCACAATCATTCCAGATGTGGTAACGGAGATAACTCCCTTCAACGAGGCTTATGCTTTGCCTCCTGGCACAGCTGGCTTTAGATCAGCTAAAAGCCTCTCGAAACGGACCGTTTCCAGGCAAAGGGGGCAGTGCTGTCCCTCTCGCTGCTTTTTAAACCATAAGCAGGCAGTGGATACGCCAGCTCCTCAATACCAAAGTTTTATACTGGGAACCCCAGCAGCCCTGTAGCCTACACCAGTGAGAGGAGCCACTGGGACGGAGGGTGTCCGCAGCAGGGAAGGGCTCTGGGTGCAGCAGAGGCAGGTAAGCGGGGACGGAGACTCCCGGAGTCCGGGCTCTGCACCAGCACTCGCTCCTAGCCCCGAGATGGCATTTAGATCCATACACGGCTGAAGCCAAGATCCATATGCTAGTTTTAAAGTCTCTTATCCTCCCGAGCGCGGCCGAAGCACTTTGCCTGACCCAGAAAACAGTCGTGCTGCATGTGTGCTTTCATTTCCTTGTGGGATGTCGGTCAACACAGAGGGCAAAGCTAAGGCAATGAGGAAGGTGCACGCTTCTGTGCTCAGGTTTAAATATGGAAGAAGAGAACTCGTCCAAACATCTTCCTCTTCAGTCTCTAATCAGGAAAGAAGCGAGTAGGAGAAAGCCGGAGACTAAAATCACTGCGTTCAAACACGAGCCCGCAGCTCTGCAGCGTTTCTCTCCAAGCACATTCTCCGTGCAGTTACTCACAGGGCACGATAACGAAAGGACAGAACACAGTAACACAGCTTTCCGGGAAATCCACGCAGCCTCAGCACCCGCACCCTGCACAGCACAAGCATATTCAAGCAGATTTGGCTTCCTTCCCTGCTGCGAGAGAAGACTCCTAGCACCAGGGGAAAGCACGACTATAAGGTGTGGACAGAACAGCTGGTAATTAGTTATGAACTTTTAATTACTGAAAAGGCAGGCAAACCCTTAGCAAGCCCCAGGACGAGTCTCCCAGCGAGCGGGGCCAGGGAGCTCGCTCTGTCCCCTCCTCCAGCCCAGGCTCCCGGCCCCGCGGGCTCTGCCTCCCCCTGCGCCGCCGGCAGCCCCCGCGCTCCCCGTGCCGGGAAACGGCTCGACGGGGGGGTCCCGGCAGCCACTCGCCGCCACCGCACACTCCCCCCGGGGCTCCTGCAAACGGCCCCCCCGGCCAGCGTGCTCGCAGGCTGGGTGCACTCCAAGGGGAGCTGCTGGGGAGGCTGGAGGAGCAGATGGGCTGGAGTCTCTGCTGGCACCGATAATCTGTCAAAAACTATTCTAGGATGCAATTCACTATGGCTCGCTGGGTAAAGACGGATCTCCTGGCTGAGCTGCTGCTTGGCCTAATAACGAACTCGGTGTGATTAACCAGAGCCTTCCTCCCTCTCCAGCAGCTCCCCTCCGAGCACTGCCCCGCTCTCGGCCTCGCAGGGCGCAGCCCCCTCCCAGGCTCTGCGGGGCTGCCCTGCGTTTGGAGGTGAGCCTGGGAGCAGGAACAGACCCGGCCCCGAGCCGCTGGCCCCGCTGCAGCAGCGGGCTCTCATCTCCCGCAGGCACCTGCTGCAGAGGGGACGGGAGCAGGGACCCTCTTGCCTTGGTGCTTCCTCCCACCGGCCGCCAGTATGAAGAGGGTGGGTGCACGTCTCCCTGCGTCCTCTCTGACCAGCACCACCGGCAGCGCCTTGGACAGACCCGGGTCTAGCACCTGCCTGGCCACAGGGTATTTTCTGCAAATCATCCTGCCCACGTCAGGTGCCGGGTTTTCCCATCAGTCAGTAGAAAGTCCACAGCAACAGCCAAACCTTAGTCATTCTGACTTTGCTCACCTACCTACTCCCAAACGGAAAACACCTTTAGAGACACGTGCTGGTCTCCAGTAGATTGTTTCTAAAACAGGAATTTCTTACAGCAGCAGCAGTATCACAATGGATCCTACGCAGTATTAAAAAAAAAAGTCACAGCAGTTTTAAAGTAAGAAGCAACTACATAGACACTCCTTTCACCAAACACAAACGTTTGGGATCCTCCAACAGAATCAGCACATAAGGCTAGAGCTGAAACAGGCAGAGGGAACCCTGAAACAACATACAACAAAATAACTATTTAAGAATGAAATTTCAATACAAGGAATTCATACAAATGCCCGACCACCTGTCTTTCAAGGTCTGAAATTTCATTAAGGCAGAGGCATGTATGTCTGGGACAGCTGCAGGTCGGCAACTGCCATCCGACCCACTTCCCCGGCCGCCGCTCCTACTGGGAACTGTGGGAACGGCAATGGTGAGGGTTCTGATAAGGTGCTGGTACCTGGGATGACGTTAAGCTGTTTGCCCAGATCCTGAAGGGCACACAGCCTAGATTTGACCCAGGACAGAAGACTCACACCCTTGTTCCTGGATTCCCTCCCCAGAAGATGCTGCCTTCCTTCGCGCTGTCTTGCTGTTTCTCTCAGGACATGGTCCCTGCAGCAGGGGACAGGTCTGGAGTCCCCCAGACTCCTGGAAGTCACTGCGGTAAGGACGGCTGCACCAAAAGGTGAGAACCCCTGAGCAGAGTTCAAACCAAACGGCTTTGCCTGTCAGAGCAGGAAACCAGCAGGCAGGCAAGGGGACTCACCAAAACGCGCCCCTGCCATTGCCGATGGCAGATGTAACCCAGGTAGCTGGAATCCCTCCTCCCAAGGTTAAGCTGAATCTGAAACACTACAGCATTAAAAACAACAAACCACCCCAACCCTGTAATTGTCGTCAATTGACCAAAAATTCCGGCCGCTCGCCAAGCAGCTCAACAAGCACCCGGCATCGCAGGACGACCAGCAGACTCCCTTCTCACCGCAGCAGTCCCTGTACCCAGGGTGACAGGACAAGCACCTGCAGAGGCGAAACGGGCTCGAGGACCGCTGTGGTCTAGCAGGAGCCCATGCTTGGCAAGCCCTGTGTCCAGGCTTGGAGTCCCTACTGCAGTGCTGACCTTGCAGACAGACTTCAAATGTTGTTGTTAAAACCCTCTGCCCCGCTCCCTTCTGTATCTGCTGCAGCTTTGGGCTGGGAGATGATAGGAGAAATGAAAATCTGTGTGATTTCAAAGTTTATCTGACTTTGAATTATCTGAATGTGAAACAATTAAAAACAAAAATCCAGCTGAGTTTCCTCCTGATAGGCAGTTACGTGCTTTATGAGTTTTCTGCTTGGCCTAGATTCACCGTCTGTCACGGACTTGGTTCCTGGCGAGAGTGAGGACCTGTGCGCATCCCGGGAACGTGCGAGAGAAAGCCCGCCGCGCGGGCGAGCGCTCCCACTGCCCAGGCTCCCGCCCCGCACGGGTCCCCCTGCACGCAGGGCAACGCTGCGGCGTGGGCAGCGCTCACCCACCCCAGGGAGCCGGTCAGATCAGCCCAACGCCGCTTCCTTCTCCTGCGCTTGCCCAGCATCGCTGCCGCCCCGGGCGCCGGCATTTAACCAGAGAGGCAGCACGCAGACAGAATCAATCATGAGATACTGATCCTGCTTCTTCATGGTGGAAAAGGCATTGACGTTACGTGCTTTTCTGTTTTCCCACCTGCCTCGGAGAGAGGTGAGGATCGATGGGCACCGGGAGCTGCAGATCCCTGGGGAAGGCAAAGTGTAGCCAGCTGCAGTTTTGGTTCTCTGTTCTGCACAAAGCAGCGGGGATCTCACAACCCAAAGCCAGTGAGACTTGATCTGAGCACAACCCACGTGTACCTAAGGAGGCAGCATGATTCCACCACCTCAACAGACGCACACACCCCCAAGACTGCTCTTTTCCAAGGAACAAACTTCAGCACAGACCCTTCTCCTTATGCTTGTGCAGCAATGATCGTAGGATTTCTTTTTTTAATGTTAAGAAATTGGAAGCCTTGGTTGCCCAGGCAACTTTTACTCTGCAGTGTAAGGAAGCTACAGAAGCTACAACTTTAAAACTGATTTATTTTTCACTTCTATGCACTTAAAAAAATTCCACAAGAGCATCACTCAAAAGAGCCAGTAAACCCTGACCCTGATGTGGGGGAAGCTGATCTACCTCAGGAAGAAATCATGGATTTCCTCATTTTCATGTGAATCCATCCATGGCTTTTGGTGGTTGGGAAGTTTTGCAAATCAGCTGCTAGCTCTGGTGAAAACGAGTTGATCATTTCACTCCAAACATTTACAGTTCTTGCAGTTTAACTCCGAACCACACACGAAATAGGGAGCTGAGGCCAAATACAGTAATCGTTTGCTGCAGGGATCAGTATCCCTGCAAGAACAATTTTGAATACGAAAGCCGTATTTAAAAGGTGCTTTAACTGTGCAGCCACACGCTCCAGCGTGTGTGTAATATAAAGTACAAGAGTCCCACGGAAAACACACCCGAGTTTGAAGCTGAGAGCAAGCCCTTTGCTCGGCAATGCCTGCAGAGGACCACGGGCCGGGGACCCGGCTCTGGCCGTGACCCTCCCCGGAGCAGCCGCCATCCGCACTGTGCGCAGCGGCTGCTGATCCCACAGGCAGGTGGAAACGTGACACGGAAGCAAGGGCAGTGGTGAAGAGTCCCTTCGTCTTTTATTTAAACACCAGTGACCAAATTAAAATCCGTATGTGGGTTTGCTTTCGCTCCCCGTGAGTATCTGATTTTCCTCCTCTACACGTAGCTGTCAGCTTCAAAGCAGCCTTTACCCACGTGGATTATTAAAGCAAGACCAGCACAACTGCAGTGACAGCGAACACCCGATGCAACACCAGTTGTAACATTTAGCTCCTTTGTGCCCATTCTTCTCGCTGTTTAGAGCTGCTATTTGGTCCTTGTGTGCATCCCACTTGCCAGACACCAACTACTGTTGTCACTGCACAGCAACAGTCATTTATCACTGTAAAGAATTTTCCATTTTATAGCTGGCTGTAATTAAATTGCTTATTCTTATGTCAAGATTGAAAATAATGCCCCCAATGCTTTCTCTGCGCTTGCCTCAAGAATGTTAGCCCTGTAGTTGGCATTAGTGAGGTTTAAAAGGTCATATTAAAAAGCTCCCCTTATAAACATTATATTAGAAATTTAAAAACACACTTTCAATTACGAGCTTTTCCAAAAGCATATTTCAGCTGTTGTGTTCTATTACATGGCATTCACTGATTAAAAATTCCTCATCAATGAGCAATCATGAAAGCGATTTGCAATTTTGAGCCAGATTCTTTAACTCCTTGCTACTGGGATCGCAGCCGCTGCAGCAAACCAGGAGCTGCTGGGCCAGGGCGGTCCCCGAGCAGCGATCCCACCTGCAGGACCTCCACGCGATTCAGCATAGACCCGACCCAGCCGGTCAGGCTTTGCACTGCCTTACGCAGTTTTGATTCCTATATAATGGAAAAAAAGCTACATCGTAAGAAAAGGATCTTATCCTTGCAGGGACTGCCATGGTGCAACAGAACTACACCACAAGTAGCGCCCCAGCCTGTCTCCACAAATGTTGCAACCAGAAACATCGGAAGACAGTGGGGTGCTGAGGAATGTGCAGCCCCCAAACCCCAAGACTCTCTTGGCAGAGGTGTCACACTCACCTGTAGTACTTCGGGGTTTTGCATTAGTTGTATCAGTTTTGGGCATTCCGACTTTGATTCATGCTAAATTTTCTCTGAAGTTTTTCAGGTGCGATAAGCAGTTTGTTTAAAGCCCAGCATCTCAAGAAGTCGCTTGCCCCAACTCAACCCACGGCAGCCTGCTGCGATGAAGGAGAGCCCAGGAAAGCAGGAAAACGGAGAGCCGGTTCCCCCCGGGCATCGGGCCGGTGTCCCCGGCCCCTGCAGCGAGGGTGCGCGCCAGCAGCAGCTTTGCACCAAGCTATGAAGGTGACCCATGGGAGCCTGCGGGCAGAGGACCCGCTCCTGCGCCCTGGCCCCAGCTCCTGCCGATGCCAACAGGCCCCTCAGTCTGCCGAAAGCAACACCGGGCAGGATCAGGCCATCAGAGGTAACTGGTACCTCTCCTTCTGCTTGTGTGAAACCCCGGCTGGTTGCCATGGGAACCAAAGCCATGGTTTCCATGGTAACTGCTTCATTCGGCTGGCTCTTGGAGATGAAATCCCGCAGCGGTGCCGGATGCATCAGCCTGGTACCACCGAGGGGAAAATACAGGTCGCGGCACACGGTACCACCGCAGCGACCGAGTGGCTGCCGCCCGGCTCCCCCCGGGCTCTCCCCCCCGCCGCCCCACTAACATCACCCACGTGCAGCTACACCCGGACAGTCGGTGCTGCAGCAGCGTCCCCGTGGGTCTTCCCGAGAGCCTCTGCTCAGTGTAGGATTACGATCGCGCTTTCCCCAGATACAAGGTAAAATCACGACGGGCTCGACCCAAAGCTCCGAGATGTTACGGCGAAGTGCTCAGCTCCGGGGGAGACGTGGGGAGGGGTCCCGCACGAACTGACACCTGCGAGAAGTGACAGCCTGCGTGTCGGGGCAGGGGGGGAGCGAACGAGGACTTTAGGCTACCGCTGTTCGCGCACTGATTTCAGCCTCCTAAGCCCTCAAAGCCAACACTTTACACAAGCACCAAAACCAAAACAAAGCTTGCAAGGTGGAAGAGAGACCAGCCCACGCTGCTCGCAGGTCTAATCGCCAGCACCCTGCAGCAGGCCGATCGATCCCATGCCCGGCTGCAGATCCTCCAAAGGAGACGGGGCAACCCGCAGCGCGGTGCGAGGGCGCGGGTCTGCCCGCAGGACTCACAGACCCGACGGGTCACTTGCCAGCAGCCTCGTGACCCAGCTCGTCCCTGTGTTCAGCCCCGGACCAGGCAGGCAGCCAAAGAGGGCTGTTATATTCTGGGAGGTGACTGCACCCTCGCACGCATGCAGCAAGCACGGCGACTTCAGGAAACGAGCAAGTCGTTTGCCGCAGAGGCTGCACTGGCTTTTCTGCAAGCACAAGTGTGCTGGGCAGGGGCTTGTCATCGTCCCGTTTTTGTGCGCCCACCACCGTTCAACCTTGCAAGGGCAGATATGAGTATCTAGACAGAAACACTTCAGATAGGAAAACTGCCTGGAGCAAAGTAATCATAGGAAAATGAGAACATGCATTGTTACTTGCATTTATTATTTGCACATCGTTAGCACTTAAGACTCCTGATAAAAGAAAGACATTGGGCCATAATCTCTAGAACAAAAATACAGCTGAAACGTGGCTATTTGCACTGGCCTTGCAGATCTGAGAGGACCCAGCCTCCTGACGCACTGCTCTCTGGACAAAGTACAAACAGTTACTAGGGTAGAGGGTAAGAAGAATCCAAATCAGGAAGACAAAGAATAAATTGAGGGGAAGAAAAAAAAAAAAGGCAGCAAATGACTAGAACACACAGTACAAACACAAACCAGGGAAAGGCACAGCCATGCCCGGGGCCAACCACCAAACCCATGCTGGCTTCTACCAGTTTAGCAGATCTGTTTTATTCCTTGATATGACTTTCAAGGTTAAGGGAAATCCAATGTTAAAAAAAAAAGTAACATTTGCAATGACTAGCTGTTAAGTTTGGTTCTGTGTTTTCCTTTTTTTATTTTTTTTTTTTTAACAACCTCTGTCATTCAGGAAATAAGTGAGACATTTTCAATTATGCTAATGGATTCTGGATGCCCAAAATACCCCGAAATACTGTGGTGTTTGTTATTCGGAAAATTATCCGAATGGATAATTGGGAATAACAATAATTATTATGGGAAACATATCTCTGGTATAAGCGTAATAATTTTCTGCAAGCAAAAATAAAGCACGCTGCATTTCAATGAGCAATTATTATTAACGACACAACTGCTGGGTGCGGGACCCTTGCAAGCCTTTCCTGAGCCTACGTGACGATGTACAGACGGCAGTTCTGGCGGGCTACAAGCAGTTACGCTTTAGAGCTACAGCCAGATCTCTTGCTGCTAGAGATGAGGAGGAGATTAATGGGGAGACACATTATCGCTACATCTGCTTGCTGCAGTATTCTTGTATTTTTCTTGGAGGCATCTCACAGCGGCTGCTGTACATGCAAAAGCAGAGTTTTGGATGGGTCCCGGGTACGGCGCTCCCTTTGTTCGTGTTCCTACAAATCTGGCTGAGCCGACGGGCAAGACGCACCAGTGAGCTGGGCATCAGAACACAAACACTGCTGAGGCTTTGGGCGCCTGCCCAGGGGAGCAGGTCGGTGAGGGCTTCACCTGGGAGAGGAGCACACCTCCCAAAACACAGTTTTGGCAGGCGATGGCGGTCCCAACAACCATGAGCTCTGAGAACCCCCCTCCCCAGCAGAAGAGGACCATCACCCCACTGCACGCACACCGCAGCAGTGGGTCTGGGAGGCTGAAGTCCTGGTGACTCAGAGAGGACGCTGATCCTCCCACGCCACCTCTCTTCCCTGTCTCTCCATCCCTGTAAGGAGGTCAGTGCCACTTACTCACATCCCGATGGCTCCACCTACGGCCCACGGAGCAGATCTGGGTCACCAGAGGATTTCTCTCGACCTCCATCCCTTATTGTTACGGCCACGGCGGCAGCAGGAGGACATAAAACCCAGTTGTTAAATACAAACCGACTCTGGCACCTCTGCAAGGCCATGAAAAAAGCCATGCACCTCAGTGAAAATCTTTGCCTCCATGCTAAAGGGTTGAGGGCTGCAAGCGCCGGCTGGCACAGCAGCTGCGGCTCCCACCGTGCCGCCGCTCATGACGGTGGTCCCAAGGCTGAAGCTCCTCTGCACGGTACAGCACAGCCCACCGGGCTGAGAGACTGCCTTAGAGCAGGTAAAGCCCCGAGAAATTCTTAAATATGAAGTGACAGGAAGGTGCCAGCTGCTGGGGACGATGAGCTCTGGATCACGACACAGGCTACTCTGACAGAGCAGAATATAGCAAGAATCGACCAGCTTTCTGCAAACCCACCCAACCTGCGCAACATTAACATCACTGCAGAATGTTTGCGGAATGAAATCAATCTTCTTTTAGAGATACTTCCCTCTCAAAGATCTCGGCCTTTTGGGAAGGGGAGCAAAATAAAAGTTGTTCTTTCTAATGCTGCAGGAAAATGACCAACCGCACGCAGGGAGCCAGATCCTGTTTTCCCAAAATACAAATGCAGTGAATAATCAGGTGCCTGCCCAACAACTGGCACTCAACTCGCACCTACTTTGTACGGGACAAAGGGCACCTGCCATCTACCTTCCCCTTTCCACCAGAGACATAATTTTCAAAGACATTATTTTCCCTAAATGCTATCTCAAATTGACCTGAGCAGCCTCCTTATTCAGCATGACAGGACCAACAGTCCCTACTTCACACCCTCGTTATCAGGCTGTGAACTGTATTTTCTCCCGTGGGTGCTATACTGGCTGTCCCTGAATGAACAGTATGTCACCAAGAGGGATTTAAGAAAACAGTAAGAAGTCCATAGTGAAAAGGTCATTCTAAACCTAAACTTGATATAGTATTTTAACTCCTAATGATGTAAAAGATGAGTAAGACAGATAAAAGAAAAAGAAATTGGAAAAAAATTAATCCATTTTTTCTCATCTGTTCATGTGACGCACGCGTTAACATCCTGTGCAGAAGCAGCTTCGCTGTTTCACCAGGTCACCCAGCCTCCCACGGCCTGCGCGGGTCCTCCCCGCAGTGACAGTGAACAGACAGAGACAAAAAAGAAGTCACTGCTGCACGCAGAAAAGTGTTTGGATAAAACCACAAGAATTGGCAGGGCAAGTCCAAGGCACAGGCAGGATCAGAGTCACTGTTAATTTCTGCTAAATAACAGCTGAGACAGGGAGCCTTGTAAAAACCTTACTCATATTTCCACATCCTCCAAAGCATGCTTTATCAGTATTTCTATCACATCAGAGTAACACCGACACGACAACAGGAGATTAAGCTGATACCAACTCCCTGCTGCTGTACAAATGACAGTTTCAAAATCCCCCTCATTTATTATTTTGTAGTTGACAATGTCTAGCAAGGCTGCCACCGACATCTACAGCTGCAAGGCTTTGTGCAACATGGGCTGAACTCTGCTGCCCGTGGGCACACACACAGATTACTGTTTTCTTGCAACTATTTGTTTGTAATTTTAATTGGTCAGTAACTACTTCACTGTAATTTTAAAGAGTATCACCACACACCTTTGCTACTGCTAACAAGAACAGGAATCCAAACTACCCTGGCAACTTGTGCCACAGGGCCCCTGCCCTCTCCCCCATCAGCTCTTGGGGAAGAGCAAAAACACGAAACAAACCCAACAGTTATGATGTCAGTGGGGTTTTTTGTTTGTTCGGGGGTTTTGCCTTGTTTTCAAGGTAGGTGGCTTCTGCAATATTACACATAAAATAAAGCCCGTGCAATCAAGCTGTAATTATCACCACTTTCGTCACGTCACGTGCACTCTCTTCTCTCCCGTGCCCGCTCTCTGACAGCAGATGACAACCAGTACAAGCAATGGCACCCAAACAGGCTACCACACAACCATCGTTTCGAAACCCTGTGCTGTGCTCCACTTACAGGTTGTTTTGGTTTTTACCAGCTTGAGTGCTTCTTCAAACTACTACTTAAATGACAGCAGTATGATAGATGTAGATTCTCTAACAATTAAAAAA
>VZTQ01006474.1:25523-53432 GCA_013400755.1 Pelecanoides urinatrix
CAGCTCCCTCAGTACCCTCGGGTGGATCCCATCCGGCCCCATAGACTTGTGTGGGTCCAGGTGGCATAGCAGGTCGTTAACATCTTCCTCATGGATTATGAGGGCTTCATCCTGCCCGCCGACCCTGTCTTCCAGCTTGGGGGGGGGAGTACCCTGAGGATAACTGCTCTGACTATTAAAGACTGAGGCAAAGAACGCGTTGAGTACCTCAGCCTTATCCTCGTCCTTGGTGGCAATGTTCCCCCCAGCATCCACTTTCGTCACGTCACGTGCACTCTCTTCTCTCCCGTGCCCGCTCTCTGACAGCAGATGACAACCAGTACAAGCAATGGCACCCAAACAGGCTACCACACAACCATCGTTTCGAAACCCTGTGCTGTGCTCCACTTACAGGTTGTTTTGGTTTTTACCAGCTTGAGTGCTTCTTCAAACTACTACTTAAATGACAGCAGTATGATAGATGTAGATTCTCTAACAATTAAAAAAACACACACAAGATTTATAATTCTGTTTACCCTTTCCAAACTCTTGTGTACGAGTCACAAGCGAGACACTGTTAAAAAAAGTCACCACCCTTTTGGCAAAGGTTAAGAAACAGCTTCCACTGGCTCAACAAGGTTCAAACCCCGGGCATTTTTAAACACTCAATTGCACGACACGTTTTGTGGCCACTCCTGCAAATAAAAATCCACTGACTGCTCTCTGGATGGAGCCTCCCTTCAGGCAGATCATGCTGCTGCTGGGGAGGGATGGCAGAGGATTTAATTTGAGACGTCCGCAGCTGCCTCGGAGCCCACATCAGTTCTGGCAGATGTGCCAGCTCGAGTACCAAACTCTCTGATTCAAGAAAGGAATCCCACATTTCTTCTACTCCGTGACCGTGCAAGTTATCCAAAAGGAAAACGATGTCAGCGCTGCTGCATGCTAAGCCCAGCCCCAGACTACACGCTGGAAGCTATTAAAACATGCCTGACAGTGGAAACTGGCTGGCTGGCTCAGATCAGCACGCTGAGTGCCAAGGGACTGGCAGCTCTCTGAGCATCCCCCGGCTTCTCAGGTTGGGCACCCCATCTCCCGTATCGATGTAGCCCGATGTTGTGCCTCTGAAGCTAAAATCAATTCTTCAATGACTCCATTAAGGGCAGGAACTAGACCCTGCACTTGCTATGCATGAACAACCCCCTCTGACTCCAGTGGAAGATCAGCCCTACATCCTAATTCTTACCTGTTTCACATTTTTAAGCAGGTTCCAACTTGCTTTACTTTAGTAAACACTATTTTTAAAGGCCTTATTTCTCATCACTTTCTGAAATCTACACATGACACCATGTTGCATGACCACAACCTATTGTTGCTGGAAGCCTTTATTTTTGGCAATAAAATTCAGGCTAATTAGACAAGATAGACTCAATTGATCAAGTCAGGTAAACACCATGAAGAAGCACTGCTCGGCACGTGAGTGCTGTTCACATGAAGGAGACACTGAAAGTACTAATGGACCCACTTCTTACAGGCAAGTTTTACAGAAGGTAAGTATATTCACCTAGTAGCCGGCACAGAATAAAAACATAACAGTTACAGCTATGCTTTTAAAGGTGGGAAACTTAATTGGATTCAGCATCACAGTGTGGCTTATGCATTTTGATCGATAGTCCACTACAGTGCTTGAATGTGAATGAGCTCTATTCTTCATACAAGACCAAATGCTAACGTCAGACGTGTGGGTTTTCTGCCTGTGGTACAGTATCTCCCTGCATCAGGAACCGGCACGTTTGCAGTGACACCTAAACCCTAACTTAAGCATTACCACGGGACTTTAAAAATCCTCTGGTCTTGCTGTGGTCCTCTACACTAGACAGGGATGAATTACTGTGTTCAGGCACTGACGAAGCAACCAGTAAGTAAAACCAAACCAAAATAAGAAGAGATGCTGTGGTTATTAACAGGAAAATTTAATAAATGTGCAAACAGTATCTGGTCTGTTCACATGTCCACAAGCTCAGCTTAAAAAGGACAGCCCAAAGGATTTTTTTTTACATGCACTATTTAGGCATCCTTGGATGGTACTTTGTATACATTCTGCCCTTGAGGGAGTCAATTTTGTTGTTTATTGTTGGCATAGATGGGAAGCTGCACCATTTTTAGGTGCACAGCGTGTTGCTTCAGGCAGTTTCAAAAGCCAAGGCAGACTAGGTGAGGATAAACGATTTAAACATCTCATATAAACAACTAGCATTACTGATGAGCACAGGTAAGTCAGTTCGGGATGGATTTCTACTCCTGGCAGGAGGTCAGGAATCAGCCCCGTAACTCGTTGTTTGTCTCACACAGCATCCTGTGCTCTCGGGGGCTGTTACGAACACACCACTCGGACAGGAGAGGTGGCAGAAGAGCACACGCTGCAAACCGCCGTGACCAAGGAGGAAGCAGACGCAACGAACGTCAAAATAACCAACATGCTAATGGTGAAAAACTGAAACAGTCTCCTGCATCGAAGCACAATGACTGATGTTGGCATGTCCCCTACTACAGAATTATTGGTTTTTGCTTACAAAGGGATAGATCTTACTCTCCCACCTAGGACAATCACTTCTCCCTTAATGCCTATTTTATACCCGTGCCCATGGTTTGAGTTTGCTGAACTACTATTTTTCTTTCCATCTGACAACGATCTGAGACCTATGAACTTCTGTCCTTGCTTTAACTTCAGTCTAAAGCAGTTACATATGACAAAGGAAAATACAATCGACCTGGACAGCAGTGACCTAGCCAGCAGGTCGGCTGAGGCCACAGCGCGGCCACGTGAAGCCAGTTCAGCTGAGGAAGCCCGCATTTGTAATCAGATGAGGAAATTAGGCACGCTTCCCTCAAAATGAACAATGCAGCAATTTACTTGGGAATCTAAAGAGATGTCAAATTACCTTGAGTCCAGTACATGATTTTTTTTTTTAGCATGAACATTTTTTTTTAGCATGAACACTTTTCCTGAGAAAGGCCACGGAAACTGTAAGGTGCTGCTTCCACTCACTGCGAGGAGCCGGGAGGGAGCTGCAGCCCGGCACCTGCCCCAGCCTTGGAAGGAGAAGATTTCCATCATGAAGATGAAGGCTATTTTACTTTGGTAAAATACTTCTCTGGCTAGCTGGTCTACAGTTCAAGTGACAGCAAGAGGCTTGCAGCCTGTTCACACAAGCAGTCTTGTGACTTTTAAATGGCTTTGCCACTCATTTATACATTTCCCCAAGTGCATACAACCAGGAAAATCAAAAGATTGGTTTGCAACAAAAATTTATCCGGGTGATTCCTGGGAAGACCACAGGAATGGCCCAAGAAGCAAGTTTTCAGCTAGTGTCAGCCAGTGGCTTTGCTCCAGTACTCCTCAAGTCAGCGGGATGTGGGGTACAATGCCAACCCCAGAAAGGAATTCTACCCTTCCTGCCCCTTCCTGAGGCAATGATTCACAAAATGACCAGTCTGTCAGCTGTTCTCTATCTCTAACACTACAAGCAGCAAGGAGGACTGGTAAATGACTTCTATGAATTTGTAAGCAAAGTTGATTTCTCAGACAGAGCAAATACTCCTCTGTAGGACTAAGGCCCAACATCTACCGTCACAGAACATCCCCCCGCCAATACTTCTGCAAGTATCCGAGCAGCGCACGCAGCAGTCTGGATCACAGCGGCGCCCTGCTTTGCAAACTTCAAAGGATTTTACTCTTTGCCCCTTGCATGCCCTGGGAAGCTCAGCTTTGTCTAGTATTTTGTAAGCACGTTATTATTTAGTCAGCACTTGACTCTGGTTGTAGTGGGAAAACTGGCAAACAAGCAGGACCTGCAGTGTGATCTGAAATCTGCCAGGCTGCGGCTGCCCTGCTCACGAGCGGTCTCATTTTGGCTGTCCCGATGTCCCCTGGTGATCAAATCGCCTGGATGTCGTCTTACACTAAATGTGCAACAGAAAATAACCCCTGAAACTGGAAGGTGTTCAGGTACCATAGTGACAGGCACAGTTTGAGAACACAGAAGAGAAAACAGTCTTGCTTAAGGGCTTCAATTAGCTTCCAACTAAGATGATTACATTTTAGGGGGCAAGCAATCCTTCAAAGAGCATCAAATCAAAACACCCAGCTGCACGGACGTCCTGGCCGTGAACTGTCTGACGTCTCCTGCGCAGAGCTCCGCTCCCCGGCCACCCCAGCAGCCCCCTCCCGCAGCAGGGAAGCGCGGCGCATCCCCTCTCGCAGCGTGGCTGTCGGTGGGACGACAGGCTTGTCCTGCCTGCTGGGGGACGCCGCTGCGGTGGTGCCGGCCTGCCCCAGCCGAGGGGACGCGGCTCTGCTCTCTCACCGCAAACAGCATTTTCTTCCTGCTGCATTTTTTTCCACGTCACTTCACGCATCTTGGAAACTTTCCAGAGGCCTCCAGCATTTTCACTCACGTTTTGCAGGGAGGAAAGCGAAGAATGAAGGGTGAGGTTGGCCCGTGTAACAAATGTGCTTCGTCACAGGCTCTGCCGCTCGGGACCGGAGCCCACCCCGCTGCCGTGACCCGCAGGGACAACTCCCTCAGCCAAGAGCCACGGCACAACAGCCTACACCGCCTACAACTGAATCGCCATTTAAAAGGATTATTAACTTCCAGCTGCGTTCAGCCTAATTTCCTTTGTGCAACAGTGTGTTTAATTGCAGAGATTCTAATTTACTGTTGCAGAGCACAAGTCCAACTCTAAGGATAAATTAAAATGACAGCTCCATGGGAAGTTCGGAATTTAACTTTCTGACTTATCTGATTTGATGCAGACACAAATATTTAAATCCAGCCAAGGAAACAAACAGCCTGTTTCTAAGAAGTTCCAGCTGGAATAGGGATAAAGGATTTTGCAGGAAGAGAGGCTGCAACAATTAGTGCGCTGTCATACTCCTCGCGGGCACGGACCATCAGCTAAGCAGAGCTTCAGGACTGGCATGCTGCACTCCTCCTCTGCAAGACTCATTTGGGTTTGGTTTTTGGTGTTTTTTTCCCCCCTTTAGTGAAAAACTACTTTGCTATATTGAAAATAAAAGGTTTTACTTTTAAATCTCTTTTGTACAATTCCCCTGTTCTCTTTTCAAGAGAGAGAGGTAAGCACCAAGCCTGTCAAGTGAAACACACCACGTATGCTGTGTGATTTGATGCCAAGAAGGCAATGTTTCTTTTGTTTTTTCTTGTAATCATGACCAACTCTGTGCTTCTGTCTGCAGATTAGTCTGGGATCCATCTCACCCCGCCTTGGCTGGTAAGAGGTGTCCCAGCCCAGCCCGCAGTCCCACTCTGCTCTCTGTAATCCCTGGGGAGAGGCAGGTGTCATCTGCAGGTGGTTCATCCCATCCCCACACAGATGCACGCTGTTTTTGTTGAGACAGACTGAAGCTAAATTCAAGCTGAATTTAAAAAAAAAAAAANCCCGACCCCACACCCACCACAAAACCAGCTCCACCACCCTTAACGCCACCTGCGAGAGGGAAGCTGGAGGGACATTCGGACACGAGAGACATTCGGACNCTGAACTCTGAAAATTCAAATCAGATTTCTAATAATTGTTTTTTCCAGGCAAATAAACAGAGCGCTCAAATTTTTAGCGCAACTGCATCCCGTGATTCAGGCGCAGACCCACGGCACAGCCGCTGCCAAGCAAAACGCTGCTTTCGGGATACTCCCCGCCGCTTGCGAACTCGAGCGAGCAGCCGCCAGCGACGCGCTCGCCGTGCCGCGGGAGGAGAAGGCGAGGCGCTGCGAGCAGCGGACGCCGCGCCAGCCGGGAGGTTACACCAGCGGCACAGCCGTGCCGTGTCCGCCGCCCGTGGGGCAGCAAGCCGGCCCCGCTGCCGGCGCTGGGTCAGGCTCCTCGCCGGCCGCCCCAGGGAGCAGCCCTGCCCCGGGGGCTGGCGCTCGCCATGCGCTCGCTGCACACGTGAAAGGGGACGCTGGGACGGGAGCTCCCGGCCGCAGCGGAGGGCGAGCAGCCAGGACGGGCCCGAGGTCGCCGTGACCTTCGCCGCCATGGCCGGCAAGCCCCTGGCCACAGGCCGTCCCCGCCGCCAGCGCCAGCCCAGCGCCGCTGCACCGACAGACAGACAGATGGACGCAGCAACGTGCGGGCTGGCCCCGTCCCAGTGCTGGGCCGCCCTCGGGCTGTCTCAGGGGACGGGGCAGCTCTCCTCTGCAGCTCTCCAGGCGGGCTCCCCGCAGGGAGGCTGCTGCACCCGCAGCCTCGGGGCCTCCGTCGGGCTTCGCTCCTGCACAGGCCTCCTGCGCCCACCGGCGGCTTACGGCTGCCAGCCGCCTGCCCCCCCCNGTTCAATTTCTCTGCACTGAAACTGGCGGGAGAAGTGGAGGGCTGCTCCCTGCGCGCTCCCCGAAGCCGGCCCAGAGGGAACGTGGGCAACCAGGGAGTTTCTGAGACACCGGCACCAGACATCTGAGACGAGCCTCCTCAACTGTTTCTCCTGCAAGCCACGTCTGTGGTGCGCACAGGCAGCGCAGCAGGTAAACTGGAGCTGTGCAGATACAGCGACCTACGGTGTGACGGTCCCTGGCACCGGGATGCAAATATTGCGACATTAACTGTCAGAACTTCCGCGTTTTCACTTCACAGAATGATTAAATACACTGCAACAACACCACCCTGAGCCCCCCTTCAGCCCCAGGTGCTGGGCACGCAGAACAGCCCAGGCAACCAGAGTAGTGGGGTCAACGGACCTGATCCCAGCCACTCTGATTCCCAGAATGGATCCATGCTGGGAAGAGCAATTCAGAGGCAGCACTGAAATGGACCCTGAGCGGCAGAAACCTAAAAGAAACAAAACGTGGTTCTGAATCTGTAAATACCTTCTGGACCATCATAAAAGCAGTTTACACTTCCTAAGAGGACGTGACGAGAGTTTAATTACTAGCAATTTACGGAGATGTTGGTACATATGCTTGTAGGTAGCACAAAACTGCATTGCATCTAAGCCTCAAAATATTTCACAATAGATCCAGACCAAGATCCCCACCAACATCCTCAAAGAGAATTTCAAGCTCTCTTCCAAAAGCACAGAATAAAAATGCTGCCAGAGCGCAGAGTCTGCTCACGCATAGGTCTGCACCCGTATCAATATTCTCAGAGCATCAGCCACCACACCAGAAACAGCTCCCTTCGTGACATCCCGACCCCGGACTCAACTCCCGACGCGAGAGCGGGTGATCAGATCGCTCCGTCTCCCTCACTGCTAATGGAAGCTCATCTCTACCGACACCAGCCTGCCTGAAATCAAATGAAAGGCTCAGATCTTCTGTAATGCCCATTAGGCTGCAAGACAACCACATCTCCAAAAATGACCTTTTTAAGCAACATGGATTTTTTCCTTTTGTCTGCCATCCTCCAGTGGCTGGGTACCATTAGAATTTGCCCCAGCCAAAGGCTCTCCAAGGGAAGTCGCCAGTGAAGACTAATGAGAAGGGCTGAGCCACTCTTACTCTGAAAGGTGATGAGTAATTACTGACTCTCCAAAGTAAAGTTGATGTAAGTAATCAATGTCCAGTACTTCTGAACACAGGAATGAAATGGTATTTGAGAGAGACTGAGGAAAATGGGAAGAAAGCGAGGAAAAAAGATAATGCTTTACTGTGGAAAAACCCATTGTGAACAGTCCTCGGCACCCTTTATTCCAGCCAAAATGTGAGGTCGATTAGCTCTCTTCATTTGCACTATAAATTTAGCAACTCTTCCACTTTCCAGATGAATTTTAATTGCATTACATGCTATTGATTTCCCAGTCACAGAGGACATCTCCAAGAGTTTATTTTGTGCTACCATTAACCACTTTTACAAATATTAAATAAGAAAACAATGACACTTACTTCACTCAACCTGCAAACACCACAACTGAATTTTATCTTTACTTTCTCCCAGACTCATTCTTGGCACCCCATCCACCTAGAGCTTTCAATGCAATCCCAAATTCCACTCTTTCCCGGCCTCCAAGCAAACGACCTGTACTTACATCTCCATTTCATCAAAAACTTCAGACATTCAAAACATTCATGGGAGTTTGTCTGTTTTGGTTAAGCAAACAGAAAACCTCCCCAAAACATGTGGATTAAAATTCACCTTAGTCCAAAAAGGAGCAGCCTAAGTTTATACAGCCTGGATGTCCCTCTTTAAGATCATCTCCATTATCTGTTCACTGCATCACCATTGCTAGTATGGATGACTTGTGGTTAACTAGGAACTTCTAGTAGAAGGAGACTGCATGAAGCAAGTGTTCCTAGAAGATCCAATGTTCTGGAAATCTGGAGTTTATAAAGACTACGCTCGCAGGGGAGGAGAACGAGGAATGGGAGTTTTTCTCTCCCCTTTTTCCTTCACACTACAGGAAAAAGATAAGTAACTTGGTTTAAGCAAAGTTAGCACCGTACTCCGTTTTCAGTAGATGGAGTGCTATACATTGACAGCCAACAGCAACCCGAACGCTGTACGTACCTGGATGTATCGCAAGGCACTCCTTAGGACACTGAGGTTTGAGGTCTTCTTGTCGTCTACGTTGGGGATGTTGCGTTTTAATGTCTCAAAGCATTCTTTCAAATGCGCACGTCTAAAGAAAACACAGGTGGTTTGTCAGCTTGTGGGAGCACACACCAGAAATCAATTTAGCAGAGGGCGAGAGCTTAATTTGGGCCTTAATCCAGCAAAGCACTTACACATGTGCATAGCAGTCACCAAGACTACCTGCATGCTAATAACTGAACCAGCTCAATCCAGCAGAAAGACTATGGAGTTGTATGCCTGGATTCTAGTCCTAGCTTTGTTAGGAAACCATTGTGCAATCTTAAGTGAAATATCTCATCTCCCTGTGCTGTTGCTTCCACTTTCACTGTATTTCGATTTAGCTAGTTAGACTTATAAGAGTTTTGGATCAGGAATTGGTCTTTATTCTGTACTCACACTGTACACTGACCCCTGATCTTGGCTATTTTATTATTTTAAATCCAAAGAGAAGTTACACCGTTATGCACGTGGGGATTTACTTTGCGGGATCAGGGCTTTGCAGGGTTATTGTAATGCAATTACGCAGGTAAGTAAAACATACCGGGAAGCAAGAGATGCAGAATTGAGCTATAAGAAAGCAAAGCAATACTGCAAGATTCATTAAAAGTCACTAGGAATTTTGTTCAGGTTATTTGTTAAAAAACAAACAGAGAAAAAAAATGCCAAAGCCAAACAAATGACAGACTAGGCCAAAAAAAAAAAAAAAAAAGGGAATTACAATTAAAAAAATCAAACCCCTGGCTTTCTACGCACCTGTTCTTCTCCAATTTATTATGTACTTCCCTGGTCCCAACCCTGTAACCCAAACAGAACAAAGATAAACTCAGTGTCAGGTTTAAAACTACCGCCATTCAACCTGTACTTTCAGCAGTGTGTGTGTGTGTCTAGGATATACAGGTAAATATTCAAAAGCAATAGAGGTGTTCAGTTATCACTGTTTTAATATTAGTGCATATATATTTCTACCTATACTCTACCAAGATAAAATCCATACCTTACATGCATATCAGATGGGATAAGCATTACGCATATCCTGCCCACAAGATACAAACAGGTATAACGTGTGTATATACACAGACACAGCTACTATTAACGACAGGGAAAGACACAAAGTATGAATTGTATGCATTTATACAGTACTAGATAGCCCTGATTCTGACCCATTTCTGATCTACGCCTACACTCCAGTGGGGTAAGATTTATGCAGTTTCAAATTAAAGTGTACAGGACTTGGCAGACACACTTCAAACTGCTTTAGTTTTTTACTGTGCCTGAAATAACACAGCTGAGCATAAATATGGAATGAAGTAATCCAGGAATCCTCCAGTCACTGCTGAAGGAAGAACCAGGGCGAGCTTCTGGTTTTGGGGTTCTGGTCTGTCCCCACTCTCTGAATCAGAGGAATACTTTTAGGGAAAGCCAAACAAATTCATGTTATCTTAGTTTTTCAGCTACAGTGGTGGTAAAGTACATTAGTAGACACGTGGACATTTCAAATACCTTCCATACACTATGTAAAGTAATTATTTGCCTTTGGCTGAAAATACACCAACACTGAGGTGAGCATTTCAGGAGGTACGTTAATATTTAATAAATATTCAGATATTTAAAAACAAATATTGGACAGCCTTTCCCCATGAAACATTTACAAGCTGAAAAAGACATCTTATCTCTGCTTATGCCTACAGGAGTAATTCTGGGGAGGCAAGGAGCAGGCACCTTGGGGTAACCCATCAAAGTGCATTTCAGGAAACCTTTGCAACTTGCTCAGCATCAGACAGGTATTTTTCTGGTGTGTCTATGCCAAGAGCTCTACAAATCCTGCACAGTAAAATGCTCTGACGGCAGCACAGACACAGCGGTGATGCTGCACTTTGCACTGGGACAACAGCCCTCCCGACTTCCCGGGAGCAAAGCTCGGTGTGACGGCACAAGAGCAGTTTGCCGGTGCAACCGCAGCCGTGCCGCTGCCCGCACAAGTGCCGCTCCGACAGCAGAACTCCCGCAGCCTTCACTGGTACCCCTGTGCCATCGGAAACCCCCTCTACAGCCACCTGAACCCCCACAACACTGTCAGTGACAGGTTTGCTTGATTAAAGCACAAATATACTTGTCATTTCTGCAGCTGAGCATTTTATAGACAAGCTCTAAAGATCACAGTCTATCTTAGAGGAATTATATTGGCATTTTATAAAGGCCATTATCTTTACAAATTCTTATCTATGTTACTTTTGCTGTTTCCTTCTATGCATTTTGGGATCTCTACACCCCAAAGGACACTATGAACCCCTTTTTTTGTCCATGACATCTTACATCTCTTCCTGCTCCCACCAGGTGATACTGAAACTGCCACTCCTCGCATGGAGGCCGTCCACAGGGAAGGTCAGTACCAGCTCACAGCCCCGTGTTCACGCTCCTCTCTCAACTGGGTTACAGTGGTTCTGCATTACAGCTTAAAGCAAACGCCGTAAGAACCGTAAGGACTTGGGGAAAAGAAAGTGAACTGCCACGTCCTGACCTTCTGATACATTCAAAATACTGAGGTCCATCCAGGAGGGAGCAAAAGGCAAGGCCAGATTTTGAACTGGCCAAAACATTTCTCCCAAGCAGGTCGCTAGCCCGGAAAGGACTACATTTGGTCTGTCTCTTCTGCTGGCACTTGTTTAGGCTGGGTGGAGCGGAGCGACTAGCAGGGCCTCCAGCTCTGCCGGGTCTACCTCAGCACGGCAGCCCGCGCCGCACGGGAGCACGGCTGCACAGCAAGAGGGGACTCCAGCTGGCATTTAGTCCAGCAGCATCTCCTCTGAACTCCCGACCAGATCCCCATCCCTGCCCTGAAACCAGGGGTACATTTGCTTTATTGCACTGAACAGGCAGGACACAGAGCAACTTTCGGCCCAGCCTCCGTGGGGTGAGCATACCATTTTAAACACCAGTGCAAAGAGTTTTCTACCAGCTGCAGGCAGTCGGGAGAATGGCCAGAGGTCTAGCAACACGGCCCAGGAGGAAAGACTGAACAGATCCAGGTCATTTATCCTGCAGGAAGGAAGAGTGAGGGGCCAAGGGAAACAGGTAAAAGCTTGCTGCAAAGAAGGGAACGATTTGTTCTCCCAGTCCACAAGAAATAATACCAGACGACGTATTAGGATACTGTGGTCTGGAAACAACCGCCTAAGGAGAAGACAGAGTCTCCATCAGCCAAAGGCCTCAAGAACAAGTTAGACAAACACTAACCTGGAGCAACATCAGAGTCACAAGTCCTGTCCGAGGGTGGGGACAGATTAAACAGCCTTCAGTCCCTTCCAGCTGCAGGAGTTTTGAACAAGCAGGACGCCCTTAGCACTTACAGCACTTAAGAAACTGAAAGAGCAGCTAAGGTGATCTTTGTCCTGGGAAATAACACCTCCCAGATCACATCCCAGTTTTCAAGAAAGTTCCTGCAAGCAGCATTGCTGCACGATTTCCCTGACCAGTATAAGCAGAGATCTTTAGCCAAACATAATACCAGATGCCACCTGAGATCAGACAGGCAGTGCTGGGACTTGCTTCCTAATACAGTTCTGTCTTGGAAAAAGAAATCCTTGTACAGAATCCTACAGTGTGTAGTCAGGGAGGAAAAATAAAAAACATCAAGCTAAGAAACCCTGCTATCAAAAAACCAAACAGACATCCAAACATCCATGGATCTTGGTATTTCTGATCTGACAACTCTTTGCAAAAGCAGTAGCTGCTCCAGGTCGATGCAGCTTTCGGAATCATTTTTGTCTGGTCCCTCTCAGAAGCCTCCACACACAAGGTGCACTCACCCTCCAGGTCTCTTCTTCTGCTCATTTGGTTTCGTGTCTTCTGCTGGAGCCAGCTTCAGAGCACCGAGCTGCGGGGGTGCTGCCGGGTGCTGCAGGGGCTGGTGCGGCTGGGGCTGGATGGGCTGCTGAACCACATGGTGCTGGGAGATGGCCAGGACTGGCGCCGCGTAGTGCTGGAGCTGCTTCGGGCTGCCCGACGGGGGTGTAGGAGCCTTCCCGTCCGGCAGAAGCGGGCCTGGCGGCCTCTGGATGACCGGCGCCACCGCAGATGCTTCCTTAGTGACACTGGGAGTGTTTACAAGGGGCTGGTGGCGTTGTACGAGCGGCGGGGACAGGGCGGTCTGGGCTGCTTGCTGGGGGGGGCTGGTGACAACGGGGATGGGAATGACTGAAATGGGGGCTGCCAGGGNGGCACCAGCAGTTCGCTCCGGGGCTCCTCCGGGGGAACGGCACTGTTGGCCCGCGGCGTGCTGGCCTTGCCGGCCTTCTTCTGCTCCTGCTCCCTCTCCAGGCGGAGCTTCTCGTGCTTCTCATTCTCCTCTGAAAGAGAAACACGGAGAGTGATTAATGGCGCTCCCCTGACCTTCCCCACCCACAGGCCTCTAACCGGGCTGCTGACTAACTGCCCGCCTTCCTGAGAGGGAAGCGGAGGCCTTGGGGCTAACGCGGCCCGGCCCACGGCACACCCCGAGCCCACGGCAGGACCTGCGCCCCGGGAGACCCCTCTAGGTCCCAGCCATGCTGCACCTTCCGCTCATTGCCCTCTCACTCCAGCGTGGACGATTTGAATATAAACCACGTGCTGCCCCCACGTTCAGCCCTTGAGACCACGCTGCCAAGGCGGCTCCTGGCTCCTCCGCCGTTTGCAGCACCCCCGACATCCCCCGGGACACCAGGATCGCCGATGAAAAGCAAGACACCGGCCGACCAGCCGCCTTCTCCCCCGCCCCAGCACCGCGCGGAGAGACACGGCCTGATCCCTCCCCATCCCAAGGTCCAAACCCACAGATCGCAAGGCCTTTCTGCCAAGGGCAAACATTACTGAGCTGAACGAGATTAATGAACCTTTGAAAGCTCTGGCAGGACCCGGCCGGGAGCCTGTGCCCGCTCCTCAGAGGGATCCGGTGTAGGTGCGGGATCCGTCCCCGCTTGCCCTTGCGCAAGCCCGCAGGGATGGATTCAGCACTCCGAGTGATGCTTGCTTCTCTAACACCTTCCCAAAGCCCTCCCTGCTTGTGTCCGTACGCAAACACACCACTGCACTCTGCTGTATAGCAGAAGAAATCAATCCACAACAAAACACTTTCAATTCTTCCTTTTCTATTTTTAAATTGGCCAAGAGCTATTGAGCCCGCCCGGGCCCTCTGACAGCCCCAGGACAACACTGACGTTCGTCTCCAGGGAGGTAAGAACAAGCCCAGAGACCAGCCCTGACTAACAGCACCCTGGGAAAAACCGTGCCTTTAGGCTCGCCTCCTGAACCGGAGCCAGCGTGCCGGAGTCGGGGAAACCTGGTGAGCCAGGCGTCCCCCGCTCCCCAGGACACCCAACGGCCGAGAGATAAACAGCAGCCGCAGCTGCTCATCACCAGCCACCCGGGCAGGGCAGGGCAGGCTTCTTAGGTTAAAACACCCTGTATTTTACACTATCAAGTGTAAATCTTAGCTCAATGGACTTTAGACTGATACAAACGCGTCAGGGCACTCCTTGACTGCTGTGGATTTCATTCAGGCTCTTAAACTTAGCTTTGATGGGCGTGCGTTCCTACATGTTTTTAGAACACTAGACAAAGTAAATGAAATCTGTGTGGCCCGACTAGCAAAATAAACCTCATTAAATGTGATCCAGGTCTCCGGCTTTAATTGTGTGAACATAGCACAAATGAAATTTATTTATACAAGTCCTGTGGCGCCAGTGGCCCTGGCATCTAGACATCTCACAGGCTTAGTCAAGGATCTCCAAACCCACTGTCCATGAAGCTCAGCAGATCCCATTCCTGACAGCCTCCAACGTGCTGCAACAAAAAATGGTGCAGCAACAGCATGCTTGGAGCTACGATTCTTCATAGTAATATACAAATATTTGGAAAATAAACCCTTACTTCATCAAGCAGGGGATCAGAGAAATGATGCACACAGTCTGGTGTCCTGTCTTTTACAGTGGCCAATATCAGGTAATTCAGAGGAAACTCTAGGAAATATCCCGAAAGAGCCTGTCCACAGGCGAAACTTGGCTTGACCTAAACGCTGAAGTCGGAGTGTGTATTGAGGAAGTTTGATAGAAAAGCATGTATACTGCAACCTGGAATTACCAAGTTATGCTCAACCCCCCAATTATCTTCAGTAAGACGCTGTATCAAATACAACAAGTGGAACACGGGGAAAAGGGCCCCCCGGTAAGGCAACCTCACCAGCTGCGGAGCTGCCCAGTCCTCACACACCACCCGGGGGGCCCTGCCGCTGCCTGGGTACTTTCTCACCCAGCTTTTGATTTTGAGGGGTGTAGTGCAAAAGCAACAGAGAGCAATAAAGGGAACAAACCCTTTATTCCCGATTCTGAATGACCTGTGGTACATGTGGCCGCACAGCGTCACTGTCCCCGACTCACAGACGACGTGATTCCCAAGTTCCCTTCAGCCCAGGATTTCTACAGCGTACACCGTATTTCCTCCAACCTTCACTGCGGCACTTTGGCCCAACTCTGCTCGCTGGTTGCCTGAACAACTCTGTCAGAGCCACCCCAGGCCTGCAGCAGCGTCCGAGACCCCCAGCGCAGGAGGCCAGCGAGGAGTGCCCAGAGACACGCAGCGGGGGCTTCAGGGACGGCAGCCCGGCACCGTACCTGCTAGCGGAGGGGGGAATCAAACCTTACAAACCTTAGCAGCCCTAGTTCCACACTCAGCTGCAGCAACAGCCCGAACACACACGCCTGGTGAGACCGGGAATGAGGTCAAGCACCCAGCTGACAGGGTAAATACTGTCCAGCACCTACACGAGGAGAAAGCAACACCTGGATCGAGCTCCAGCGCCAGGGCTGCATCGCCGGTCTCCGACCCTGCGGCACCTGGGAAAGCACCATGTGAAATTCAGTGATCTGGAAGGATTTCATATCCAAAGAGCACTTTTCCCATGGCTGCCCAAGACTCAAATCCAAAATTTTAATTCAACTCCTTACAGCACCAAGTAGGAGGGTAAGTGAGCTCAAGATCTGACTGTCTCCAACACGTGAGGTGGTTTGAACAGAAGTTCAGAGTCTGAATGCAGTATTTCTCTATATTTTCTCAACAATTATCAACATTTCCTTAAAGGAATAAGTAAAGCAGGGCAGGGTGGCAAAAACCCCAGCAGGAATCCCGATGTAAACAACACTAATCTTAGCTACCGATGATTTCGGACTGGTTCAATTGAACAACATTAATAACTAATAAATAAAAGCCCTTTGTCTGCAATTCTTTTGCTCCACTTTGCTGCTTGGTTTGCAGCCAGAGCCAACGTGATGGCCCTGGCACAGGACGCACGAGGAAATTCAACCCCGGTGACCTGCTGACTAATTGTTTTCTCTGTGCACGTTTGGCCAGGCAGCCAGCGCCGGGGCGCACCGGTAGCTGCCTCTGGCAGAGGGAGAGCGTCCGGACGCCGACCCGGCGCCAGCTCCGGACGAAAGACACAACTTTCACCCCGACGTACAACTGCACCGTGCCGGACAGGAGGGCAGCAGCAAAGAAGTCAAGTAATGGAAGCTCCTGGCACTGCTCGAGGTCTGATGAGGACAGCAGAACCTGCCCATGCTGAATTCACTTCTGGAGCTAACGTCGCGATAGCAGAGGATCTAGAACGGAGACCTGCAGCTCAGGTCTGCGCTGACGGCAACGCTTTCCAGTGCACAAGCAGGAGTCGGCAGCGAAATTCCTACCACGAGTAATTTTCATTCATCGAGGAAGCTGAGAGAACAGGAAAGTAAGGTTACAAGCGCGCATTACTGATCAGAAATATTTATGTAAATGTCTCTGCGAAGCAGGTGCAGCCCTCAGGCTGCTGACAAGCTGCCAACAAGGCCTTTGGTGTTGCAAATCTTGAGAACCCTTGAGCTAAAGTTTACTTCAAGGATTTTTTAGCCAAGATCTGACACCAGTGAGCCAGTGTCCTGTGTCCGACTTGTCCACAGGCAAAAAGGAACCACGCTATCGACCCCTCCAGCCACTGAGAGGACTGAAGGGTCTCTAAGCCATCTCTTCCTAACACACACACCCCCCTTCAGGACACAAACACTTCACCGAGCTATGAAGATCTGTCTCCTGCTCACTTTGTATTCACACCTTGCAAACAAACTCAAGACACGCTTTAAAAAAGCCCCCTAAGGCTCTTCGTTTTTCCATATGAAATAAGTTCACCCGTTTTCCTCCAGAGATATAGATAAAACCAATGAACAGTGACCAGCGCACCGTGCGCCCAGACACACGCGTGGCTCATTCTTTCACACGCGGTGCCCTCGGCACAGGAGCCTCTGCGAGGCCAGCACGGAAAAAGCACGCAAGGCTGAGGGCGTTTTCTTGGGCCCCGAGGGACAGCTGAGCCGCCGGGTGCGCACCAAAATTATGTGTAATTTCCACTCATTCTTGACACCCTCATCAAAGGGACCGAGGACCGAATGAATCAAGGGAGCGAACCAGCCCTGCACGCCCTCAGGGGGTGGGAAGCACAACCGAGGTCACCCTGCCCACACCACACCGCCTGCCAAAAGGCCCACGTTGCGAGAGCGGGGGACCTCAGCCGCCCGGCCCAGCCACCGAGGCGACACACCGTAAAGGAGGACGACAGCAACGCCAGCAGCAACAGGATGGAACAGCAAATCTTGTCGCAGGAGGACACAGAAACAGGGTCAGCGCTCCTGACCGGCGGACTGGTGCTATTTTAGAGCCCTGATGGTCCACAAATACACAGTGCCAGGCGCTCTTAAATTTATTACCTAATCATCTGCTGGGTTTAAATTTATCTCCTCCCTTTTGCCTGCCCTGGAAATGCCACCCATCTGCAACAGCAAGCGCTGCCAGCAAAGGGAGCCGCCGTGCAGCCAGAACCGCACGTGCCTCCTGGGCTGGCACCGTGGCCCAGCAGCGCCAGGGCACCTCGCTGAGCCTCCCGCCTAAGTCGTGCTGCAAGAGCACTGCATGAGCATGACTTTACGGTATTTTAATGCCCTTTTTAATGCTCCTATTTTGTACTATCAGTACTGAGAATTTATCAACAGCATGTGCCTTTGCATAATCAAGCATCTTACCTCTACATATGCTTAAAGGTCCCTCCCCAGTAGAGAGAGAGAACATTACTTAACTTCATGAACAGTTAGGCAATGGCAGTTCTGTGGTGTAATTTTCTGAATAGTTTGAAGTGTTTCTCCGAATCATTCAATGCTTCTGGGAGCTTATACTGCACACCATGAACCATTACAGACCCGCAGAAGAGTGCCCTGGATTTCACTCACACCGGTTCTACGGCAGCGTCACCCACAGGAGTCATTCCTGGTTCACACCAGGAAAGTGCTGGGGACAGAAAGAGTCTCCAGATTTTTTCCATTCCCGAGGCTGGCCCGGCCGCACTTGGGGAGGGGGACCGCCACGCTGAGGAAGGGCAGGCTGGAGCCTGTTGGTTTCTGTTTCTGCAGGTCCCAGACTCCGGAGGGGAGAACCAGGAAAGGGAAGATAAGAACCGAGTCAGCAGTACTGGGAGACCAGTAATGCTCAGCCTGAGCCAGGCTGAGTCATAACTAAGGCTGCTGACACAAGAGGCTGTGCCAGCAAACAGCCGTTGGCGCTTTCAAGAGCCTAGAAATATGCTGGAGGACTGAGACCGCTTCAAAATTGTGACCCCTTTCTCTGAGCCCCTCCGAATTTTGGCTGACAACAGCACAACGCAAGCCCAACTTCTCTCCCCCATCTCTGCTGAAACCACTGTTCAGTGTCCATCCCTTCACACCGCTGCTTCGCCACCAGTAACGCGGCAGCCCTGAGACACAGCGCTTCTCCCCGAAAAGCCCCGGGCTCCCGGCTGTGCCCGCGGCTGCAGCAGGTCCTCACCGGTGAGACCACGGGAAAGAGCCGGCTGCAAGGCACCCGACGACTCTTCAGCGAGGCCGCTCGCTTGCTGCTGCTCACCTAGGTGCTGCATTCAGACTGCAGCCTGCTACCAAGACATCCCATTTTCATTTCTATTAACACTGGGCCACAAACATTGTATTCTTAAAGAAAGACTAAACCGCATTTTAAAAGCGTGCTATTCACAAAGGATACTGAAATGCTTAGAAATCAGAAGCTCGTGATACACTCCAGGAGAGTGAGAGCTAAGCCAGCCCTCCTGGGATTTCAATTTCAGGGTCTGAAAGACCCCAGCTCCCTCCTGATACTCCTCTGCTGAGCTATCCTCACCGCACCGGCACACTGCACACTCCTCATTCCTTACCTGCAGACAGTGTCACCGTTCACTTTTAATGACAAAAGTACTTGAATCTCCATTTGCTCAGCCAGAGGATGATAACACATTTATGTCATATCTGTAGAAGCAAAGAAAAATCAGCCTTCACATAAACTATCCCGCCTTAGCACCAACCAATACAGACCATCAGGGGTTTCAGCATGACGGGCTTATCTGTGACTCTTAGAAACCAAGTGACCTCAGTATCCAAACCTGAAATAAACTAGAGAAATGACAAGATGATCCTCTCGCCTGATAAAATCTAGGGTGCAGACACGCTTTATTCCTACTTTAGAGACAGATGGCTTACGAGGAAGTGAGGACTTCCCTTCAACAAAACCACTGCAGCTCCTAAAACGCAGAGAGAAAGGTTGGAAAGACCCTCAAGAAATCTCGTAGTTCATCTCCCAAGCCGCAAAGAAGAATCAACCATAACTAAATAATACCTGGCAGATGTTTCTCAAAGCAACAGCTTCTCAAATCTCTACGGATAATTTACATTGTGCTTTAATTTGCTATTCCAGTGCTTAACTGAAACCCTGAATCAGCTCCAGCTAGTCATTTTAGCGGCATCTTAGTTACAACTAACTCTTAGCGGACAGAAGACAGAAATAAAGGGCCAGGATTTAGCAGTACCACAAAGGAAAAGAAAACAGATCAAGACTGCTAAAAAAATAAAACCATCGTGGACAGCCTTATACACACACAGACCACCCCAGTGCCTTCACGCCGTAAAGGCACCGAGCACGCCGCGTGCTGTCTCTGCTGCCGCACCGAAGCTTGGCAGGCTGGACCGATGTAAAACCCTTGTTGCACCTTTCTGCTGAGTTCAGGGTAAAGTGCGGGAGAGCAGCGGCTCCGACAGGCAGAGCGGGCACCAGGACTGACTGCCGACTCTGCTGGAGCCAGTCTGCGGGGCCTCACCTGGGCAGACAAGAGCAGAGCTGTTTCTACACCAGACGCTGTCTCAGTGCTTTTCCACTGAGCATCGGCATTCTTAAGAAATAAGGAGACAAAGTGATGTGTTCTGATAAGCCGTTATTCGCAAGTTGAACAGCTTCTGTGTCGCAGTTCAGAGCAAAAAGCGGCACTGAGGGCAGGCAGGATCCAACGCCACCCGCTCCAAGGCACACGGGGAACCCGCTGTCTCCCCTTCTGGCCCTGGGACAGTGTGACGCACTGAAGTCTGCAGAAACACAGCGAACGGTGGTGCGCTTTAAATGGTCGAAAAGAATGGTAAACATGAGCTGACTTAATACAGCGTATTATAAACGAATTAGGTACTCTTAAAGCAAAAAGCCCAGACACTTGATGTGCCCTCAGAAGAGACTCTGAGACCCCACTTCATCTGCCGCTCGCAAGCAGGTCTCAGGCTCTCGGGATGCAAGCGGTCTGCAAACTTCTTGTATTTTACACACGCCAGAAACTGAAGCAAAGGCAGGTTAAATGACTTCATGTCACACACTGAGTCATGTCAAAACCGGATCTGTCGGTTAATTACCACCCTGTTAGGTAAGTGTATTTGCTCGACACCAGTTCACGTAATGTTCCTCGATCCCCGTGACAAGAACGACAGCCCACTGCTGCACCTTCATCCCAGGGCTGTGCCAGGAGTTGTTTTCACAGGCTGCTTACACCAGCCAGCTCTCTCCCCAAGCAAATGAATGGAAGTGTGCAGATTACCCTTCAGAATCCTACCTCCGTACTTGAAACAGAAAAGGAGATAAGAATCCAAGGGCATCTGCCCATCAAAGCACACTACGCGTGCACAGGAGTCAGAAGCTTTCCTCGATCGCCCAAATTGGCTGCACCAGGGCAGTTATCCCCGCCATCTCCGAATTCACACAGACATTGCTCCCAGTCACAGAGCAAGGCTCTTCCCAAAGTTAATGTCTAACTGGGAGGGTCAGCGTGCCAGCAGCCCAGAGGAAGAGCAGGTTCCTGGGGCAGGCCACATCCTCCTCCAGCACACATTACAGCCCACGTTACACTGCCATTCCGCTCACCTTCACAACAAAAACCCTGAACCTACAGCATCCTCTGCCGATGGTCCAGGCACACACTAGACATGTGCTCCTCATCAAAAATACTTGGTACGGTCTTTGTTTGCCCAGTTTCCTGCAAATTGACAACAGCTCAATCTACATCACACCTAAAACTACTGCATGTCCTCACCAGGAAGATCCTGCCATTTGGCCATTGCAATTTTAATCAGAGAGAACAAAGCTAATCAAAACCAGAGTGATAGACTTGTTCGAATGCTTCAAGCTGTCAGCTGGTAGCAGGAGATTTTCCAGAGGGAGATAGCTGCTCTGCCTGACCGTCTGACAGCACCCAAATCATCAACCGATCTATGTGAGGTGCTGCCAAGTCCTCTCAAACCTTCTCCTGTGTATGAAGGAAACAGTCAAGAATGCGACCAAAATTTCATACAGTGGACATGGAATTCAGATGGTCCTGTTCATACCAGGCAATTTTGGAAACGCGGGAGAGAGCGCTACAGAGGGAAAATGAGTTTGATCTCTCTCCCAGCATCTCTCACTAGCTCAGGCTCGCCAGCCGAAGCAGAACCAGCTCCCACCTACCCTGCTGAGGTCACTCCAGACAGCCTCTCTGTCCCTTGCCTCTTCCACACACAGAAACACAAACACACTGTCCAGGGACACTGGGAATCCCATTACCAGCAACAGCACTTAGGCACAGTTCCTGGCAGCACTACCTGTGTCATGCACCAGGCATAAGACATGTGCTAACACACGGCACATCCATCGCCTTCTGCAGGGTTATCACCGCCCTGGAGGCTCTCCCGAGCTACCACCAGATACACATCATGCTTCTCATGTAGAACCCTGAGCACACAAACACAGATGAAAGAACCTTCTTTATCAGATGCTGCTATGAAAAAGATCAGAGGCCGAAGGAAGGACAAGGAAAGCCCAAGGGAATCTTTAACTAGCAAGTGGAGTGAATTGTATCATCAACAAGACAGACCTGATTTCAGTACAAAACACTCCTTATTCATCCCTGTCCCATCCTCTACAATGCAACGCAGGCAGCTTCCAGTCAGGAGATGTTGTGATGTTCAGTGAGTCTGGGGCTTTCTACACTCCACCCTCCACATCCAGCTAGACAGGAGACGGGGAACCAGAAAGCTCAACTTTACTTCTTGCCTTATCAAGGCGCAGCTTTAGGTAAGGCACTTCACATCCCTGCACCTCAGCTCTTCCACCTGTGACCTTTCAAAAGTGCTGCAAAATTTAACTAAGGACTATCAAATGCTTTGACGTCCCTTGGTGAAACGTACAATTTATCAGCAAGTGGAAGGGAATTTTGCCTTTTTTTTTTTTGGCAAGGAAGACCTGCAAACCCTATATGCTGTATTTTGTATTTGTATTATTGTTCCCTTTCTAAGCATACCCGTATGCCTGTATGTGTAGAGAAGACAGGAGGGGATGAAGATGGGACATGAAGGACAACTTATGTACAGTTTTACTTCTTCTCTCAGACCACAGCGGTACGTGTGGCTCTGCCTGAACCGGAGCCCCCAGACCAGCCTGCAGGGTGGGCAGCCAGCGCGCTCCTCAGCACCGTGTATCCCAAACACCTGAGAAGCAACAAGTTAAAAACAAAGAAACCCTTTCACATATTGCATGTGATTACACTGTGGGACTCACTGCCACAAGATACCACTGAGAGGATCAGAGCTCTCTTTAATTCGAAAAGGAAAAAAAAGAAGTTTTGATGTTTGTATAGCTTTATCAGGTTTCAGGAAGTTCAGCATTTTATAGGCAAAATTCAACGGACGTGCCCCACAGTACAGAAAAAGGCACCAGCGGGGTTAAGCAGATTCCCAACTTCCAGCCCTGCTGCTGACCTATGATGCAGTGCTGCTTCACAGAACAATGAGATGAAAGTTACTTTAGTGCAACAGGAGAGATGAACTGTGCGAACACCATCAGATTTGGCAGGGGTCCTCTGCTGCAGCCGGTGTGACTCCCTCACCCTCCACCACCAGCCCTGGTTGCCCACACCAGGTTTGCACTCATCATAAAGGAAAAAAGGGAAAGAAATAGAGGAAAAGGTGAGCACAACAGCTAGTCTAGCACTTGAGTAACAAGGTAGGTTAGGATTACGTGAGGCAATTATTTTCCAGAAGCCAGCCTGCTGTCAGTTTATTCTGTGGTTTCGTAGGCCTGTGCAGATTCCAGAAAGCGAAGCTTGTGTTCATGTCTAGCAGAGCCATTTCCACCTGCCACTGTGGCACTGGCGTCCTCCGGGGCCGCAGCGTAGCCCTCCTGTACCTGGAAGCCTTTGAAAAAAGATAAACACCGCACCGTTTGTCAGGAGGCACTTTAACTTCTCCTGAAAGAAATCCAGGTGGATAAGCTGCCTGCAGCTCGCCAACGATGGCCACATGCCCCCAGAGACGCTCAGCGCCTGCACGCATCCTGAGCTGGTCAGACACCAGCCAGCTCTGGCCTAAAAGCCCTACGGGGTTTCTGGAGACGCGTCCCAACATCACACTGATGAGACCTGTTGAGAGACACCAGAGGAGGACCACACCGAGCACAGCACCACGCTGTTCCCGAAACATGGATGCTGGGCATGAGCCGCTCCTCTTCTTCACCCATCAGCACTAGGCGGGTGGCACTACAGCCAAAGAAAATCTTTCTGGTCACCACACACCTTGTTATCAATCCCATGCAATTAAGATGTGTGCCAAAATGGCAGTTAGATGAGCCGGGGAAGGCCAGCATTATGCTTACAGTTTGGTCTCCACCCTCGCTGGCAATGTTCAAAAAAATGAAAGGCTATAAACATAATAGAGCAGCATCAAGCAAAGCAGAGAGTGCAAGATGAGTGGGTCGTAGACGAATAGCTATGGGAAAAACTCTAAGAAAACAAATATTAGTTACTTACAATTATAAATAAACGTGTTTTATTAGACCACGGAACATTCTCGGATTAACCTAAATTCAAAGAAATTGGCCACCCTCTAATTCAAGTCAAATGCCTCTGGAATTTGCAAATAACAGACAGAAAAAGGATCTCGGTTTGCAGGTTTGTGCACGTATAAACATATGCATTTATGTGCACGTGAGCCACTTGTTTACAGAAAAAAGGGTTATCAGCAGCAACGTTATGAAGCATGAAAGCACAGATGTGGACGAGACAAGAACGCTTCAAAACCCTGACTCCCAAAACAATCAGAAACGCTGAAGTCCGTGGCCAACAGTGCACGTCCAGGGTGTGTCAGTTACTGTTTGTATTCCCATGGTGTTAATATTAGAATAAGAAATGTATAACAACAACTACCTCCCTCACCTCCCCCAAATCCGTTGGTTTTTTCCCCATAAATTGATGAGATCCAAATAAAATTATTACTAGTATCACCATTTACATAACATTTGTCATCGTGTAGGAGAACGGGTCTGCTGAGCGTATAAATAGGAGTACTGATGATGAGCCAAACCACTGAAGTTTCATTTTCGTTTCATCTCTCCGCATATCTACATAAATCCGTCACATGCGTTTGTAAGAAAATATTTCCGAGTCATACAAGCCCAGCACAAAAAAGCATGCAACAAAACCAAGCATGCTCACAGGATCAAACCGGGATGTGCAATGAGCACACAAGCAAAAGCGCCTCCAAAAGTCACTATTTTAAGTCAGTAAATAGCAGAAATGTTTATGTTATGGAAGTGTCATCAAGAGTGAGGATTCTATAGAAGTAAAAATCATTAGATATATCTGGGTAGTTGTTCAATTAATAAGCATACAATTCCCTCTAACTTAGTCCGTTACTTGCCTTTCATTTGCCCCCAGTTAACTGGGCGATAACAACCAACCCCTTGTGCTGTCTCCTTCAAATTCCAGCAAGTGTTTTAGCAAAGCCTGAACTTCACTTTAATAACGAACGGCACAGCTCAAGGACCCCCCCAGCACTGAAGTCCTTTTCGCCCCCGAGGTCCCAATAACAACTGTACTACACTCCATCAAGCTGCTACTCGTACGGGTACATCTCAAGCTGGTGTATTTAGACTCTGCTCTTTTCAGCAATTTGAAATGTTGTTCTCTGAAATATTAACACATATAATATGTAATATTCAACAGGCTTTTGGGTAAACATCTTGTAAACACGGTTTGAACCATACTGTAGGCAGTGCCTGATTACCTAGGGACAGCAGAAGTGACACCGCTGTGCACAGACCACAGCAAACACAACCCCACAGCCTGGGTTTCCCTGCGCGGGTCGGAGGGGCCGGCAGCAGGGCTTCACCCCACCAACGGGCAAACCCGAGCAGCACTGCAAACCGCTCCCCAAAGCCATCAACGGCCCTCCGAGAGCGGAGGGCACAGAACCAGACTTGCTCTGGTCATAAATTAAGAAAAGCCTGCATGGTTCAATCTTCCACCGGTGGAAGAGGCTGAAGGAGCAGGAAAAGCCACGTGCGTACCTGCCGGGAAACGGAACAGAGCAGAGCAAAGGCATCGGGTAGGGCCAGGGAACGGGGACGTCCCGCGGCACCCGTGTCAGGTCTGAAAGCGCCCGGACGCCACGTGTGTGCTGACAGATGAATACAGCAGGACCTGACTCCAAAGTCGAGAGCCGCTTCATCTGCAGCCCTGCGGAATGCGGCAGCACGTGGATGGCCAGGGACACCAGCACCCGGCCTGCGCCGCTGGCCTTCTGGCGCTTCAGGGGCCTCGGGTGTCACGCGTAGCACCGCGCACCCTGCGGAAGGAGAAGGTAGGTGTTGGGGTATGCGCTGGGGTAGATGTCGATCTCACAGCTTTGCAGACACCACTTTCCTCCCTGAAGGGCCTGATTTCATTTCAGGTTAGTCCACAAAGCTCTCCCAGCTGCTGTACCCTGCACCACTCCCCAAAGCTTCAGATTATTCAAGCTGCACCCCAGTAACTATCAACCACAAAAAGAAGTACAAAGCAGTGACAAAACCTGCTGACCTGACCTCCCAGCAAGTCCAAGGAGAACGTGAAGATACAACTGCTTCTGCTTTCAGGGAATCCTGCTGCATCTCCTCTTTTCAGAAAGCTCTCCCCCTCGGTTACGAACCGCACACAGCGGCCGTCCTCCACCTCTGTCCAGCTGGGAAGGAGCCACGGTGCTCCCCACGAGGCACAACGAGCGGCTATGCCCCACACGCTGCGTTTTCACGTGCAGGCACCGCCGTGCTCCACGTCTCCAGGAATCCCCGTGAAGGGGACCAGCCGTACCTTAACCCTCTTCCCTCCCAAAGCCATTCTGCTCTCCTTTCTCCAAAACCTTTCTGGCTTTTCCTTCTGTCAGTTTTCTCCCCTATAAAGACAGGACGGTGAGCGTCTGGCTGAATGGAAGACTTTTTCCTCCTCTACTCCCAGGTTTGATAAAGCAACAGCCTAAGTATTTACGGTATCTTACCACCTGGTTGGAAGGAGTGCCTGGACGCCAGCTGGGCAGACCCACACGGAACGACCACAGACCGCGCTCACCATCCCGTTGGCAGGGACTCCCGAGCAGGTTCCCGTCCTGCTCTCCTGCCTGAGGCCGAGCACTCTGCAGCGCCGCTGTCAGCTCTCCGCCCAGCAGCCTTAAATTATTTTAGATTTTCTAATGCTGTTCCCAAATTGGATTGATTTTCAGGCCAGCCTGGACCCCCAGAGTTACGCAGTGTAACTGTGGGTGCAATGCGGACCGTAAAGCTTCCCTGTACACACATCTGAAGGGGAAGGAGAGGAAGAAGGCGAGGGAAGGAAGCCAATCTAGAACCTTTTATTGTTGCCCAAACAGTCTTTCCCAGCTATTTCTCTGCTTGTGCTCTCCCCTGACATCTTCCTGTTACCCGAAGTTCAAGCGACGGGCTCCTCCCTCTCCTGCCACACATCTTCCTGGTGCTCACGACTTCCCTAAGTAGCCACGTTCGCACTGACGCTGCTGCTCCACCAGCCAGTTCAGCCCCGACATGTCTGTCGCAGCAGAAATGGTAACCGCGCGGATGGCAGCAGAACACAAAGCGCCCGGTCACAAGCGAGGAAGTGCTGTGCTGGGTGCTCTGCAACTCACCCAGGCAGGGCTACCTGGAGCGGGCTTTGCTGTAAGAACAGCATCGCCACACACCCTTGCGTGCTGCTCCTTGTAACTAGAAAGCCCGCCCAATTTCTTTTTTTTTTGGTGCATTGCCTTGCCCATGCCCCACTTAGAAATAATTTCTGCCTTCAGAGGTTACCCAACACAACGCAGCAAGGTCACTTCTGCCCTCCTGCCTTGCAGGCGACACTTCTTCCCATGTATCCCAGATCCTCACTTGTTGAATCAGTTTACAAAACGTTCTCATAACGTGGCGTAGCTGGAACATAATTAAAATCTTTTCCAGCAGCAGAAGATATAATAAACAACCCTGCTTAATACCAGTTCTCCAATGTTTAACCTCTGCTATACCCAGAGCACAGTCGCCGCCTGTGAGCCGCAGAGCTGCGAATACTGACAGCCATTGAGCACGTCCGACCAGAAAGGCGAGGAAATTGCCACAGCCTTGAAAGAGGCGCTGGGAGCTCTGCCACCCGCCCCGCGGGGGGCTGCAGGGACAGCTCCCGCCTCGGCTGGGGCGCCAGGCTAGGGAAAGAGGACCACTGCAGTCCCTAAATCCACCTTTTTTTCTTATTCAGGAAGCCTCTTGCCCCTGCACGTCTCCGCGCTGTCTTGCTTCATAACATCTACTGTCTCCTGCATGACTCATCACTGAAACAATGGGTTTGCAGCTCCAGCCCGGCAGTGACACACAAAGAGCTGCTCCCTCCCGCTCCTGCCGCAGGTACACGCTGCTGTCACTGAGCTAATGCTGCATCACGGCTCCATCGCCCCTTGCAGCACGCAGACGGGAAGCAACGCCACGGTCCGACGGCGGCGGCCGCGGGGACCGCTCCTCAAAAGCGGTCAGCCGACGGCACGGCATCCCGCCCTGGGGCGGCCGGAGCCCAGGGCAGGGTTAGCGGGCGCCCGCGGCAGCAGAGCGGCGGGGAGAGGGGCCGGGCGGGCAGCGCTGCTGGCGCTGCGGGAGCCGCCGCGG
>VZTQ01006474.1:53936-108070 GCA_013400755.1 Pelecanoides urinatrix
CGGGGCGGGAGCTGGACGCGGGAGGGCGCCGGGCGCGGTCGGGGCCGGGCCGGGCCGGCGGCGCAGCGCTCCGGCCGCCGGGTTTTCCGGGCGACCCTCCCCCCGCAGTGCGCTCGCGGCCCATTACAATATGTCACCGCGGCGCGGGCCAATGGGCGCGGAGGACAACAAGGCATGGAGCACCTCCACATGGGCGCCGCGCGCCGCCGCCGCGCGCCTTAAAGGGGCCGCGCCGCCCCGCGCCACACCCCACCCGTCGCAGACCTGCCGGACCGCGGCGCTCCCGGGCCGGGCGGCGGGCCCTGCCCGCGGCCCCCGCAGCCTCCCGCCGGCCGCACCCGGCCCGGGGCCCGGGGGGCGGCCCGGCACCGGCCGGGAGCAGCGGTTCACCGAAATCCGCTTTTCTAGGTAAGGTCCCGCAGGGCCGCCCGGCCCGGCCCGGCCGAGGCACCGCTCCGCAGCGGGCTGCCGGGGAGCGGGGGGCGCAGCGGAGTCACGCAAAGCTGCAGCGAGCGGGCTGCTGCGGGAGCGGAACCGTGCGGCGGGGTGGGTGCTCTGGGTGTTGGTGCGAGCGCGCCTTTGCTGGGCGCCGGCTCGGAGCACACGCGCACGCCCACGCGCACCAGGGGCGTGGGTGGCGTGTCTGTCTTGAATCCTCTACCTCCAGCGGATGGATTTCCCCAAATGCCCTGAAGTCAAGAAAATAAAATAGATTTTTTTAAATCCTTACGGATTTGGTTAGGCAGTGTGAAATCTGCACGCCCCCTGAAACACTACAACTGCCGTAAATAAAAGTTGTGATCACCCACAGGCCAGGACCTGGGCACAGCTTTTCTCGCAGCAGACCTGCTCCCAGGTTCTGTTCTCGGCGCTGTTTCAGCAGAGCCTTTCCCGAGCTGTTCTCGGCCACAGGCTCCACGGGCTCCGGTGTGTCCGCCCCGCGCCCCGCGTCTGGTGGGGTGGAAAGGAAAAGCCAAGCCCGTTCTATTGAGCAAAAGCAAAGAACCAGGGAGCCGTTTGGAAAGCACCCGCAGAAAGTCATCACGTGTAGCGCCTGCTCTTTTGGAAATACCTTGCAGTAGAGCTGAAAGGGCTGCCTGCGGTCAACATCAGCTGATGTTTTCCTTTGTAAGGCCCTTTTTTCAATAGCTTGCAAAACTAAATTAAACTTCAATTATCCATACTGAAATTTTCCATGCTAAGTATCTGCCTCTGATTGACTTAGTTTTTTGGACTGGGAGAAGATACTGAAGTAAAGGAAAAAGAAAACAATTAGAAAAAACAATGCTGCTCATGGAAGGAATGGGATTGGAAAAAAAAAAGATTTTCATGTGAGAATTTTCATTCTACTTAAAAAAATTAAGGAATTTACAGACCAAAAACTACACTGAATAATGGCCACTGGAAGTGGCAAAAGGAAACCCTTGTGAGCTGGGCCATACTGGTTTGTGGAGCTTGGGACGGGTTTCTGAAGGTGCCCCTGATCCGCACCGCCTGCACCAGCCAGGCAGGACGTTGTCTCGTCCTCCTCGCTCAGCGTCTGGCTGATGGCCTCGCTTACTGCACGCTCGTCAGATCTTTCTCTGCGGATGGAAGGAGTCATTTCCTCCTGGGCTTTGCCATGAACTCATCTCTCTGTTATCTGAATACCTCACAGCATTAATGAGTGTATCGTCATCACTCACGAGTGGAAGGTGTAGATAACGACTGTGAAAGCCTGGCCGAAGTAACTCACCTGGAACCGTCGGGCGGTTGTAATGGAGGGACGTGCTTCATTTTTCAAGGAGCTCCTCGGCTGCTTTTCAGTCATCTATCCTCTTTCTGCAAACTGCCTCAACCCGCTCCTCACAGCTTCTGCAACAAATGAAGGAGTTTTGACAACATGAATGCCCTTCATCACCCAGCTGATTCTTTAGAGCCCAGGCTGTGTACTGAACTCCACAGGAGGCCTATATAAAAATAGTTTGATTGCTAACATAAGTCAGTCATACAGTGCATATATCCTTAAGGAGCTCAGTAAAAGCTACTCCAGGGCAGACTTAATCTGACATTTCCCAAGTCCTTCCCTTTGTAACCTGGACATATTTAGATATATATTACATGTGTTGTATATGTTTGTGTATGTTACATCCAAAAATCAGGTCTGTCAGATCATAGCAGAGGAGCCAAGGCTCGAATGGCCCCTTGCAAGCCAAAGCTGAAGAACACCAGCAGAGCTTTGGGTAGCAGAGCCTGCAACCCGTGCTGGTTTTGCTGTGTTATTACAGGACTATCGGATTTCAGGTGTTAGACTGGTGAGTGTGGCACTTCAAAAAGCAGGGCATTCCGACAAGGTAACAACAACAAAAAGGTGAGTTAGGCTGGCTGTCTCAGAGGAACAAGGGTTGAAATCCACAGCTGGGACAAACATTTGCCGCAGTCTAAGTTGATGGTGTGGGCTGCGGTTTTGTTGACCGGGTCTGTGTGCAAAACAGGTTCTTTCTCCAACCACCTCTCTCTTGCCGTTCAGACTGTGCGTAATCCTACAAACCACACAGCTTTACAGAGTGTTCTTTAGGTGGCCTCAGTTTTAAGAAGGAATTGCTATTCTGCGATCAAACTTGCTTTACAAATAGTAACTCTTAACCACAGAACTCGTGCCCTTGCAGAGAGGCACAGTACACGCCTGCGGCTTTACAGCACAGCTCAGAGACCCGCTGCTGGCCCTGCACTCCTGCAAGTGCTACTAGCTCTCAGCTTTTAGCCGGTGAGATAAAAAAACAAGACAACAAAAATGAATCGTTAATGGAACTTACTGAAAATATGACAGGCAGTGGTCTAAAGGAGTGTACTTGTCAGAACACAGCTTTTAAAAGAAACATTTTCAGATACGTTTGAGTAGTTTAGTCCTGTGCTGGGTTAACCGCGTTAGTAGGAGGCAAAACTTTCCTTCTGCCCATCTAGTAACATCTCTTGCAACACTTCAATCTCCAAGGAGAGTTGTTTATTCTGAAACCTTGAGCTCTGTGGGCTCACGACTGCTAAGCTAGCTCCTGACTTTGGCAGCTGAAAGTATAAATCAGTGCTATTAAACATTCATATCAGAGCGATGTTTTCTGATTAAATTCATTTATTGCGAGTTTTTGGACCCAATCGATGCAGCAGCTTGGGAACACATCCAAACTCCATCAACTGTGTATTCATCTACTCTGGCAGATTATACTAAGAAAGGTTTTCGCTGAATCATTTGACCCTGTTACTAGGGACAACAATAAACCAGAACACTTAAATTATTTGGATTGACTTTGTGAACACTTAGGGAGAGTTTTTAAAACTTTGCGTATGTGCTGAAAATACAAAGAGGCCCAATGTCTACCCTGTAGAGCCCACACTTGTGAAGAGCAGGCGCTGGGCTGTCTATACAACCCAACCCAGACTTTGGGCGCTGAGGACACCAAGAAGCAGAGGGGCTTGGTCTGAAGTCGGAGCAGTCCTCGGGGACTGTGCTCTGGGTTTAGGCTGCTCTTCCTCACCTGGGCCACTCCTAACAACCCGCGGCAGCAATCGCTTGCAGGCTGCAGCAGCCTTCCCAGGGAGGGGGGCTCTGGCCGCTGCTGCTGCGCAGCTGGAGGCACTGCTGCCCCCTCAGCGCCGCTCCGGGCGCCTCTGGAGCTCCCCGCGCCCAGCCCTGCGCCGCGGGGCAGGAGGGCTCTTCGGCTTCCAGCTGCGGTTCTGAAACTTTCAGACAAATCCTTTGACTAATGTTGTTTTCATCTTCTCCAAAGGTTAGCTTCCCATTGCAAGATGGGAATTTAAAGCTTTTGTTCCCTTTACAAGCATGTATACGTTCAGAGGTCTGTCTTTTTACTGGTTTTGAGGGAATGCAAAGGGCATTTTAACTTCTTATCTGTTTATTATTTCCTGGTTAGTCAGTCCTTTAGATAATATTGGATGATATTCAGATGGTACAGATATTAATCTCTACTATCTTCTGGCTGTAGTAAGTTTAAAATCAATGGAGTTAAGCATGAACGAAATTGCTCCATACGCTATGAGCGGTGAATTTGGATAATATCTTAAACGTGAAGCTGGGCTGTGAAAAAAATATTTAAGCATCTTGAATAGCACAACAAATGCAAAGTCTTATTGTACTCAGTAAAATGCATTTCTTTATTTCAGGGTTATTGATGGCATTATATAAAGTTTGAATAGGTTTAGATTTATTTAGATAGAATTATGATTGTGATATTCATATATTGATAGTGCAAGGAAAACAAGCAATGGTTATAGGGCCCATTATCTTTCCTTATATCCGCCCTTCCCAAAAAAACCCAAAAGACAAGATTTCAAAGGAGATGAAAAATTGCCATTTTGAGGATGACACTATCTTACAATGCCACCTATACACAAAATGCCACAAGGATCACCTAATACCCTAAACGTCATATTCTATACTAGGAATATGATGGCTGTTTAAAAAAAAACAACTTCAGCTGTGCAGATTTGGAAGAATAACTGCAATACTGCTGAAGACTCGACAATCTCCTTCCTGTTATTCTGCTTATTTCCTTTCCGCCTATGCAGCAAACAGCTTCTCCTTACACAAAACCATCCTCAGAATTTCTGCATCACGTGGCCGTCAGTAAGTTTAGCTTTCTGGCAATATTCATCACTAAGACTTTCCCCCCCGGTTCAGAAATTACTCACATTCATTTGCTGGCGGGAGGTGCCTGGAGCAGGAGGTGGTTTGAGGCTCGCGAGGAGCAGCTGTTGGGTGTTTACACTGTTGGCACGAGGATGTTCTTTAAAATGGTGCTACAGCCCTGGAGAAACCACGTCGCCCGCACGCTGCAGCTGGGGAGCAGCCTGGTCTCCACATCTCTGCCTGACGCTCTCGCCCCTGGCCCTAACTGCTCATCTGCCGATTGTGGACAATCCCACTGGGTAGCAGTGTCCGGTGTGGATGCACCACTTGTTTTCCTATTTTTTTCTCATCAGGAAGGAGCTTTTATGGAATATCACTTCCTAGTTGTGCCTGTTGGTAGAAAAAATAATGCCTAAATGGGAGCTTTTTACTAGCAAGGTAAAAAGTTACATCCCAGCCAAAATTATTTGTATTTAATTTGAAATATAGTTGATTTTAGAGCATCTTGGGTAATGTAAGCTCATTAAATGTCTCTTAGAAACCCAGCTAAATTACTTTCTAAAGTTAAATAAATTTCACTATTCATACTATTTATAAACGTTCAGATAAAAATTGGATGAGCAACTCGGGTAATTGATTTGGTGCCACACTCTCACACACACCTGCATCAGGCTGGATCACTGGGGCAGTACTAGACAGTGATGTGACTTTTCCTAGGTCATACAAAACCCTGCTAGCCAGGGAATCACCCTCTGCAAGCCGGTGGCCGTGCGGGACTGAGCTCTGCGTTCTGCGCCCCAGATGATAAAGTCTCATCATCCATCTCCCCAGCTCGGGCACCATGACTCGGCTTCCAGCACATGTGAATTCTGCTCTTCCCTTACTCCGAATAAACAACTTTTCATTTCAGGCCTCTGAATAATCCTTCTGGAGTCGGTGGGAATACTTGGCTGCTTAAAGTTTTATAGCCTGCTTAAATATTTTGTTGGTCAGGGCCTAAATTATGACTGAACGTAAATGATTAGTGTTTATACTCCTTTTTTAGGCTTCACACTGAATAAGAAATTACACCAACTGTACTCACATGAAAGCAGGAGTTTATCTCAATATTTTCATTTTGAAGTTGTGCTGCTTTTGGCTGGGATAGAGTTAATTTTCTTCACAGTAGCTAGTATGGGGCTGTGTTTTGGATTAGTGCTGGAAACAGTGTTGATAACACAGGGATGTTTTAGTCACTGCTGAGCAGGGCTTACACAGAGTCAAGGCCTTTTCTGCTCCTCACCCCACCCCACCAGCGAGCAGGGTGGGGGGGCACAAGGAGTGGGGAGGGGACACGGCCGGGACAGCTCACCCCAATGACCAAAGGGACATCCCAGACCATATGATGTCACACTCGGCATATAGAGCTGGGGGGAGGAGGAGGAAGGCAGGGACGTTCAGAGTGATGGGGTTTGTCTTCCCAAGTCACCGTTACGTGTGATGGAGCCCTGCTCTCCTGGAGATGGCTGAGCACCCGCCTGCGATGGGGAGTGGTGAATGAATTCCTTGTTTTGCTTTGCTTGTGCGTGCGGCTTTTGCTTTCACTGTTAAACTGTCTTTATCTCAACCCACGAGTTTTCTCACTTTTACTCTTCCGATTCTCTCCCCCATCCCATTGTGGGGGAAGTGAGTGAGCAGCTCTGTGGGGCTTAGTGGCCGGCTGGGGTTAAACCATGACAAAATTCAACTACTGAATGCAGAAAAACTCATATGGGTGAAAATAATTAGTGCTCTTTCCTGACTGAACCATTCTGACTTTCTCTGTAATCCTTTTATTTATGGTTTTAATGATGAATAAATTCTTATTGCAAATATTTAATCATGAAGAGTGGTTAAGCAGGACTTATGGGTCTCGCACAGATCTGCCGATATGGCTGAAAACTTGCCCGTTCCTCCCCGCAGCAGCGCCTGACATCCACCCTCGGGCAGCGCTGGGATGTGCCGACACTGGATTCACAAGATCTCGGACACTCTCCAGATTCCTCCTGGTTTTACCCAGTGATCTCCATACTGGACCAGTAACATTGGCATGACATAAGGACAGCTTGTATTATGCTAAGGTGTATCTTCCGAAAAATACCTAGCTGTCATCTGGAAATGTCATAAGCAGGAGAAATCAGCATTTCTACCTGTCCCAGTGGCTATTTACACCCTCCAATAAAAAGCAGTGCTTAGTTTTTCCTTTGAAGAAGCCTGAATTCAGCTTCCAGCCACTCGGCCTCCTTACAGCTTTCTTCGCTGGCTTAAGGAACTGATCAGTACCTTGTGTTTCCTCCCAGAAAACCCATTTTGTAATGCAATTGTCTTTCAATGTTTTGGGTAAGCCAAACAGACTGAGTTGTTTTAAGTTTCTGACTGTAAGGTATATTAATAGTAACCCCCCAGAAGCATTAAAGGTAGCTTTTCTTCACTCCCCATTTTTCGATCACTCTTGTGGACACCAAAGCTCTGTACAATATGTTAGTATCAATTACATCAATACGATACACACTAGTAAAATCTCTATTATTGCCAAACCAGCCTTAGATACTCGGGCAACCATCTGTAGGGCCTGCAGCAGCGTGACGGTGCCGGCACCGTTACTGTGCATTTCTTCCTGGCCACGTTCTCCCTAACACAATGTATGGCATGCATTGCTACAGAAGTGCGTAAAAGAGACTGCTTCAGACAAACTGAACCAAAAAGTCATTGCGGCATTCAGAAATACTTATTGGGCTCCCAACGTTCACACTCAGTGCTGGCTTTTTGGGGCACGCTGCTAAATCCTGTAGTCTTGTGCAATCTGAGCATTTGTTCAGGTCTGGATGTGAACATCCGCTGTGGTCTGTGCTAGGGCACAAGGCAGTTAGTACTAGCTTTGCAGATTTCTAAGCAGGTAAAAACCTGACCTGTTGTGTACAGCAGAATAAGGCAATGCCATGCAGCAGCAATAGACTGCAATCAGCTGCAGAAAGTGCTTCTGGAATTGTTGATAAATAGTGGGGGAGAAAAGGTCCATGCAAAGTCCATAGAGTACATGCTAAGGTCTCCTGGGCTTGGGGAGCAATAGATGACTAAGAAATGAACACTGAACATATCTTCCCAATCTGCTGCAAACTATTGTCTGTGATAAAATACCTACTCGGAATGATAGAATTTAATCTACGAAAAACACAGGGAAACCCAAGTATTCTCCACTGAGAAATGGATTTGCCTCTACATTGCTTTGAGTCACCTCTAAACTGTGTTAAAATTGTGCCAAATAAAAGAATTCTGGAGAAGAATGCTGCAGAGCAATTTTGACACACCAAACCGAAGCGTGCTGTCCCGCTAAGTGAACCTCAAAACCCAAAGAAAAGGTTTAACATACAGAATCACAGAACATAGAACAGTTTGGGTTGGATGGGACCTTCAAAGGTCCCCCCATGAAGTTGCCCAATCTCACTGGTGCAAAAGGTGCTTCCGTGGCAAGACTGCGAAGATGGAGCAACTTTATGGTGCTCTGCTGAGCGTGATGGCCCAGGGGAGCGCTGGGGAGCCCCGGGGATCGCTGGGAGCCCCTGGGGGATCACTGGGGAGCCCTCAGAGGAGCACTGGGGAGCCCCGGGGATCGCTGGGAGCCCCTGGAAGCGCTGGGGAGCCCCCGGGAGCGCTGGGAGCCCCGGGGGATCACTGGGGAGCCCTCAGAGGAGCACTGGGGAGCCCCAGGGATCGCTGGGAGCCCCGGGAGCGCTGGGGAGCCCTGGGGGATCACTGGGGAGCCCTCAGAGGAGCACTGGGGAGCCCCCGGGAGTGCTGGGGAGCCCTCGGAGGAGCACTGGGGAGCCCCGGGGATCGCTGGGAGCCCCCGGGAGATCGCTGGGGAGCCCCCGGGATCGCTGGGAGCCCCCGGGATCGCTGGGAGCCCCCCTCCTCCCCCGGGCGGTGTTTCGGGGGATCTCGTTCTCCAGCGCTGGTACCCGCGCCCGTCCCCAGCCAGGCCCGGCAGTGCCCGGGAGCCGCCGGCAGAGGGACCCCCACGCTGCTGCGTCCCGGCACGGCCGCCCCCGCCGGACCGGCCGCCCCCGCCCCACGGGCGACCGCGGGCCTGCCGGGTACCGCTGCAGACTGCGGGGGTGGGCGGAACAGCGAGAGCAGCATAAGCCGGTATGCTCAAACCCCCTGCGTTTGTGTTTGCAGAGCTCTCTAAAAACACGCATTATTAAACTTGTAGCCTAGCTAGCAGGCAATAATTAGCTTTGAAACCTAATGACAAATAGCAATGAGTGTAATATAATAAAGGTGTTCTATCATTTTCTGTTTCAAAGCCATCATCAAGTCAGCACTGTTGTATACCAATATTATGTCAATTCTGCAAACATTTCCAGACGGATCAGCTAATCAGGTAAGCGTTTATGATACTGTATTTCTGCAGCAATATAGGGGGACCTGTTTCTAGCTGAGACTGCTAAATTCATACATAGCATTTGAGAGATCTGTATACATCACATTAGTCCTTGTCTTTAATGCAAAACCACTAAAAGCTATTTAAATCTACATCTGAAATAAAACAAACTGACCAAAAGATAATATGCTGGTGAAACAGCCAAGTAAGAAACGAGGATGCAAGAGTTTGGGTGAGTGAACCTTGTCTGCTTGGGCAACGGAGAGGGGTGTGTAGTGTAGAACAGGTCTTGCTTTACTGAGCGAGGAGGTGTCAGTACGCTGGAGAGGACGCCCTGTGTTTTCCCACATAACAAAGAGACTGACCCCTGCTTTAGGTCCTTCCCTGCAGAGCCGTGGCCGCTGCCTCGGCTGTGCAATCCCCCCCGGGAGTGATCTCTGTCTCCGTGTTTATAAAGCCAAGGGTAAGCAGGCGTGATCGGAGCAGGATGCAAAGCGCCATAAGCAGCCATCTATTTCCAGCACCAAACAATCACTGTCAATAACCCCACCATAAATGTCAGCCTCAGACATGGTGTCAATAACTTATTGTGTAAGGATAATGCGCCGTCTTGGTAAAGGCCAGTGTAAAGACCAGTTTGCTAGCCGGCATTGTGTGATTACAATTACTGAGGGGTTTTCATATATAGGGTCAATCATTTGATGGATGGAAGCGGGTGTATTTAGGTGAGATTATTACCGTGTTGCTGAATAGCGGCGTTTGGACTTGTTCAGAGCAGCGTTTCTCAGACATCAGGCTCCTCTCTGGGGAGGCTGTGACCTCTGAGGGACGCAGAAACTGGTCTACAGAAAATGGAAGGAAAAATATTTGCTGCTCCCTGCAAGTTCATTTAAACTGAAGACTCAGCAAAAGAACACTTAATAGATGTTTCTTGCTTTTCATGATTTAACCAAAGCTGACCCAGCACAAGAGGGTAATCAACACATTCTGCTCTGTTTGCCACAGTCAGTAAAGATGAGGAATATTAAAAATAAAATGAAGTTGTTAGAGAAATTACATACCTATCATCAATGTCTGTACATGACTTAAACCCATACAGGAGCGTATTAAGCTCTTCAGAGACAAAGTCTCTGCACAATGACAGTGCAAACACCCAGTTAAATAACTTATGTGTCAACATGTTATTTTATTTCTAAATGTTTTCTACAATATACATGTGTGAAAATAGAAGTTTTTGAATGGCACAAGCCAATTCAATTTGACAAAAGTTCTGAAAAAGGATTTTATTTAGATTTATGATCAACACCTGCATGGTTCATAAAAATGCAATTTTCCCTTTCTGTCTATATGTACTCATGCTTGTATTGAACATTTCTATATTGTAATATATGGCCATATTAAAATGGAATGATAGCAAAAGCAGGTTTTAAGGAACAGCAGCTCTGCGAATCATGCTTTGTGCTTGCAGTAGGATGACACTATTGGATACTGTAAAATAAAACCTCAATAAGATAACGTAATGTTAGAAAAGACACCCCCCTTTTTTAAAGCAGACACTAAAAAGTAAGACAGTTCAAAGTTTGCCTGTATCTTAAAACAGTCGTTGTCTGGATCTGTTCTGAGAAGGGCCAGAGCAATCAAACTGCCACAATCTAGTTTAGGAGGCAATGTGCACATAAATTATTCAGCATTCTAAAATCTAAAAATCAATGCTTTACACTGCATAATCCAGCTTAATGTAACAACCAATTTATGAGCAATTTTAGATTAGGTTTTCCTACAAAACCTCAAGTACTGTAACTGCAACATGGAACAAGAGGAAGGAGCCTTTGCCTCCCCTATGTTATGCATATATACCATTTGGTAGGATAATGCTGGGTTGACAGCAAACACTGTGACTCTCAGTGCTGGCTACATCCTAACCCTCCTCCCCCTTGCAGTATACTTAATAAGGAGCTCTACATAAAAAGCTGACATAAGTCTTTTAAAACGTTCGTACTCCCTGAAGTAGTAGTACTGTTGCTGCCCGAGCCCTCACATACCTCACTGTCATTTCTAAATCTTAGTGGGATGAATCCCAGAAAGGGAGAAGCAGTGCACCGTGTCTGCAAACTCCAACCTGTGCGGTTCTCTGACAGCTGCATGGCTGCAGTCAATGTAAACAGTAGCTATACATAAACAGACAAGAATAGTAAATTCATCTGTATTCCCTCCAGTACCAGGCATACTATCAGGCCTTAAATAATTAATACTCTGGCTTATGATGTACCTTTCACCCCAGGATCTCAAAGCACTTTGCAGTGTGTGGGGATGGATTTTTATTTTGCTGGAGTAAATAGGGTAGAGAAAGATTAACTGATTGACCAAGGTCATGCTGCGTTAACATTTTATTTCTGCTCTACCATTTAACTGGATAGCTGCTGTGACCTTGTAAAGCTAGAAGGCGGCTGCATTTTAAAGCTAACAATGTAAAGATAATCTCCCTTAAAGTATACCATGTGTTTGTGATTAGGCAAAACAAAAAGCTTCAGAAGAGCTGCTGGTCCTGTGAGTGTTCACAGTGTTCTCCAGGGTATAATAGCTGGAATTTTCAGAGGAGCCTGAGAGAATAGATGCAAAGCTCCCCCTCTATTTCAAGGAAAGATATTCAGCATCCCTGGGCTCTGCTGAAAAATCAAGCTTGTATACCTATGAAAGCTTCTCAATTAGAAAAACTGGAGTGATCAGGTGAGATCATGGAGGGTATGCCAGTCCATTCCCATGGAAGTTTTGATCCAGGAAGCTCGAGATGCCACCACAAAGCCATAAATCAAATATCTTAGCAATGGATGCTGGTCCATGTGGGGGAATCCATTTGGGATACAGCTGTTAAAGCCAGGCTGATGATCTAATACGTCAGTAAAAGACAAAATGGACTAGTCGGTGAAAAAAACAAAGGCTTGTCACCACAAAGGTACTCGGGAACAGACGTGTTCTGCAGGGCCTGGCTCTGGGCTCTGAACACGTGTCCACTGCTTCCAGCGAGCCATGCCCTCGCGGTCCCCCCCGCGGCACAGGCACGGCAGCTCGTGCCTCCCCCCAAACGGGGGAACCGCAGCGTGCCGGGAGCCGCCGCGCTGCCCTCCCGCACAGCCCGCTCTGTCGCCAGAGCCAGCCCAGCCCCCCCGTGTTTTAGCTAGGCTGACACCCTCTTGCAAAGCAGATAAACTCAACTTATCGCCAATGGTTTTTCAAGGGAATGAGGGTGTTGTAACATTTGACTGTCTTTTCTTGTGGCCCTAAACTGATTCTGCAAAGCCATGCCAACCTCAAACACCGACCAGACGAACTCAGACGAGAGCAATGGGCTGCAGAAAAGGAGCCACTTGACTTGGCAGGGAAAGAAAACAATCTTTTTTCTTTGCGCGGCTCCCCCAGAAGTGAGTCAGTAGGCCTGACGAACAGAAACACAAGTTGCCATAGAAACTCGCGTGCCTTCCACCAGGAGAAGAAAATGTAGGCCAATATTTCTGCTTAGCTGGCTCTTGTTCCTGCCGTGCTCCTCAGCCTGCCTGCATCCCAGGGCTGTACGAGCAACTTGCATTTATTTTGCCCCCAACTGAGAAACGCTCTTGCTCCCACCGCCTTGGGAAGTTGCAGCTTCGTGCGTGCACACACGCGTGCGCACAGCCGCACACGGACACACGCAGGAACAGGGACACGCGTGTCAGCTGAGCCAGCACTAAGGCTGTTGCTGGGTGACTAGGAGTGAGGAGCCCTGCTGCCTGCGGCAGGCGATGGGGAGGGCAGCGTGGGCAGGGGCTGGGCAGCGCCCCCAGCACCGGCACCGGCACCGGCACCCGCACCGGCAGCGCAAACCCACCCCAAACAACAGCATCCTTTCATGGCGTTCACACTGCGAGCGTGGCGGGGAGGACTGAAAGAAGAGTAAGAGTAGTGGGTTTGAAAGGAAATGTTTGCTGGATGATTCCAGCCACCTTTGATTTAAATACACTCCTTTCCTCCATACTGTAGATTTCTCACCTCAGCGGGGTGGAAACGCGCACGGGTCGCGAGGGTATGTAAAGCCCTCTGCGACGCTCCCAGAGAAGGGGTTACATGACGTGTAGGAACACAGATGTACGCTTGAGCTGCTGCTCCTTGCTCACCCACACGTGTTTTCCATCGAAGCAACCCCAGTAGGTAACACTAGAACTAATAATTACAAAACCCGATGGATCGAGCCGGTAGCTCTGAAAGCTGAAGAGCCAGGAGCTGGCCGAATGAGAAGCGCTCTCCTCGCGTGGGCTGTCGCCTAGAAAAAACACAAGCGTCTTTGCAAACGCTTTTTACAGTTGAATAGAAATGATGACTGCTGAACTATCCTTTGGTTTCTTTTGTTCCCCGAGTGTATATTATTGTTGGTTTTTACTTTTAAATGTACACACAGGGCAAGTTGCTTTACTTCTTTTCTTGCTCCTGTTCTTGCAGATTGCATAAAGGACAATTGGCCTTCTATATAGTCCGTGGGCTGTTATGCTTTAACTGGACTATAAATAAAAACAACCTGTCAAAGGGAAGAAAATCCACTTTCCCCCTATTTTTACCTGTAATCTTTTGTGACTCACTTATAAGGAAAAAAAAAAAACAAAAAAAACCAACAGAAAAGACCTTTGAAATTTGCCATTTGGGCACAGAGCAGTGTAAAGCCCAGTACACAGCTTTTGCCCACTAGATATGATCACCCGCCGGGTTCTCGGAGCTCGTGATAACACAGCTCTGAGATGGCAGACAGCTGACCCGATGCCAGTCCTGTGCCCGTGAGCACTGGCTCCATCAGGGATAGCTAAAGGAAAGGGATCAAAATGATGGAGAGAGCATATTCCTCCAGAGTGGGGCATATCACCCGGCCACCAAAAGCACAGAGAGGGTATTTTTCAGTTCAGTTCAATAGTCTCCAGAAAACATATGACCAGGTGCATAATCTAAAAAGCTGCACGTTTTTAATGAACTGATTCAGGATCTTGACAGCTGGAGGGACAGGTGGTGGATGTAACACCTCTCTTTCTAAAAGGTCTTTTTGGTTTGGGGGGAGGAGGGGAGCATCTTAATCTGTAAGTGATCTATGTCATTTGAGTGGTGATGTGACTGTTGGGTTTAATATGATTTTCAAATCCCTCCAAGTAAAGACAGCTTAAGGTAATTATCTACTGATTGTGAATGAAGAAATATCCATAAAACCCTAATTCCTATAACACATTTACTTCAAGACATTCTATCAGGAAAAGTTTTCTTTTTGCTGTAAAATAATGAGTGAAAGAAGAATAAAGAACTAATGGAACTGTTTATTCTTTAAAAAATGGTAGTCTGCAATGGTACAGAGCCCTCCTACCGCAATGAAAGCTACGTAAAATGGTTATGTGGATTCCATTCTTGATGAAGGTGTAAACCAAAGCAGTGTTCTTATAATGATGCTGGTGTTACTGCCTTGGAAAGAACACAGTGATTCCCACTTCCAAATGTACTTTGCTCATCCCCTGTAACTGATCCACTTTAAGTACTCACCACACTATAAAAATGGTAAAATTAGTTTTTAAATTTAAAGATGCAAGTCAAGTGCAAACATTGCCATTAGCATGACAATTGGTAACTTTGGCTCACCCCAACAAAAAGGTTGCCATGGCTTGACAGCACGAGCACAGGTGTGAGCTGCATTTACCCAGGAGATTTTGTCAGCATAACTTTCGAGTGTAGATTTCACACTGAGTACAGCGTCAAAGGCCACTTTACAGGAGCATAACTGCACATACACAGAATTCCCTGGCCTAAAAATCCGACTAGTGCATCACTTCATACTTGATGTTGCTCTGCTGGCAAAAGCAGGCAGTTCAGCCACGCTTCTCCCCGCCTTGCCTGCCCGGCTTCAGCAGCCCTGCTGCCCCTCGTACCCCGGCAGCCCCCCGAGAGCGGGCAGGGTGTCTGCAGAGCTCCGCAGGCTTCGTTGCTGGACCTGCTGTGGCCGTGGGAGAGGGACTTCTCACCCTTCTCTGTTTACCCTGCTACCCGTTCTTTTGGTGCTGTTTGGTTTTTTCTATCCTGAATATGCCTGTTTCAGTGGGACCCATACTGATGCCCCCCCTGTCTTTTTAATGTAATATAAATTGTTAATAATCACTGTTTGTTTTAGATATCTGCTTTGGGAGTGGAAGAGTCAGAAAACTTAGTTTAGAGATAAAAATCACTGTATAGGTTTAACAAAAGTAGAACAAAATTCAAGAGAAACTTTGCAGTGTTTTCACTGGGGAAGCAAGACGCTAATTCTGTGGCTGCCACGCTGCTGGATTCAGTATGTGGGACACTTCCCTCTGGGAAGGAATAAGTAAGATAACGTAGAGTTAAAAAAATAAAAGTCCTAAGCTTACTACAATTTGAGAACTTGAGAATATGTTAAAACTTAACAATAGTTTATAAAGGGAAGTTGTTTAAAGTGTAAAATGTCAATATTGAAGGACAAATTTCTTCCAGTCTATATTGTCCTGTTAAATAATTTTCACATGTCAGGAAGTTTGATAAAGTAAGTGTAAATGCAGTATGAACTAAAGCATTTTGTAACATTCTCAGGCTGGAGGTTTGCCAGTTCCCATTCCTTCTTCTCTGTGTGCTACAGCAGGTATTTCAGTGCCGGGGCTCTGTGCACTGGAGCACCACGTCCCGCATGTCACAGTGGTGCCACCACGTCGTGTTTTCCCAGCGGCAATGCCGGCTCCTGCTTCCCGGTAGAGGGAAGCGGCTCACGGTCCTTCCCAGGCTGCTCCTCGCTGCGCTCGAGAAGTTGGTTCAACCAAAGCTGCCCGCCGGCTGCTCTCCCGCTCGGCAGCTACCGCTGATGAGATCACGTGAATCAGCTGAATTCTTTTGACCTAAAAAGGTCAAAATTTTGCAAATGTAAAACCTAATCCTGTAAACAGCCACACGTAGCGATTTGCTGCCCCGGTTCATTTCAAGGGGCAACTCACATGTAACTTCAGTCCCCTACATGTAACTTGGCTGAAATCATACTGACGTCTCAACCTTAAAAATGGACTTTGCCATTTGGAAAGTATCATTAAGTCTTTAAAAATATAAAAATAATGCAGAATTACATGAATGAAAAATCCTTCATTCAAAAAGAAAGCAAATCTTTCTCTGCACAGTTCTAAAAAATGAAGGAGGAATACGATCCCTTTGATAACGTAGGCTCCAGCCAAGCAAGGCGCCTTCATTTTAAGCACAGGACTACGATCTTGAGGTCAGTGGCAGGGCTAAAGCTGAGTCCATGCTTACTCGCTAAGCTGAAGCAGATCTTGTTTATTTTATTGCTTCCGACCATCTCCCAAGAAAAAAAAGTTTAAGGTTCCTCTCACCAAAATAACCTATAGAGTCCAAAGGTTTAAGTTTGGCTAGAAGATTTAAGTCTTTGTTACAGGAGGTGCATAAAGTAAGTAATGCTATTCAAGGATACACACTAGGTTTGTGTTTACATTGAAAGGAATAGTATAAAAGAAGAACCAGAGAGGAAATTTTCTGTTCAAGAATAAGTAACAGGTAACCAGCTTCCCAATATGCCGATTTAAAATGTTACTCTCTGTACTGAGTTACGGAGCTCTCATACAGAGAGCTTTACATGTTGAAAGGAAGAGAGATAATTGGTGAGTGATCAAAGATTTCTGCCTGGTAATTTACAATTATTTTGGGGGAGGATTCCTGTGGAGAGGAAAACCAGACATCAGTAGGATGCTAAATGATAAAAAGCTCCTATGGAGGCAGTTATACATTCACCCAAATCTCCTGTAAAAATGCAGCAATCTCCTAAGACTTATAAACCTGCTTTTCTGTAAAGGAGCCCTGGGGTCAGAAATGTGCATCCTTTGTGTACCACAGAAAGAGTTACTAACAAAGATTTTTCTCTCCGTTCCATACTTTTACTACCAGCCAGCCGTCATGTCTCTTTTACATGCCTGTGTTTTAAAGCTTCTACATCTGCCAGCAGTAGCTGATTGATTTTAATAGTATGAGTTGTGTGAGTAAAACTACTCACATACAGAACCCTGTACGGAATCACGAGGCCACCATCACCATGAAGAGTCCTCCCGTCCCCAGGCAGACACTGGGATGGTCACCAGCCTCCACAGGAGCAATGCAGACGTCGTGGAAATATGGATTTGATGGATTTCAAGGAAATAGTCACCACTGAGACAAGATTATTCTAGACACAAATTTTAACTTACATTTTCTGTCAGCAGAATTTTGATTTACACAGAAGCATTATTTCATAGTTATGTATCTTTCTAGATGGCTTCATGCCCAACACCCCCACACACCCTCAGCAAATCAGAACTGGGAAAGATCATGTTTCTTCCATGCATGACTGCGGGAAGCACTGCTCACTGCGAAGTACCCAGAAAAGGCGATTTTAATCCAGCAGATACTGATTTTTCATAATGGCTATTTTTACAACAGCAATAAGATTAATGAAGATTGGTGATTAATCTAAATTGTTCTCACTGGAAGGATCAAATAAGCACTGCACATGTAAGTGTCCCTTGCTAGAAGGTGATTTACCCCCCCAGCCACGCCGGCTGATGCTCCTCCTGCATCGCGTGAAGGGAGAGGAGGCTGCCGCCGAGCAGCTGGTGCGCTGCGAGATGCGGAGGGGGCTCCCTGGGCTCTTCTGCAGGTCTGACCCCATCGGTTAGCTTTTACATCACATCTCTCTTGGGACAAAAAGCAATAGGCAGCATCTTCGAAGGTTTAACTGTGACTTTACGTTTACATCCTTAAGTCATGGAAAGGAGCAACTCCTGCCTTCATTGAGCAATATGGCCTGGGTCATCAAAGCACTGCCAAAGTTGAAATATAATTACTAATGAAGCTCACACTTCGTTCAGAGTAATGTAACAGAGGCGTTATACATGTAACTGATCTCTGCTCACTGGCACGGTGTCACAACAGCAGTCCAGGAAGCCTTCAGCTGAATGAAGGCCCAGTTATTTTGGGCGCTATCCAAACACCACGACAGCTTTTGCCAGATGCGAGTTCACAGCCTGCACAGACCAGGCAGACAAGGGAAGTGTTACTCTTCCAGATCCACCACTAAGTGCCTTGCGCACGGTCAGAGACCTGAGCAGACTCAGGAACCCGGGTTTTTCCTGCGCTGCCCATCACCTTACCTGCGAGGCCGTGCGCTTCTGTATATTGCCACACCATGCTGAAAGACGATGTCTCCGTGTGGTTGCATTTACTGTGCTGGATTTAACTACTGTGTTCTGGGTATCAAAATGTCTTTATAATATTAAGAATTAACAGGAAATATTTCATAATAATGGAAGGCATGCTGTGCTAGTGATTTCAACTGTTTTTAATAACCCTATATCAATTTTTTTCTCTCACTTTATCCAGATTTGAAAGCTCAATTAATTTTGAGCTACAACTCTGTCTATCATTTCAACCACATGTGGCAGAGCGAGAATTCATGCGAGACAATGGTTAATTTTTAGTATCTTCTGCTGCCTAATGACAGGTGTGCTGTCCTAAATAATTAGCTTTCAAAAAGGGATCCCCTTAACCCTCCTCTAAAACTGGTTAGTGATCTCGGTTTTACTTCATTAAGCTCTTGACAGCTCAATGTACTCACATCTGTTACTGTTTGGTAGTTTGATTCCAAGAACACAAATCGCTTCAAGAACTGGCAACAAATTCATTCAGGCTTGGGATGCAGATCAAAATCCATCTGTTTACTAATCAAAAGCCATATTTTAATCACAGTACAATAGTGGTGTCAGCAATATCGTAACTTAGACTTTCTCTCTGCCCTAAACATGATAGGTAGTACTCTTCATTTAAGCTGCATTTATTTGAATTGGATATTGAAGCCCGATATTCAAGCACTTGCATACAGGATTTAGTCAATCTGCTTGCACTGGACTAGGTCATCAGGCATTTTTTACCTACAGGCTTAACCTGGAAGTTTGTTACAATTTTTTTTTTAATCCCAGGTAAAACCTTGGCCTGATAAATTATCCCACCTTATTCATCATTTAATTATGGCACTGAACTCAACTCTGCACTCTCTTCACATTCATGGTTCTCTCTTCTTCATGCCTGGGATATAAACAAAACTTTCAGGTGCCAGATAGACCGACTTTTCTGACTCTGTGTACAGACTGTAAGTCACGAACATGCTGCATTTTGTACATGTGTTCTTCCATGCACAGAATGGAACTGGACTAGGGTTAGGTCAGATTTCCAGTGTACAAATAGACTCTTCCCTGCATGCTTTGTTTTGGAAGGTGGAAACTCTACAATGAGTAAGGCAGGAACAGAAAACGTTCCTGAAGGACTGAACTCTATCCCTGGCAGCTTTTCTGTTCACTAGTGTGATGCAATTTTTTTTGCTCCCAGTGAAGTTTCAGGTCTTGCATTTTAACAAATCTACTCCCACTACAAGAAAAACACAGAAATTTTAAGAAATTAAATAGCTGTAGGATACTGAACTGGGTGGTCTGATCCAGCGCAGTATCCAGTTTCTATTACATCACTCACTTCTAATATGATACTAACTTACATCAAGAGTGTGATGAATCAAATTATAGCTTAAGTTTCTAATTATTTGTTTCTATGAAGTAAAATACTTTGCCTTCCCCAACAATGATAAAGCTGACTAACGTCTATGAAAGTTTGCATTTAAAGCTCCGGTGACCCAGGAGGAATTAACAGAGGAACTGCAGCTTCGTCGGATCCCGAAACTTGGGGAACAGCCCATGCTAAATCTGGGCAAACACCACATGATCCAGTCGGAGGGAAATGAGAGGAAATCTCAAATTTCAAGATGTTTGGCTTAGCCTAGGAGGGCTGAGGAGAGACTATGTGGATTATGATGGGGAGCTGCGAGCAGATAATAATTCATTTGGATTTGAAACAGGGAGGATGTTTTTGCTGTACAAGCATCACAATATCAAATCTCAGCGGACACCACAGACAGTTTTATAGGTTCGCAGTAACTCCAGAAGACTGCCAAATGAGAAATAGTAGTTTGCACTGTAAGAGTACGTATCGCGGCAGGCAATCGGGTGGGTAAGGCACATCACTGCAACATCGACCGTAAAACAGGCTGTGGCTAGATCTTGGCAAAGAATCAGCTGTGTTGGATCCACCTCAGATTCAGAGCATCTGAAAAACGGTCCTGCTGAGATGGACAACTGCATGGAAGTGGGCAAGACAGCTTGTGTGAGAAATACAGGCCCACAGAGCACTCTCGGTAAAGGCTGAGGACTGTGAGGGCTGTTAGCTCTGCTCCCTTCGACTTAGATGGGGAAGAGAATGCAGATGAACCGCTGCATATTTTGGTTTCTTTGGGATGAGAGATGGGTGCGAGCACAATGCAAGACAGTGACTTTGTGGTTCTTCATCTTCTCAGAAAAGATAAAAGAGCAGACCACCAAAACTGACATGGCACATCGATAGACAGAGAGAAGAACAAATGGAAAAATAGTGAGACTGTAAGGACATTACTGATTTGTTGCAACTGCTCTGTGGAGAGTCAACTCAGATGAGGGAATCCGTAGGTTTATTTTCCAAAATGCAAGTCCTAAAGAAGGACTTATATTGCACTATGTGACAAATCAGCATATGGCTGCATGTGTCAGCTTCTAATTGCAAGGGGCATTTTGATCTTAAAAGAGTGGGTGAGATGATTGTAAAATTATGCCATATCATTTAACTGTGATTCCTATAGCACTGTGAATGGAAGGCAAATGTAGAGTGGTCAGAGGCTATTACAGGATAATCCCCTCTTCAAATGAGAAAATCTTCAGACATTAGGCAGCATAATTCCCCATGGAATTCATTCTTCTAGGTGGGCTGCTGTCCTTGCAGCAGCTTAGCAAATAAGGGAGTTAGAAGTTATCCCAGTGGTCGTCTAGAAAGAAGACTTGGGGAAAGGCAAAGGGGAGGGAACAGTTCTAGACTGGAAGAAAACTAGGTCAAGTAGAAGATCAGAAAATACTGACAAAATCTTTGTTGATTTTTGGACGCATAAGAAAAATGAAATAAGGATCTGCATTAAGTTTCTCCAGGTTTTTATGTTTGTTTATCATGTCTGCTATCTGAGCCATTAGCACATAATTGTGCTGATGTTCTCCATTGTTAGTGTTTCAAAGAAAACAGTGAAGTAGAGGGTGCACAGTTGTGAAATATGAACGTATTCAATAGCTATTATGAAAGATTTAGAAAGCAAGGACTAACGATAGTGCCTAAGCAACCAGACTGTGTAGCTCCCACTGCCAAAAGTGGTATCAGACACTTGGTTTGCATCTGGAGTGCATGACGAGAGGCTCAGAGCCAGACAGACAATGTTTCTGTGCAGACTCAGCAAGCCAAGAACATGTGGGACACAAGGTCTAGACTGGATACAGCAGTTTAGTGAGCATCTGCTGGGAGGGAAGCTAATCCAGGATTATAACATACTGTTCAAACCGCACATGCTTTGAGAGCAACAGAACACACTTGTAGCAGGTGTTTTCTTTATGCATATAGTAGCTGAAAATGTTAAATAGAAACAAGTGTGTGTGTGATGGATGATGAAAAAGAGCATTTCAAGTTGAGAAAGAAAGTACAATGGTATTTTGATTCATCTGAAGATACTTGCATTTTTCAAATGGTAAATTTGAATTTCTATGCAGAACAAATACATATGGAACTGCCAAGCAGGCTTAACTGAAGATTTAATTGATTCAAAATCAAGTTTGTTAATTTCTTGCCCTTGTATTCTAGTTGTGGAGTAGCAGTTTCTCATTGGCCTCATACACAAACAGCTCCTATGCTTCAGCTAAGAACACTTACTGTGGAATATCTGTTCCTGAAGAAATTCAGCTTTACACCCACCAAAAGCACGACCTATAAGCTCTTACGATATAAGTGAGGTGACCAGAAAAATTCTGCACATGACAGCAATCTCACACCAAAGGTTCTGGTGGGATTTTTGGTTAAATTCACAACATTTAATTAGATCTACTACCTACTAGAAAATTTAGTCCTGAAGAGGACAGTAAGAATTATGCTTGTCCACAGATGTCCACCACATATAAAATTCTTCATGATTATTAATAGGAAAAAATGTCAAGTAAGACAGCTGGTATCAAACACTGGGTCATCAGTACTCTCTTCCAAAAAATACCAAATACTTTGAACAAAAAATAATACTTTGAAAAAATTTGCTATGAGATTGAGGCAAACTATACTTTCCGGAGTTTGCTAGCCAACACTACATAACTATTATCCCCTTGTGCGTAGCATGAATATTTAAATGCGTATTAGGATGAATTGTATTGTATTGACTGAACCTATGTTAGGAAAAAACTCTATTCTTTCTGAGATAATTTCCAAATTGTTGAGTAACACTAAATAGCTGCGAGTCAATTCCACACTTATTTTTATGTGAATTACAATCAATTTTGCAGTTAAGGATACATAAGGTTATAAAAGTATAGTTTAAAAAAGTCAACAGTTCAATAATTGTCATAATTATGGGCATGACGTCTGAAAACAGTCTGCTGTATGGTCTAAACCAGGTGAACATATTTGTCAATTTAGGTCATGAACCTGCAAATTGCGGTGCTGGATGGAGTTCTTCTGAAGTCAGTATAGAGCTCTGTAGGTGCAATGAATTGCAGCACTGAAGCCATCAGTGAATTCCTGACCCTATGAAAATCCACAAAGTTGTGACACTAATTATAGATTTCACCCATTATTTTCCTTGCTATATGGTACGTCAGTAAGATCCTAGTTTATTCATACCTGAAAAGAAAAGCCTAAGGGATTTTACAAGATGGTTAACCTATGACCACTACATTAAGGCTTCAAAACAAATGTAACTCATTTGCTCAGGGATGACAGATTAATAAATTGTTCCACCTCATTATCCCCATAATACCTGAAGGCATAGCTTAGAGGAAATCTGTCAAATGACATAGGCCAAGGGTCAGTGCTCCTTTTTCAAAAACAAGATTACTAACGTTAATATAAATATAAATGATTCAGTGGATTTATAAGAAGACAGCAGAAATCCTAGTTCGGGTTCCAACAATACTTACCAATGTAAAAATTGCACACCAAGCTGTACAGCATGGTGCTAGGCCCAAGAAATGGAAATGATTGAAATTGATGCAACTGTGTTTCGACTTCTGTCTCAGTGACTGCCACCCTTGGCAATGCTGGTGCTGCCAGACGTCCCTGCGTGCCAAGGCAGGTCCGTGGTCTGCACCACTGAAGCAGATTGCGTACTGCTGGCGGTGAAGGTACTGGGCTACTCCAGGGCTACCAACAACCACGACAGGGTGTCTCCTAAATCTTTTCTCTGGGTTGGAACATCAATATGAAATAATAGAGAGAGTGAACAGTAGATTAGATACAGTCCTGCAATTCCAAAACCATGAATCAGGATGAAGACTGATTAAAATAATACCTCATTTTAAATGGTTAAGCTTTTGCGCTTTGTAATGTCCCTAGAAATCGTCAAGCCTGTAGGGTCATATTTGCAAGCTTTTATCAACAACTGCAAAACCAAAAAGAATATTTAAAATAACAAAACACATGCCTGCAGGAGTTAAGGAAAAGGTGAATATCACAAAAGCTGTGATGAAATTACGAGACCTGGAAGCTATGAAATACAACTTTTAATATAAAAAGATTAAACTAGCTACAAACAAGCTGAGGTTTACATATTGATTAGTCTTGGCAGAGAAGCTTGTAAAAACAGAAGGTAATAGGAAGAAAGGTTGTGGCTCCAAATAATTACTCTTTATGGTAACAGTCATGCATTTTCTATGCAGGCATGTGTAAACTTTAATGGATAATGTGTAGAATAGAGCAGGGCAGACAAAACTACATAACTAAGCAAAAATACTTTTTTTTTTTAATTGCTTCTATGTCTGTGGAAATAGGTGAAGATTTGCTAAACTGTAGAGTGGACAATTTTAAAATTATTGTAAAGACAGCTGAGTACAACAATTTGCATAGCATCACTGCAGCCAGACCACAAGCAGAAACAGACTTTCATGCCAGTATTATGCATGGAACTATAAAGGCTTTTTGTTTCCCGAGTCACAAACAAAAATCATCTAAACTACCAGGTCAAGAATGTTTTGTGTGCCAGGCCTGACAAGTAGCATGAAAAAACCGTAAACCAGCCAGAAACAGTGAGTGAGGAATTCCCCTTATGAAGGGAAACTGTACTGGTGCAGTAGGGTTGAGGTCTAAGATGCTCTGGTGGGTATAAAAAAAAGGAGTGTGAAAGAGGAGAGTTATTTACATCAAAAATCATTGAAAAGTCACTGTCGGGATATAAATCAAAGCTGTTCCTTTTCAGCTTTAACATATACAAAGATCTGTATACTCAGGGCCAAGAAGCTGGGACAGAAGCCCTGCTCTCCTGCAAAGTCCAAACCGAGTTCAGATACAGAGAAACTGGTCCTTACTTTTTAGGCATCTTTGCTTGCTGATTAACATTGCTAGGGTGACTGCAACAACTATTATCAAGTTATATTCTGTTTTGCTATTACAAAACATATAAGGCAGATAAAAAATTAAAGTTTCTGTAAATAAAGATGTCATGTAGAAACAGACTGTTTGGCAGCAAATACCTTTGTTACCAAAGCACCTGGCATTTTAAAATGTTGATATTTGTATCTTTCTCTGCTGAAGAGAAGATAAGCAGGAAGAACTGCTCTGGAGGAAGAATTATAGTAGGAAAGGAACACTATAACCATCAACCTCAGTCATGTTAGAGATTAATTCGTAATGTCATTTGCAATGAAAAATTACTTGTATTTCACCTCTCTTTTTCCAAAGGTCTTTAATTCTTCCTCTGAAAAGGAATATTATTTTTGCTGTTCAATTACATTTTAACCATTCAATCAGATCGAGCTATATATAAACGTATGGACCCTTGTTTCAGATTCCCTTACTCAGCTTTTACTTCATGAAGAGAAGAGCCATTCCAAGGTCACAACTGATTAATCTTGACCTGTGAACCTTGAAAGTGTAAAGTCTTAATATAAATGTATTACTCTACATAGTAAGTGAAATGTACTCTGTATCCATGACAAATAATGAACTGAATTTTTCTGACTTTACTCTTTAGTTGCTAATTAAGCACTTAACTACAAGATCTGTTAACTCTTCGGTGCTCTTTGGATAAATTATGTGCCTGTAAAAAGAGTGAAATCGTTTGGCCCTTTGAGCAGGTGTGACGGAGGTATCTTCTCGTCAGGTATTTTGCCAAAGATTTTTTGCTAAACCTGGAGGGTGCTCATGGTGGAGCTGCCACAGGCATGCTTCAGCCTTATAAAGAATATATTATTAACAAGTGTTAAGGCTTGTGTTTAACAAGTGTTTAAGGCTTCCACTAGAATTGTGGCAGTATTTTTATATTACTGGAACTATTATATATCTCTGGTAGTATTTGTTAGAAATTAAGCCACATGACAGAGGCAAATGAAGTAGAGTTATTTTAGAAGAAAAATTTTTGCTAAATGGATACTGTCACCACAAATTCAATTATACAGTAAATAAACTAACTAAACTAAGCTAAACAAAGGTTTGAGGGGGAAAAAACCTATTTCATTTTAGTGGCATCACATGAAGTTAAGCTTTTTAAAAGAAAATATCTTTTTTACATTCATTAATATGTGCTTCTGGAGTGTGTATCTCGTGCATCTTTCTATAAGAAAGTCTAATCTAAGCAAATGAGTGAAAGCCTGTGCTATTGAGGTGCTCATGGTGAGCACAACCAAGTTGTGTTTCCAATGCCCTTTGCAGATAAGTAAGATGATCAAACACCAGTTCACACTTCAAGTGCCTTCAGTGCAGTCTCACTTAGACGGGTTTCCACCATGCGACACCAGTGATGCTGGTGGAATTGCTGCAGCATACCAGTGAGGGGAACTGGGCTTCCAGAGTCCAAGAGAGATTGGAAGGGAGAGGAGTGGCAATGCCTCTGCAGCTCTGCTGTGTACAGCACAAATAAGAAAAGATAACATCTATGTTCAGGTCAATCTTACAAAACAGATTTCTCATCATGTGTGCAGTTTACTGGCAGTCTCTTAGAAGAAAATGAAGTATACCACAAAACGGGACTTGCATCACCTGGCACTTTTAAGTTAACTAAAGTCAAAACAAATTTACCAGGTGCTTCTTGTAATTGCAGCCAGGATTAGAAACATTTACAATTGTGACAAAGCAATTAGTTGTGCTCAACAGACACCGTGAAATCATTTTCAGAATACATTAGCACAGTCTTACATGGGTGTTTTCAGCAAGTGGATACCATATTTCCTGCAGATCTGAGGCCCAATGCAATTGAAAACATAATAAATCTAGTTTCATCTTTAATCATTCATTTTGTACTGACAGGCACATTAGGCACTCCTATCTAGAATTAGTTCTGTTCATGATGGAAGAAACCATTTATTCTATCAAGCTATTTGTATGCTTAATATCAGAAGATTTCTTCTGGGAGATGTTACCGTTTTTGTGTGAGGTTTCTCTGAAATGTCCTGTTTGGCTGCTGGAACATAGTTTTGCTATTGTATCCTAAAGCTCTGTGAATTGTACATCATTAAAATTTCCTTTAACCTGCAGACTGCTCTGGCAAACAAAATACTAATCTGCTCTCAAGAAACTAAGCGGTAAGATAAAAGGATGGCTGGTTTAGGAAATGCCAAACTTTGACCCCACCATTGCATTTTACAATCAGGAAGGGTGCTGCAGCCATCACAAACCAGCAACGGATTCTTCACCTGTGGCACACCCAGGGTTGCAGCGGTCAGTCTTCACGATGGTAGCTCCAGCTGCTGTCTTTGGGCCCGAGGCCAGTAATAAATAACATCTCAGTAATAAATAAAATCTTCCTCTATGCACATACTCCGATCAGATGCTCTAGGGGCACAGAGAAACCCTAACCCTCTGTATGACACTGCACTACCAGTTCTACTAGTCACATTTTCATAATGTAGTTTCCTTTTAAAGGTTTTGGAGGACTCATGAGCACATGAAACAATCATCTTCCACATTTTAAACCAGTACTGCTGTTACAACCCTGCATATTCCCCAGTGCCTAGGCAGCTCTCAGAATAGCCATCAGCTTTGCTTATGTCCGAAGTGCTTACATACTTAGTAAGACTCATTTAGAGAGACAAAATGAGATTTTTAAACCGGGTGTCAATTTGTGTCCAAAGCTGCCCACCACCACAGGAGAACACACAGCAATTCCTCCTCTAGACACGGTGCAATTTCGCTGCCATCCTCCCAGAAGAACAAGTGTGAAAGTGGCAAGGTTTTGGCCGTCACAAAGGTCTTGAGGGTGGCATATTACATATATTTACTATAAACTCCATCTGATCTAAATCAACATAAGCTCATCGCTTCTGGATACGAAATGATTGTTACTATTCCTGTGGTTGGGTTGATCAGCCACTGGATGTCACTATTAGTCTGAATACATAAACCCAAACAGCATTTGTTTGGCATTAGAAAATTTTTAAAGACAGGATGAATCTGAGCACACTACATAGCAATAATCGTTTCAGATGCTGAAAGCATTTGCTCAAGTCTCACATTTCTATCAAGTATATGCTATAAGAAGTGCTTGATTTAATACCTTTTTTTTTTTTCTTTTTTGGTGATTCATTTATGAATCTGATAGCAACTCATGTCTTCTCAATTTCGCCCCTCTCCTGACAGTAAATTCATGTCCTGTGCCATGTGCTATTTCTACGCAGAACCAGCATGCAGACTCCGCACCCTGCAAAGTGCTCCTGAGTCAGCCCCAGCCACACCGCGATTTTTCCCAGGGATGAAAAGCAGCTTCTCCACAGCCCGGGCAGAGCTCCCTGTCTCCCTCCCTTGGACAGCCCATCTAAAGTCGTGTCAGAGCTGGCTGGCGTTCAGCGCAGGCAACAGATGCCCTGAGATCTTCAGTTCCAAATTTGATTCTGTCTGATCAAAACGTGTCCGAAGTCACAGCTACACAAAATGTCCCAGATCAGGAGCTGACAAGATACACTGTTGAATTAGGAGAGGAGAAAGGGAGACTTATATTCTTTATCTCCTAAAATCTTCAAGTATCAAGTATCAAAGTACAGAAAACTAAGATAAACTGAACTAATGTTCTTCTTTGTAGGGTTAAAGGCCAGGAGATCTGTTTCTCCAAAGGGTGAGAAAAGTTGCACTGGCAAAGTGGTTGTAGGATGTTAGCACAACCGGCCAGAATAAGCATAAAATCATTGAACAAGGTGCAAGGTAATGGAGAATCTGAGCCAAGGAGCGTAAAATGAAAATGGAAAATCCAGATGATGATGATGATGATGATGCTAATAATAATAATAATAATAGTAATAACAATACAACAACTCTACCAGTTGGATGATGTGAATCTTACTTTTATAAAACTCAATTTTGGCAACGTCCCAACAATATTTCAAGAAGAGCCAGTCGCAGGCAGCACAAAACAGAAATCTGAAATGCCAGCTGCTAACTCCTTCCCATACAGGCACAAGGTAGTTTTCCTGCAGCAAAAATTGACTATAATTCATTTTGCCTAGGGTGGAAATCTGCTGTGAGGAAATACAGAAACACTCAATAATGATGCTCAGGACCAAAAAAAAATCTCTCTTGAACATCCCACCAATGGAAACAGCCAGTGACAAAATCACATATAAAAACAATCTAGACCAAGTTCTTTTAACATGTAAATTACAGTTTGTTTTGGAAATTAAGATAAACACTAGAAAACAACTTTGAAATTAAAAACACCAGACCTGATTCTCACCAGCCCTCATAACTAAAAAAAAAAAAAAAATTTAAATTGGTGGTAACTGCTTTTAAGTCTATGATACACAACTAGAATAAATGAAATGAGGATTGGGTCCATTCTCCTGATGGTATGTACTTCTGTGCATTTATTTCCTAATGATTTTTCGACACTTCTTCGACCTAAAATACAAAACCATTCAATTAACCAGTTGGCATTATATGAAACCATTTCATTATAAGCTCTTTATCTCAAAGAACCCTTTAAGAGGAGCGCTCATAAAAGGGACTCCAAGCCAGGGCAGGAGACCTGCCGTGGCAAGGTCACCTTTCAGACTTCGTTGCGGTGATACTCCGTGTTTCTGCACGGCCGCTGCGACAGCCGGCTTGCTGCCCTTCCATTTGCTCTCTTGCGAACGGCCGCTGATTGCAGTTCAATGCTCCTCATGCTCCAGGAAAGACCGAGCATCAAACGGACCTCTTGCAGCCGCTCAGAGCAGATCGATTGCATCTCTGCTTAACCAGATGTGCACAATATAGTTGTAACACCAAAGTGAGCTGCGTTTGGCTGCACTTGACAGTCTCTGAGACAGACCGAGAGGAGGCCTCACAATATCAATACTTCAAAAAGGAGAAGAAAAGTATTTGAAGAAAAGATATTTGAAACAATTTTATTAAAAAAGGATGACTGATTTGTTTTACAATTATTTTGAAATAATTCTTTAAAATAATTAGATTGCGCTGAACCAATACCATAATTTTAGCACAGGTATAATCACTGTAAATGACATTAAGAGCTTGTCTACAGGCAAATTGCATTGCTGTGATTATAACGGGATTGTTAAAGCTCAGCAAATCCCCAAGTCCAGATATAGTTGACATAGCAGAAAAGGAAGGGAAAGAAGTTATGCCAGAAAACCTAAAACATCTTGGGCTTACTCTGACATAGGTATTTCAGTCAAAAGAACTCCTAACTAACCACAACAATTGCACTTGAACAGCAGCAAGGTATATATCAGCTCTGAAACACGAAACTGCAGTGGAAGCAATGCTGAAATTTTGCTACATTTAAGCTTGAAAGAGAATCTGAGCAAGTGCCATTAACGTTGCCTTTTAACGGTGTCCTTCTGCAGGTTGCACAGCAACTTGAGAAGATGTGAACATACCAAAGTCCAAGGGGGTGGCTTTGCAGCGTTAAGGCTGCCAACCTCCTCCAGCCGGAGCTCCAAAGGGTGTCAGTGCTACGCCAAATGGCAGCTGGCCTGCAGGGACCTGTAGCGGTGATTCTCCAGCCATGCTGAAGACTTTTAAAAAATAGCTTACAAAACCAATAGAGATATTCCTCTCACCTTGAAAAGAAAAGTTACAGTAAATTCTAACCTGACAATCCAGTATCTGTATTTCTTCCCCTCTAACTCCCAAAGAAAGTGAAAAATAAAAAGCCCACAGCAAAAGGTACACATGAACCGGTCAAGAAAAAAAGAAATTACAGCACACAAACAGTTCCTGGAATCAAAATCCCTTAGTCTGTTTGCCCCGTTATAGGAATTTGAGCACGCCTCGCTCAGTCTCTCCTTGCTGACCCTCAAGCCATGCAGGGCATCCCTGGGCATGATGAAAGACGTGCGAGCCTGAGTATGAGCAGGTGTGTCAGAAAAGCAGTGGCGGGTTTCAGATCAGAACATTGACACCGTTGGAAACACTCCATTCGGCAAACATTTCCCCCAGATCAGAGGAAACAGATTTTAAAATCATTTTAGAGAAAGCCTTTACAAAATTCCTGGCCTCTGAAGTTCATGGCAAAATTTGCGCTAACTTTAGCGGAAAAAAAAGTGAGTTCAAATTAGTAACTACCTGCACCAGGTTCTGTCTCAAAAGCTGAAAACTAGAGACGAGAAGAACGACTGACCTAAATACTCAGTAATTACTTAGTAACTGTTAGTGAATCTATTTTTGAGTGGTTACGTACAGACTTCTCAAAGAAACTTGATCACCAGAGATAAAACTTTAACAAGACAGCACCTTTTAATGTATTTCAGTTTGAGGCATACAGAACTACTAATCACTTCGGTGAAAAATTGGGTCAGAGTTATCCCCATCTTCCCCAAAGTGCTGTAAAACTCGATTTAAGTGTATATATAGTTTAATTAATGTATAACTATATATTTATGTATAATTTTGTATTCTAGTTAGCAGAGATGGCAAAGTACAGCAAGTGCTGAAACCATTTTGGATGGTATTCACTAAAGGACAACAGTAAAACCACCAACCACAGGGCATTTTTTGCTAAGTCCACTTTCAACCCTGTTCTCAATAGATAAAAAATCTATATTAATTAGTGAGTCAAAAAATCCTCTACAATTCCTAATGCACTAGGCAGAGACAGAGATATTTTTTACCTGTTAATTAACAGATATAAGATGCAATATGGATGTAAACAAACACATTTAGATGTTATTTATGCTTGCACATATCTGTAAATAGGAAAACAGGGATAAGTAAAGGTGTATTATTTTCCACCAATATTTCCAAACTGCTGCATTGTTTTTCTACCATATGTTCATATGTAAAGTCTTAAATTAAGAATATTTAAGCACAGCATGCCTTTAGTGGACTACATTCTCAGTAAGTGTAACTCAGCAGGTAGTAAATCACGGCTATTTGTGCTAGCTGGCAATGTAGCCCTAGATTTGCGGTAAGCATTATCTGTGCTTTCATATTTCTTAAAAAGCAGCCTGTTAAGGTTCCATTTTCAAATGTTTTTCATCAATAATGCCTAAAGGTGGCATGCTCACAAAACAATCTTGCTAGAAACAATACAAGATAAGACATAAAAGACATATTAGATTACCCAGTCCATGTCTCCAAATGCAACAAAAATAAATGCAAAATGCTTTGGGGTTTGTCGCTTGCAGCATGCAACAGCTTTTCCATTATGCTTTGCCTGATCCTTTGCCAGATTTCTTCAGAAAAACTGAGTGCTAGGACGAATGGAAAGAGCTTGTCTGGAGGTCACACTGTGGGAGCTGGGAAGCAGCAGGCTGGTGTTCCACTTCTGACCTGCTCTAACGCCTTACCGGGCCCTTCCTGCCTTGTTCTACCCACCCATCAAAACGGACATTTAAGCTTCCTGCCCGTGTAAGTCTTACAGATAGCAAACAATTATGTCAGTGTTATTACATTTATTAACTAACGTTAATGCTGTAAGTAAACCCAGGACCCCCCAAATGGATTGGGACTTCTAGTGTCGAGTGACATAGCTGAAGAGTTTAAATTCCTAAATCATATAATTGTTCAAATACAAATTACAGGACCTGACGTAACTTCATACTACAATCCCAATTTTAAATGCTTCAGTAGTGATTGCTGCTGCTTCCCAACTCCTCACCTGCAAGAGGGGAACTCCCTGGTTCTTACAGCCTGCATTCTATTAGCCCTTCCAACAATGGGGTTCGTTACCACGGCCCACCCCAAATACCACAACTATAATAGTTTTTTCCCACCCAAACTTGTCATATTTTTGCCAAAGCCAATCTCTTCCTCATAACTCAGAATCACCTGGAGAGATTTGCTCCTGTCCTTTCTTGTTCCACAGAAGTTTACTTCGTATCCTTCAGCAAATCTGAGCTGCACTCGTTTCCCTGTTTATCTCCCTCATTCCCTGTTTACCCTGTTAGCAGCTGTACTCCCAGACACCTTCATCTTTTTCTTTTTTTCTCTCTGTACTGTGCTCTCCACTTAACTTCCTGGAGCAGGCCTTTACAATTGACACCAATCATGCAGCTGAGCACCGATCCGAGTGAAGCCAACAGGAATGCTGGAGGACGCGGGAGTGCTGACGAGGATCAGGGGCTCTGGACTGCAAGGTCCTCACGGCCAGACTGTGTCTGTGCATCTGTGTATATGAAGTGCATATGTACCTCCATATGTACCTCCATATACAGCTAGAGAGACAGCTTATTCCCAGGTGTGCTGGGAGGAAACATTTACTAGTATTTCCCTAATATTTAATAAAGTATTAAAATTATGAGGATCACTGTCATTTCAGGAGTGTTGCAGAAATCATTTGATGCTAAGAAAGTATTCTGAAGCTGAGAAGTGCTCTGTAGGCACTACTATTATAGTTTCCTAATTCCTAGTCTGAATATGCTAGTAATAGCACAACAAATAGCTAGGCTAGAAGAACACTGTGAAGCAAAACCAACTATACGAGTTTCATTCTCTTTCGGTGAGGAATTACTCTTTACAGTTCTACTACACGAGTCCATGGTGTAGGCTTTGAGCTGCCAGCTCCTCAGGGCGAGGTTTAAATTAAGTCCTCTTCTGCCTTTTTTTTTTTTTTTTAATCAGGAAACTATTTAATTCATTTCAGGCTTTGTAATCTTCTCCAACCCACTGTTAAAAAATAACAAACAAATAAAAGAATACCCAAAGCTAAATGTTGACTCTAAACCCCCTTTTCCAGCCTCCTATTTAATCAGCCTTGCGGCATAGTGGAAAACACATCATTTAGTTCCTTCACTTCATTGTTATGGGGGTAAAAAAAACCTTACAGTCAGGCTTAAAGCACCTAAATACCTAAAGCCGTATTCTAATCTGTAAAGCACATGGTGTAAAACAGGCAGGCAATTTTTCACTTCCTTGGGGCAACATTGTTTATGGTGACTGGCAGGGGCTCTCTGTATTTCATCAAGCCCTTTATGAACACACTGCCAGGCATGTATAGCTGCGCTCGCTGCATTAGTGATCAGATTACGTGCGATGGAATGTCTACCCTGGCAGATAATGGATATGTGGCTGTCAAGGGGGGCAACGGAGGGACCGGTGCAAGGAAACTTGAAATGGCTGGCTACACCCTTAGAAATATATAGCGCTTACTATGTCAAACATACACTGAAATTAGCATTAATTTAGTAGTGCTGCCAGTGAAAGCCACCTGCAATCAAAGCAAATAGTTTCACTCTTAAAAAGTCTTGCAAAATACTCCCGATTGCCTATCCAGGAGATAAATCGCCTGCCTGCAGTCAGAATTTCTAACCACCAGAGAAGAGAGGTTCAGGAGAGGTTCTTCTAACCTGGGGAAGACTCTCATCTTGTGGTAAAAAACCCCCACAAAATTCTATGTTGTCACAGACATTTAGCAACAGGATTATATGATCCCCTGTGATGGCAGCTGACTGGACTCAATTACAGACGGTCCATTCCAATTGTATGTTCCTTCAGCAGATTTGAACTGGCATCTGGGAATGTGAGATTGTTGATAAAAAAAGCCCCAAATTACACTAATGACAAAGTGATAATATCTTTGAACTCATTTTGGTCTGGTTCTTTCACATGTTGTTCATCAATATTCTAATATCAAAATAAACAAATGTAAATACTGCCTGATGATGCTGGTAAAAAACATCAATAGAGATTGAAGAATTAATTAAAATGGAAAAAAATTCTCTGGGGGAGGACCTATCTGGGACTTTTTGTTTTGAAATATGTAAAGCTGACCATTCCTTTCTCCGTCTTTTCTTTTTTCTCTGACTGGGCACTGCCTTCATCCATGCATACTACTACATTAATTAACTGCCCTTGGGAAGCTGACACGAAAACACCTTTCTTCTGGTCCAAAACGATGGAGGTATTCTAAAAGCAGTGACATTAGAATATAAGAAAAAGGCACAAAGTCCTCATTTCTTTATATATCACAAAGATAGTGAAGCATTTCTGGACCTAGCCAGAAGCAAAACCTTGTTATTTTAAGCTGTTTTTCAAAATAAATCCATTTCAGGGACTAAAATTGCTCTGCTTTTTCATTATGTACTGGCCAGACATTATGGATATCCTTAGGTTTGCTGGAGTAGCTGTGTAAACATGCACTCGTAAAAGGCAGAATGGATGCATACCATGGGGCTCAGTGTATTTGGTGACGGAGGCAAGCAGCGTCAGTTCGGTAATTATCATGCCCTCATTTGGGAGTCTGTGTCCTGCCACTAATAATCAAAAACTTGACCTAGTAAAGCCTTTTCTTTCTCTAAGTTCCCTTGCACTGAAAGAACATCTCCCTCCTCCTTGCGTAAGGCCGAAGGGCCGGTCAGTCGGGGAGGGCGGAGAGGTGAATAGCGGGGTGCTCTGAAGGCGAGCGGGGTGTCTGACCTTTGCAGAGGGTGCCTGTGAAAAGCTGGATACAGTTAGCGAGCCACAAGTTGTTATCGGCTGATGCAGACACTGTGCTGTACACGCTACGGTGCAGAGACCGTCTGGTGGTATGTTGCCTGCAGAGCAGCGGCACAAGGAGAGGCTTATTTAAAAATACAGACACGTAAGCAAGACAGAAACTCCACCTCCATGTGATTGTCTGAGAGGGATCAAATGGGTAGAAATGCCACAGATAGACACACTCCTCCCAGCGTAATTGTTACTATCACAGCTGTGGTGGAGAGAGGGGGAGGAGAGCGGATGATGCAAGGAGCTTGGCATCATGCTTAGTAATCGCTAGACTGCACCCTTTCGTAAGAGGCGAGGAAGTGCTGGAATCCACCAGAGACAGCCCAGCTCTGCGCGCAGTCCCGGGCGCGCAGGGCTGGGACTGCAGAGCCAGCAGTGAGACGCTGCATCCGCATCTGCATCTGCTGCGCAGCCCTCCGGACGCGCTCAGCCTCCCCACCCTGCCCGCGCAACGTTTATCCAGCAGCTATGCGCTTTACTCCAACAACACCGGTTCTTAGTCACTTATTTTCAGAGCTCATTACAAAGAGTAATTAAATGGTCATAACATCCCTAGCCTTAACCCTATTTAGTAGATAAAGTGGATAATTAAGCATTGTTAGCTCCATTTTGCATCTACGGAAACTGGTGAGAGAGGCTAAACACAAGGTCACAGGGCTACTTGAGTCAACTCAGGATTATAATACATCAGTTACTAACTCCTTCATCCAAAAATGCTGGGATATTTCGTTGATTTTACGGAGTTGTGGATCAAAACTGCTACTCGGGTCTTATCACTGAGAAATCTAATCTACAGAGAAGTATTACATGATTTAACTGAATCGAGTATTTAAGAACTTGAAATGAGCACTGGTATTTTGTATTTCATCTATCAGGTGAGATAACCACCCTCTCTTTTCAAGCAATCTCTGTTTGATGTAGCTAATTGTTCTTATATGCATATCCTTGTACTAATATGTAACAAAGCAGTCAGATGTGACAAACCTGACACCCGGCCTGTGGAAATGTTGTTATTTGTAGCTGCACCACAAAACACTGACACTCGTTCTCCATCAGAGTTTTTCGTTTGTGTTAACTGCAGCGACAGCTCTGAGAGGTTGGACAAGCCTCTCCCCTGACAGCACCTTCCCTGAGTTGACCGTGAGTCACTGGAGATCGTAGTTCGAACTGCTGTATCCTTCAGGCTATATATAGCTCTATGCCTATAAACTATTATCTCACTTTTGGCCAGTTGGCTTGGTTCATTCAAAAGTGTTTATCTTGCCTTAACTGCCAGCCTAAAGGTGGAATGCTATTTTCAGACTATGAGAGAGGCCTAAAGAGAGCTGAATTTTTAAATACTCCCCTTTCCCTGATTTTTTAATACCTTACTACTTATGCAAGATACTACAAATTGAAGACCTCTATTTATTCATAATATGGGTATAAAACTGATAAATTTTCTCTATTTGCATGACACAACCTGATTTCTAGGGAGTGGGAAAGACTTCAAACATTTTCAATTTTTGGCTTCGCTCCTATGGCAGACCAGTAAGGCTGAAGAAAAGACCACGTGCACTTCATGTAGGGACCTCCAGTCACCAATGTGGACAACAACTACCCCAACAAACAGGATCATTTGAACTACCAGCTTCACTGGGCATTCCATCTCCCAAATCCTGATTGTCTTCCAAAGCTTTCTTAGGACATGCACGATTATACCCACATAATCACAACAAACATTGAATCCATTTAAAACTTCCATTTAAACCTATAGAAAATTTGTGACAGATTTAAAGGGTGGGAAAAGTAGACCCCCTAAGTAATGTGTATGTAATAAAAAGCATCTTACAAAATCCACTGAAGTGAAAAAGCCTTTAAAGGACAATTGCCTTTATTAAATCTTGAAACAGTATGAAAAACAGAGTTTGAAAACTACCGTTATATCTAAAATTCTTGATGAGGACTGAGCGGAGGATCATTTCTTGCCAAATAACTCAGGTATAGTCAGGTGAGATCCACCTCTGCCACGATACCCAGTACCAGACATGGGCTAACATTCCCTAAATTGGGTTAATGCTCAAAAGCAGTTCACAAGCTAAATGACTTGGGTAGTTTCTTTCTAGTATGGACAGACCCCCCACTTACAGCGTGGCACACTGGAGACATCCAAAAGATTTAGACAGCTGTATTGCTTAAATAAAAACCCCAAACCAACCAAGCAAACAAAGCAACTCAAAGCAAAGACTAAAAAAATCAAGCTTTCTAGAAAAACTAAAGGCAGCTGGACCTGACACAGGGACTGGACTGGTGGTACAGCGATGCTCCCTCTCCCTGTCTCATAGCTGCCTTTCCACTTGGCTCCGAACCAGTGTCATTGTTAATTGGATGCTGAGTGATGGATCTGGCCACCTGGCACTCTGTCTGGCTCCAAGCTGATGATCAACTCGCTTGGCAGGCTAAGTGGGGAACTGGCCACCTGGCTAATACGAGGGCTACAGAATCTCTGATGAGCTGATTGCCAACCTGCTAAGACATTTTATTATTGTGGATACTGACAGTAACTTCTCTCTTTTGCTCTATTCATCTTTCTCATCACAACTTTATGCTCGCAAAGAAACACCCAACTCATGACCCCCTCCTCTCTTTACTTTCCTCTGTACGCTACGACGGATAAAGACAGACTCCTGCCTTAATTCCTACATGAGAATAAAATAAGCTTCTCGCCTTCTCCTCCAATTTCTTTAAATTATTCCAAGTTCCCTACCCCCACTCCATCCTGTCTTGTTTCTCACCATCATTCTCAACACTCCAGATTAAAATTTGTATTAGCTGATGAGTTTCACAACAATTTTTGAATGGTGTAGTTTATTGCGTATTTTTAATTAGTAAAAATACTGATAAGAATTGAGAATAACATCAAAACAAAGAATTGGACAAGAATAATGTGAAATCAGATTCATGCCTGAAGGCTAGATTCTCCACTTGCCTTGCACCCTGCTTTATTATTAGCACTTGCAAAACCTTAGTGAGAAAGGCCACAATTTTGATTTGATTTTTTTACATTCATTTTGCATATATGTAAATTACTCCATAAGGAGCAAGGCAATGGAAAATGAAGAATGAAGTGCACAAAAATACATCAGTAAAGAATTCTAGAGTACTGTTAGCATTACACAGTGAAACATCATATGTTATGCTATGAAAATTAATTTTATTACTTCAAGATCCTAAAGAAAAAAGTATGACAAGTACTGAAATTTTCTACTCAGTTTCAAATGTACTATGATGAGGTTCTGCAATGTTTTTAAGCTGGTCTTGGGATACAGTAAGTAGCTAATGTCAAGCTCTTACATCCATTAAAAATGGTCTGAAAATAATGTACTTTGTTAATTGCAATCATTGTACAACAATTAGATCACTGATTAGAATAGGGCTGTATTCACTCCTGGTGTGACTTCGTTAATATAAATCAAAGATTCATTTGCACTTTAAAGGGCCTGCTTCAGTTGACTTTAATGGGGGACTTTTCATAAGCTTAAAGAACTGGATCAAGCTAAAAAGAGGTGGCCCAGGGGCTGATCTTCCAAATTCTTAAACAGCCATAGTTTAGCTGAAGTTAATAGAAATATTTTGGTTTATCCAAGTGGAGATTATGGAACTTGTTTTTCTCTTTTCATTGTATAGATGCTACAGATACTGGAGGGAAATATACCGTAGTGCAGCCACATGCTTCTCCATCCGCTCATTTCTATGCTGGTACAGTCCTTTTATTTGTCCCAGCCAAAGTTTTCATGTAGCCACATGACGAAACACATCATGAAACGGATCCAGGTAAAAATTAGGATCATTTTTCACTCTTGGTTATATTTATCTTTGATTGTTCTCCCATCCATTCATCACACAAAGGGAGGAAACAGCATGGGGACAGAAAGAAGAGGCTGGGAACTGCAGAAGGGGGGTCACTTCTTTCAGCTGCAAGTGGTGTCTTGCAGGAGTTAACATTTACTGTGAAACCACAAGATAAATAGCTCATCTCTAATAACTGCAGCACCAAGGAAGTGTTCATAGGATTCGTTTAGCAGCAAAAAGATGTTATGAGCTGAAAATATGCACTGAAAAATGGCAAAGTGATATTATATCAAAGTAGCAGATGTGGTTAATCCTGAAGAAGTCTCTATATGAAATAATTCTGTTCAATTTTCTGAATCTGCATGTTAAGTTCAGCTCAAGCTTTTAGCTGTACTATAAGCATGAGGGTACATATCTATACTGTATTATTTACACACACACAGTGTCTGTGTATAATAATATATTAATAGACACATATATTTGCATTAATAAGTTATTAGAAGTTTACACTTTGTGGTCCAAGATAAAAATATTAGAAAAGAAAGGAAAGGAAGGAAGATGGTCAGGCAAATTCTCTAGTGATCTGTCACTTTGTCTCCCTTTTATTCCCCTCCTAGATGTTGTTTCAGAGTGCTAGTGCCCTGAGCAACACAACAATAGCTGAGACAAAATGTTCATATTTTAATTCACTTCCAAAATTCAGTTCGGGGAAGCTGTCTGTCAGAAACAGACATTTAGACAAAGTGCTGGTACCTTTTTAGAAGCACAATAGCTATATGCTTCCATGTCTCTGAACTATCCTGGAATTAACCTACTTATATTTTGTAGACTTTTTTTCCTTTTTTTTTTTGCTTTCCAATTTTCATAATAGCCCTGTAATTATAGGAAGAGTATTTCTCTACAGTCTAAAGGTGGAATAAAGTATTTCAGACATTCATTAAGACAGGAATGAATGTTAAACTAATCAAGTTGCTGTCTTCACATTATTTTTAACCTTTTTTCATCTGGACAACTGTTTTTCCTGCATCCATGCTGGAGAAGGTTTCAGGAAACTCTTACTGCTTTTTAGGGAGCCCTTATCAGCATGAGCACCATCTTTGACTATCTTTGAGCAGCGTTTACTCTCCTTTACCTGGTGAGCCTCTACCAATAAAATCACTGCCAATCTTCGTAAGAATTTATAGGTGAGTCAGGAACCCACACACCAAACCACAAACATCACCAGCCACTGGAAGAATCTCCCTGTCCTTCAGAAACCTCCTCCTGCAGAGCAGCATCACTCCCCTCTGCAATCACCACGCCAGATGCCTCTCAGGTCACACCAGTGCTCTCTTGGAAAGCGGGGACAAAAAGGCATTGCGGTACATTTGGCTCTTAGTGTACCTGCTGACTTGTCTACATTTCCATCATCTTCCATGTAGTATTGATATCTGCTCCTGATAACAGCGTCTTGTCACTACTGGACTATGGAGCCCTCACTGCTCGTAGTTTACATTACAGCGTTTACAAGGCTCCTGCTTGCTTATTTGACCCCGCTTCTCCATTCTGGCTTTACGGACACATGTAACTTCACTTTGCTCCCCTTTATGTCTCACAGCTCACATAGACACTGGACTACTAATATTAAAAAAAGAAAAAAACCCAGTGATTTTAGCTGACTTTCAGTTTCAAGTGCCTGAATGTCAGGCTACAAGAGGCTCTCTTGTGCTCTCTGAGTCTGCATCAGACCTTGAACTACCAAGTTATTAGGTAACAGCTCATTGGCACAGAGCTCCTTCCAGCGCGTTCAGCTGGCTCAGCTCTTTCTGATCTGAGAGTGCTTTCCATTTTTCTGACTGGCGATGCATCCCATCAGCAAGGACCCACGTTATTTTTCAATCTTCAACTGGTAAAGGGTTGCTGAACAAGTACGATTGTCATTTCCAAGCGTGACATTTAGCACTGCTTTATTTTGCCCAACTTAGGTGTCAGTGGAATACTTGTTGCTGTTTGCTAACAGGCTTTGAAGACTTCCAGCTGTGGACAAAGGATGATGGAAACTGTGGGGCAAGGGATTTATGACAAAACCTCAGCACTTGGCGTTATCTTAGTAAAGTATGTGGCCCTCTTTCTGTTATCTAGCTGTCACTGCTAATATTGATCCAAATTGGAGCTGAGTGCTGCCAAGTCCTTGCAACTTGCAAAAGCCAGTGAGTTGTTCCTTAGCACCTTGCCAGTGCCCCCATTGCTCTTCTTTAGTGCTCACAGCAAACACAGCAGTCATTTCTTGGTTCTGATACTCACTGCAGGGACTGATTAGTAGCCTGTAAGCAACTAAATTTTAGTTCCCTGTAAAAGGTTGTTTTTCTTTAACTGGTCTGGCAGTCCAAGAATAGCTCTGTGCACTCTAATACATACAGTATTGTAAGTAATGACAGATAATGCTATCAAGGTCTTTTCCTAGAATATAGGGATTAACTCACCTCATTAAAATGTACACATTCTGCATAGCATAATGCAGTACTACTTCAGGACAACTATTTAAGCCAGCCAAAAGATATTATGTTCTGTGAGAACTAGGATGATCCCTAGCTGTCCTCTTACTTCCCTGTATTCAGATTTTTATAATCTTTTTAGATTAGTGCATAGATATCATAGCACTGAGCACTTTTAAAAACCTAAAATAGACTACATTAGCTTAAATTTCTAGGTAGTAAAGAAACTTGAGAGGATAGAAACATAATTAACTTGGAGCATGGAAGGATTCCCTTGTGGGAAAAACACCCCGAACGAAAAAAGGCAGTTTGTACAAAGTACCTAGCAGTGAACACACAGAATCTGGCAGGTTATGCACTCTGAAGACTTATGTCTTAGGTTGAAGGTGGAAAGGTTTTTGTTTTATTATCCCTTGAACATTTGTTCTTAGACATTTAAAACTTATCTGATCTCTTTGGATATTAAAATGTAATCATCACAATTTTCAGTGCTTGGTTTTTTTCTTCCAGGAAAATGAGAATAAAAGCTGTGCTGCCTATAGGTATTTCTCTACATTCAAAGAATGCTTCTGAAAGCCATGCTAGCACATGGACCCCAGTTCTGCTCACATTAAAATAAAATGCGAAAGTATCCTGAGCTTCAGTAGATGGAGAAGGTAGGAGATGGAGAAAGCAGAAGTCCGTACAAGAAGACCAGGCCTCCAAAAACCAAACCACTTTTCCCAAACGATTCATTTTTTTCCTCATAACTTACTTTTTCTTTTCAACTTACTAAAGTAACTCTTAGCAGTTTCTGGGCTGCTTAATTTCTTTCCACTTCTGCAACAGCCTCTGTGACAAATAGCAATTGCATATATATTTGTTTCAGAATCAAGCTCTTAGACTGGTATTTATCAACTGTGTAAATGCCTGTTCCTACAGATATGTAGGTGGCTACAGAAAGGTGAATTATACAAAACTGACTGTTGATCTACTACAGATAAAAATTTTAAAGTCCGGACTCCCATACTACATATTACTGTCTTAACATAATTCAATTTAGTTTTAACAGCCTTACCTAACTTAATTATTCTAGTATAATATGTCAATCAGTTGCCCCCCCAACACTGTTTTTCTTTTAAATTGTGGTTACATTGCCAACTTAAAACAAAAGATATTTCTTTCAGCTGTGTTACATAACATTGACCTGATTAATCCTAAGTCCTAAGAAATAACAGTCCTAGGAAATATTGCTATGGGAAGAAACAACTTTGCAAACCCAAACTTATTTATGCAATTCTCAGTCTCTTGCTGACTGGTCAAGATCTTTGGCTGGTTTACATCCTTCTGAACAAATCCTTAAAAAAGGCAAATTGTTTGGTTTTTTGTTTGTTTTTGAAAAATTCCAGAGTAGCTCTGTAAATACAACATTTCAGAAGAGTACTACAGATTAGATGTATTATAGTTTATGTCAATAAGTTTTCTGCTTTATCAGTACGTCAGAAATATTAGGAGATACTTTTGCATTGCCCTGTACCATAAAATGACAAAAATATTCTAATCTAGTATATCCTTCACAGAGCCTGCTTAATAATGAAAAAGCTGCCATACAAGATAAAGAAGCGAATACAGATAACACAATGAAGCCTGAAAACGGTGACAGAGAAAACTTTCCAGGCCAGCTGGAAATCTACTGGGATTCTGTAAATTCTGTACCGAGATTCTGAAATCTACTGGGACTCTGAACCAAAGAGTTTTTAAGAATTGGTAAATCAGTCTCAATTAGAAATTCTTCTCAGTTCCAAATAAGAATTGTCATTCTTTATTAACGCAATTTCTAACCAAGGGTGTCACTATGCATTAAAATGGTAACAAACTGAACCTCACAACTGTAGTTTTTATAATTCCAGTCTCACATCTTGGTATATCATTACTGGATAAGACAGAAGGAGTACTGATGTAAAACAAAGGGTAAACACTGAAAATCATGTCCTGTCATCTGCAGAGACCACTCTGTCCCATGTCTCTTTCAGTCATATAATAATTTATTGAATTATGAAATTATTCAATAAAACATTCTATTACCAAACTATGATCTTATTTTAGTGCAGCTCTAACTGAAACCAATGGAAGTTTTGCCTGCAAACTGTTAGGTCATGGTTGGATGTTAATTTTTTACCTTCAGGTAAAGTTCTACTCTCTTTTTTCATAGAGAGCTCTTAAAATCATAGAACTCAGTCTTTATCCATTTTTTAGGTAACACACACTAATTTAATAAAATTTGCTTAGAGTTTCCCATTTGGAATGAATACAGAAAATACAGTAGAGAGTCTGGGACAATTCATCCCTTCCAAAGAATTTTTAATTAAGTGTGCTTTCTAACCTGGCCAAAAAATGTCACATCCTGAAATGTATCTTTTTCTAACTGTATATATAAACATAATAAGGTCACTGAGGGCACTAAATTATGTTTAGAACAAATAATGGAAGTATACCAAAGGTCTGAGAAAGCACTTCAGCCAGTAGAGTGTGAATGCACATTAACTTTCTGCTATAAACATTACAGACCAGTTAAATGATTTATTCTGTCAGTCACCTACAGCTTTAACACTGGTTTTGAAAGAGATTTTTTCCAATACTTGTTAATATCATTTTTGTGGTGATATTTATTGAAGCATAAATATAAACAAACTTCATAAACATGAATTAATAATGCTGACATTTTAAATGTTTTAAGAAGTATTCAAAAGAGGTAAAATTATTTGCCCACAAGAAGAGGAGTTATTGAGAGAACAAAACACAGGACAACATCACATTATATCAGTGTTAGTAATTAGTAACTTTTCCAAAAGTGAACCAATATTCCTTCTTTCTACCATTTTCCTCACTATTCAGAATTATAGTTTCAGCTGGAAGGGTTTAACTAAAGCAATATACGTATCCACGTACTACAGAATGAATCATTTTATTGCTTCTGTCATTTACAGTTTTCAGTGCTGAACTTCCACATGGGTAGTACTGTAGCATCCCAAGAGTAACAGCAAGGACTCTACCCCACTCTGTCTTCTTTCTATGTATTTGCTGTCTGACAAAGGTTTTAAAACTCAGATTTTTTCTTCCATTTACAATTTTCAGTACATTTACCAGAAAATACCTACTATGACAGGTGATGTCTCTAAGTGGTCCTTCTTCACAACACATTTTAGATGACAAAATATTAATTATAGCTGTTCTCCAGAGGAAAAACAGTGCTAAAAAAGCAAGCTAAGGTTACTGTTTCCTTATGAGATATGCTATGAAGAACAGCCAAATTCCACTGAGGTATTTCATTATGAGCTAGCATAATACTGAATCACAGCACAACTAACGAGTATAATTGCATTCAGAAAGTTTCATTTTAAGAATGTGTCAAACATATAATTTGATTAGGGCGTGTAAGTATCTGTGCTTGGGTTGTTCATGGCACATTCTTATGTACGTGAATCATAAGGCATTATGAGCCGCCTACCTCCTGGTAGTAGGGAAGCTGCAATATTCCTTCCTATCAGATTTCCTACCAGAAAGAAACCTGGATCATCTTTTTAAAAGTTGACAGCAGTCTCAGCACACATCTATTTTAACTCCTAAGCCTTCTAGATAGATCAATAACATTACTGAGAAACAATAGTTACAAATTTTCTAATCTAAAAGAGAATCTGAATTTTCTGGTAATAATAAATATTCTAAAATTTAAAAAATGAAGCATCAGTATGGCATTTACAATTCTGAATAGCTCTATTTTTTGTAAAATGTTGCTGATTTTAATGGGGGAATAGATTGTCAGTTTATTAAAGTTTGGAACAGGTTAATTAGTTAAACAGATTGTACGTTAGGAAATGAGCATTAATTTTGTCTGTAAGAGGCAAGTATTTCTGCTCAGGATTATATTTTTGTTTAGAAGACACGTAAGATTAAAAATCATCTTTCAAGTAGCTACTGACCAATCTTCCTGCATACCTTAGTCTGTATGTTATAAATCTCCTCTGTTAGCTTGTTAAAAACTTCAGCTGCAAAGTCCATCATCCTTCTGAAGAAGCAGCAACTCAGCCTTCAAGTCAGCTCAGCTTACTGTTGCACCTGACTAGAGCAATAAGATGTTATGTCAACAAGACATGCAGTGATTACAAAGTCAGTAACTGTTGATAAACTTCCTTTAGAACAGCCCCAAGTTCCAGCTCCTATATAGCTTTTTCCATTTCCCACATCTGTAATGAAAATGACATTATGAATAACAACATCTTTCTCTAATTTTCATGGATCAACTAAATAAAGATACTTGTACCATTAAAATTGTGTTTAGAATGCTGCAGCATCCTTGGGGCAAAGGCCATATTTCCAATCTCTTGAACAACAGATTTCTGCTGAAAAAGCAGAACTTTACAGAGCTTCTGGTGATTCTGCAATAACAAACTAATCCGTATGGCTGAAAATGATTTAGAGGAAAGAAACTCTTAGCTTAGAAGCAAATTCCAGATTTCTATGTGTTATATATATATAAAATTATAAAAGCATGAAAAATAACACAAGGACATCTTCTAATATTAGGTTGAGTGCAGTGAAACTACCCTTTGCTGTATGATGATTATATAAAATGCAAACAATGTCATTTAGCATTGCCGGCAGTGCTTTATTATTTCAAGTGAAAAGGAATAGAGTGAAAGGAATTTAGAAGGAGGGTGGACAGTGTCAGCAGTAACAACATACATGATTACACATTACTATAATTAGCAATGGAATTTAAAGAATTAAAAAAGCAACATATTTGCTTTTTTTTTAACTATGCTTTTGACTCAGCAGCAATTCCATTGATATACTTGGCAGAAAAGTTTTTCTCAGTCTTTTTTGGAATATCAACCCATTAGAAGGAGAAATGCTGTGACCAAAGGCAAACACTTCAATATAAAAAGGGCCCTAAAAAACCCTCCAGAAGGCAGTTTAATCCAAATCTGGGATAACTATGGATTAAGAATACATTGATGTTAGTTTGTGCTACCCTCTTTTAATACTACTACCTCACGCTAATATGCTTTGGACTATTTTCCCCAACCCTTATACTGACCAACTCTCATGTTATAGTGGCTTTTTTCACTTTGATACACAAATTTGGGAAGCAACTTTACATCGGTACTTCTAACAATCTGTATACTTAGTTTCTTTTATTTCATTCGGAAGTGTAATTTCTAAAGGTTATAGGTGTGAATGAAAAAGTGATGCTGAGGTACAACAAAGGCTTACACTCAGAGTACACCAAACTTTGCTTAATTGCAGTTGCAGTATGCTTAGAAACATATCTGTAAGACTAATGAATGATTTATCTGATCTAAAATATCTGCATGTGCATTTGCAGCAGCTTTCTATGCAAATCAGGTACTTATACACACAAATTATTCTTGTTAGCTACAGGAGTCTATGATGACCTAATCTGCATGTTCAGCTGTAGTACACCTCTAAATTAGCATGAAAACTGTGCATCTTTTGCATGCAAAAGTGCATGCCCAATTAGATTGAAAGGAAGACCTTGTATTATCCCTGCATTGCTTTACTATACTTTTAATTGGAATGTACATGTTACTGGCATTCACTTTAACGCATAAGAACATTTTGAAGATATAAGGAATAATTTGCTGAAAATATTAAATAAAAGTTCTAAAAATAAGTATATTCATCCTTTGAATAAGTGTAATTCTCATAAATTTTAAAAATTTGGGAACAGAAAACTCATCTTTTATGGAAATAAATAACTACTCGTATGTTAAAAACTTTGTCAAGGTTGTTATATGCAATACTTGTTTTCACAGCATCACAAAAAAGGATACTTTTAATATCTCACTGTGTGGGGACAGAGGAGTTTGAATGTGTGGCATAGCAGACACTAAAATGCAAAATAGCCAGCAGATAAATTGTAACAAGTGAGCCAGGCTTACAGCTGTCAGATAAAGCTGTACTTCAAAGGTGAACAATAACGTTTATATAAGGTCCTCTGTCAGGGTACAGCCAGTAAAACCAAAACTGATAAGATGATGAAATGCTACTTGTACCTGGACTTTCATCCTTTGGCTCTAGGAAAAGTAGTTGCTGGACTAACACGTGAGTTTAAAGAAGGAACAATGTGAAAATAATATCCATAGAAATATAGACTAGTGAATCGAGGTATAAAAAGACAGCATTGTCACTGTTAGTAGCATAAACTATTTATAACCTATGCATGATGACCAGTTAAGTTGAGAAGCAAAATGGAATAAATCTAGGCATGTGAACTTCTAGTAGTAAAAATGGAAGACTTGCTGAAAATGTCATCGCTTCACTTTCTTTATAATAAATTTGAAAAGGGCTTCACTTCAGTAAAAAATTCAACTGTGAAGGGTGAAGACTTTGCACAAGGCCAAGGTTCTCAATTGGAGACACAACTGGAACACATTAGAGACCGGATTTGTTTATCTTCTCTTCTTTTTAATGCTATTAAGAAGGTCGGGCAGAGAGGGATACAGTTACAGATTGCCCTCTTCCTTATGTTGATAATATACAGGAAAGGCCACAGGAGTACTAGAATTAGGATTTCTAAAATCCGAATATACATTAAAAAGGCATCTGAATGCTTTTGTGCAATGCTTTGCATTGGGAACACAACATTTTCCCACACATAGGTATTTTCTCTCTGTTTTGGTTGCAAAAATAATAATTTTTTCAGTATCTTTAAGTTAAACCCCAAATGATGTTAAAACTCAAAAATATACAATGGCAGAAACTTTTGCATGTACTTCCATCTGTAAAAACAATAAAGTGGACAATTTTGCAGTTTTAGAGGCAAGTCTTGCTCGAGCCACAAAGAAGCCACTATTTACTAGTGAACAAAAAGATGAGAAAATCCTCACTTCTTGTGATTTATTCCAATGACAGGGTTAATGACACAGGTAGACATGCCCATTGACTCATTAAATTGAATGGCAAGGCACAGCTAGAAGTTAATTTTCCTTTGGTATGTGCTTAGGCACCTAGTTATGACAGTATTTGTGTCACCAGTATTTATTCCCGACCTAAAACTGAGTTGATCTTTCAGTTCAAATCTGTGGAGGCATTTTCGTGCAGCTCTCGCTCTTCCAAAGCTCTGTAGTTGTAACAGCTCGTATCTTTTGTAGGTCAGGCGCCGAGACGGACTTCCACGATGTAAGTTAGTCGATTACAGTGGTACAGTTGCTACGGATGTTTTGCTACACAAATACGTAGACACATAGAATATTAATGACAACTTTCATTCATAGGCAACATATGAATGACCAATGAATGAGGTTTTCAGTGTTTAGCAGAAACCTGTTAGCAAGGTTTGATGTAACATTTTGAAACATGTAATCTCCGGTGTGGTAGATACAGGTGTGTGTGCCACCCCACATGGTAAAAATACACTGAAGAAGCCTGGCTCACACTAAAGCATGGCTGTGCAAGTTGTAAACATTTACTTTAGGAATATCCTGAAGAAAAATTTGAAGTTGGAATCAGAAGGAGCTATGCAATTTGGATCTGCACATCCCCGCTGAGGCAGAGGGTATGTGTTTTCTATTATCAAGGTACACTGTGGCAATCAAGGAAACTATCAAGAAAAATGGGCTCTGAGACTCCTCATAGTTCAGCCGTGCTGGGAGCTGGGATTTTTTTTCCATCCCAGTATCAAGCAATGATATTAGAAGGAAGGCCAGCTGTAAAAGGAGCATAAAATACCTGTGTCATGAAAATGTTGGGAAAATTCATTAATCTCTGTGAAATGGATTTAATTTCTTGGGTAGGTGCTAATTATCACTTGAGTATGCACTCGAAAATACTTGATACATTAGAACTTTGAGAATGTCAAACCAGTTTTGCCTGCTTTGCAAACAAACTGAAATAAGGCAAAGGTAATTTTGGCATACCATTTTAAAGTCTTATCCTAAATTTCTGCCGATATCCTGCTCACTGGTTGCAGTTAACATAATGGGCACTTCTAGAGAACCACAGATTGGCCCGCCTGATCCCGGCTCCTGGGAAGGTGTCGCGGTTTAACCCCAGCTGGCAACTAAGCACCACGCAGCCGCTCGCTCACTCCCCCCCCCCCCGGTGGGATAGGGGAGAGAATTGGCTATGGAGCAGACCCTCCAGGAGGCCATGTCCAGGCTCAAGAAGCAACAAGATGACTGGGAGCAGCCAGCACTGATTGACCAAGGGCAGACTGTGCTTAATCATAGAATCACAGAATCACTAAGGTTGGAAAAGACCTCTAAGATCATCGAGTCCAACCGTCAACCCAACCCCCCCATGCCCACTAAACCACGTCCCCAGGCGCCTCATCTACACGTCTTTTAAATCCCTCCAGGGATGGGGACTCCACCACTGCCCTGGGCAGCCTGTGCCAAGGCCTGACCACTCTTGCAGGAAAGAATTTTTTCCTCATGTCCAATCTAAACCTCCCTTGGTGCAACTTGAGGCCGTTTCCTCTCGTCCCATCGCTGTTACTTGGGAGAAGAGACCGACCCCCCCTCGCTCCAACCTCCCTTCAGGCAGTTGCAGAGCGCGATGAGGTCTCCCCTCAGCCTCCTCTTCTCCAGGCTGAACACCCCCAGTTCCCTCAGCCGCTCCTCATCAGACTTGTGCTCCAGGCCCTTCCCCAGCTCCGTTGCCCTTCTCTGGACACGCTCCAGCCCCTCCATGTCCTTCTTGTCGTGAGGGGCCCAAAACTGAACCCAGGATTCGAGGTGCGGCCTCCCCAGTGCCCAGTACAGGGGCACGATCCCCTCCCTGCTCCTGCTGGCCACACCAGTGCTGATACAGGCCAGGATGCCGTTGGCCTTCTTGGCCACCTGGGCACGCTGCCGGCTCGTGTTCAGCCGCTGTCGACCAGCCCCCCCAGGTCCTTCTCCTCTGGGCACTTTCCAGCCGCTCTTCCCCAAGCCTGGAGCGGTGCCTGGGGTTGTTGTGGCCCAAGGGCAGGACCCGGCACTTGGCCTTGTTGAACCTCCTCCATTGGCCTCGGCCCATCGATCCAGCCTGTCCAGGTCCCTCTGCAGAGCCTCCTGCCCTCCAGCAGATCAACACTCCCGCCCAGCTTGGTGTCATCTGCAAACTGACTGAGGGAGCACTCGATCCCCTCGTCCAGATCGTTGATAAAGATATTGAACAACACTGGCCCCAAAACTGAGCCCTGGGGAACACCACTCGTGACCGGCCGCCAACTGGATTTAGCTCCATTGACCACAACTCTCTGGGCTCGGCCGTCCAGCCAGTTTCTTACCCAGCGAAGAATGTACCTGTCTAGGCCGTGAGCCGCCAGCTTCTCTAGGAGAATGCCGTGGGAGACAGTGTCAAAGGCTTTACTGAAGTCCAGGCGCACCACATCCACAGCCTGTCCCTCATCCACGAGGCGGGTCACCTGGGCATAGAAGGAGACCAGGTTGGTCAAGCAGGACCTGCCTTCCATGAAGGATCATGCAGATTTGCAATTTTGATCCACTATGTTTCTCATGTTGGTGTGTCTATGAAATACCATTGACACGTGCCTCACGTGGCAACCGGGAATGTTATCTCTGCCACAGAAGGAGAGTGTTATTGCCAGTAGTCAGCACAGAAATTTAGAAATACTGGGTGGGAAAAAACCCGGTATGGCCAGATCCAATCCTCTTTTTTGGAAAGTATCTGAACGCTTCCTTGAAATATTGGTACACGATACTGACACATGCTGCTCCGTTTTGATTGTTTTTCATTAACAAAAGGATCAGATCCACACTGCATTGTCTCCTCACTGGCAATTTGGCCTACTGACTTATCCAACTGTTTACCTCATCATTAATTATATTAATCAGTATATTGAAACTGCATTACTCTGTACTTTTAGTCCATTTGGAATGTCACCAGTGTATTTAGGAATACCTGTGATATCATCATCTCTGGGTGTAAATTATAAGAAATTTTCAAGGCTTAAATGGATCGAAAACTTGTAATCTAGTCAATTAAAAAAATAAGTTAAATGCAGGTTCATACTCAAAATTTGTCCCGGATGCACTTGCAGTTTTGCATTGTGTATTGGGTTTAAATAGCCCCCTCTTGCCTCCTTCTATATAAAATAACAACATAAACAAAAGAGAAAGTAACTGACCATAAGCCATAGCACAACAGTGAAGCTGACAGAAAGCACTGTCACGTGCCCTCCGTACATAAATGGAGATTCATTACATAAATTTTAGATATTAGTAATCTCAATTGCTACTTGCAATAGAAACAGATAAAACTGTACAGCTTTGGATTATAAATTTTCAGTGTTCCTTGAAGTTTCTTCAAGTTTTTGCTATACAGACAACTTTATATGTGGAATTACTTATTTCCTCAAATCAGCATTTCAGAAAACTTTATGGCCCACGTTAAATGTTGTATTATGCTGTTATGCCTGCCAACATTAGAGGTGACTTTGGTCACTGGTCTTTGATAGAGATACATGTAACTATTTCCTGTAACAGCAGGGTTCTTTCTGTTTTGCATCTGGATTTACTGCGATTAAGCAGTTACACTGGTTGGGTACACTGTCAGCTCATCTCTGGCATTTACCAAACAGAATATTTTGCAAAGCACCTGGGTAAGGACTGCTGTCACTGACACTCAAACCACCGAAGACCATAAGGATTGCAAAATCAAAAACTGAAGGGAGAATTTGGCTGATGTACGCAGTCGTTTGACTGTGTTTGTCAAACGGTAATTGAGGGAGGCAGCAGCCCATTTTTCCAGGACTCTCTACTCTCTTCTGTCAGTCACTACTTCTGAGCATGTGGACTAAATTATCAGTGGTCTATGCCTCAGTTTACCATTAGGAACACTGATATATTAAACCAAGGATATTTTGAGATTTAACTAAGCAGGCTTTGTAGATGATTATGAAAACATTCTATTCTGAGCGTAAAGCATGACTTTTTTCATACCTATACTGTGAAAGTGCACTAGCAAGATGCACAGGGACATGCCAAGTTCCTGGATGTCCAGTCATACGGAGGTAACGGCCACAAATTATATGCATACTTCTTTCAAATCTGGTAACTCTAGGTCTGTGGGACAAGGTTACTCACTGAAAATAGTGCTGTCTCAGGAGCAGATTCCACACAAGCCAGAACACGCCATAGCAGTGTATCTATGCGGTGAGACCAAATGCAACGGCCCACAGAAATGAGCAGCGTAACTCTGCTTTGAGACTTTTCTTGGCAGTTGCGCCAGTTTGGTTAGAACAAAGCCAGCATCAGCTCCTTCACGGCTATGCAGAGCGGAAAGCTGGGCCACACTGCATCGCAGGGCCCCGTCTCACTGCTCTCTCCATCGCTTCACACAGCACCGATGCAGATTATTGTGCGTTTCACATCGTGCAAACACTAGTGATGTGGAAGAAGTGTTCTGCAGGCTACACTGTACAGATAAATTGAAATAATATGTATTTACTCTGCCTTTTCTCTGTTCCTAGCCCCTCCAGTAGCATTAATCTCTTCACTGATACTTGCAGCTTTTTTGTGCCATTCACAGACATCACTAACGCAGCTTTACCACTAATTAAAATACTGATGAAGACAAGAATGGCAGTGCCAGCGACGGGGGAAGCGTCGGTGTGTGACAGGGCAGCAGGCTGCCCCAGCAGCCGGAACGCCAGGAGCACAGGCGCCTGGGGAGGGACACTTACAAGCAGCTACAACGCCTGGTGCCCGAGGGGGCCCGAGAGGGCCCAGGGGAGGGGGCCCAGGGGAGGCGGCGGGGCCGCGGCCGGTGCGCCGGGGCCTGGCGCCGGTGGCAGGCCGTCCCCGCAGGCCNGGGAGGCGAGGCGGGGGACGGTCCCCGCGGCCCGGCGGGGTGGGGTGGGGGCCGCCGGGCGCGGTTCCCTCTCGTCTCCGCTGCCCCTTCCCGGGCTTCAGCGCCGTCCTCGCTGCCGGTGACTTAGCAGGAAAACAGGGCGCGGGGGAGGAGTGGGCCAGACAAGGGAGCAGGGTGGGGTGAGGGGGAGAGGAGCCCCTGCGGTGGGCTCCGGTTCTCCCGGCCTGCGTGTCCTTCCCCCCCTTTAGGCCGCTTCATTTCTTCGGGTGACTTAGCAAGATACCGGGGAAGAGGCGGTGGGCCAGACGCAAATAACGATAAAAAAATAGTCTGGGGCGAGAGGTCTGGTGTGTGTGTGTGCCGGAGAGGATACCGAGCATCCCTTCCCCGAGTTCCTGCTGGAGGGTTTCCTCCTGTTCTCCTCTCCCCCGTCCCCTCCGAGGGCAAGGCAGCGTTTGTCAGGAGATGGCCCAGATCTCCAGAGTCGGCCGCAGCACGGAAAACAAAACGAGAATTGATAATACAGGGGAAAGGAGTAGGTGTTATTTTAAGAATTTGCTTCACATCCACCCTGTTTTCCTGCAGTGATCTAGCAGGGAAAGCATTGATAGGAGGTGGCTCAGACCTTCAGAACCAGCTGCGGTAAAAACGGGGGAGGGAGGGCTAATCTCTCCTTCTTGGGGTCATATCGCTGCCTGGTTGTCTACAGTTGCACAGACTTTCCTTGAAAACCTTTTAATAGCAATAGAGCATTTTAGCAAACTCCATTTATTGCTGCTATTGAGTTTTCGTTTCGGCAGGAGGTTATACGCAGGCAGGGCTTTTGATGGAAGTTGGGGGTGGGAGTGGTGCCTCCCTTAAAAAGTTTAGGGTTTACTCATTTCTGTGGGTAGGAGACTTTTTTTTTTTAAAGGTGGGTGCAATTAAACTTGGCCTTTAATAC
>VZTQ01006474.1:108217-123615 GCA_013400755.1 Pelecanoides urinatrix
GCAGCGCAGGGCAGGCCGGGAGGCGGGCGGCGCGGGGCACGCCGGGACGCGCGCCCTGCGCCTCAGCCTCCCAAGATGGTGGCCGGCGGCTGTCCCCGCCCCCGCCGCGCACATGCGCAGTGGCGCGGCGGGCCGCGCCGCTCCCTCCCTCCCTCCTGGCGGCCGGGGCGCCACTGACAGACCGCGGAGCGGAGCGGTGCGAGCGGCGTGAGCCTCCGGGACCCCCCGGACCCCCCTCCTGCGCGCCCCGCCCCGCCGCACCGGTGAATGGGAGAGGCGGGCGGCGCCGGCCCCACGGAGCAGAGCGAAGCGGCGGCTCGGGTAAGGCCGGGGCCGCGCCTCCCCTCCCCTCCCCGCCTGCCTCCTTCCCCTCCCCCGGCCGCCGTCGCCCCCCGNTACCGAGCATCCCTTCCCCGAGTTCCTGCTGGAGGGTTTCCTCCTGTTCTCCTCTCCCCCGTCCCCTCCGAGGGCAAGGCAGCGTTTGTCAGGAGATGGCCCAGATCTCCAGAGTCGGCCGCAGCACGGAAAACAAAACGAGAATTGATAATACAGGGGAAAGGAGTAGGAGTTATTTTAAGAATTTGCTTCACATCCACCCTGTTTTCCTGCAGTGATCTAGCAGGGAAAGCATTGATAGGAGGTGGCTCAAACCTTCAGAACCAGCTGCGGTAAAAACGGGGGAGGGAGGGCTAATCTCTCCTTCTTGGGGTCATATCGCTGCCTGGTTGTCTACAGTTGCACAGACTTTCCTTGAAAACCTTTTAATAGCAATAGAGCATTTTAGCAAACTCCATTTATTGCTGCTATTGAGTTTTCGTTTCGGCAGGAGGTTATACGCAGGCAGGGCTTTTGATGGAAGTTGGGGGTGGGAGTGGTGCCTCCCTTAAAAAGTTTAGGGTTTACTCATTTCTGTGGGTAGGAGACTTTTTTTTTTTAAAGGTGGGTGCAATTAAACTTGGCCTTTAATACCAATAATAATGTGACACCTTCCCTTTCTTTGCCATAGTATCACTGGTAAAATTTCCTTGCTGGTAGTGCTGCAGCAGAGGGCTTGGTTGTTGCAGGTCAAGTCAATTCATAATGAATTACCTAACCAGGGGATGGTGGAAGGTTAATCTAAGCTATATTAAAAATCTTTAATAAACACTGTTTTACTGTAAATAAATGTTTGGGCATATTGACCTGGTTGAATTATGTATTTTTGTGGAGATTCTTTTAAGTGTATGTTCCTATGACACTATTGTTTATATAGTATTAGGAGATGGAGGTTAAAGAACCTATGTTCAGTGATGATCATTTTGTAAATGAATTGCAGCATTCGGCTGGTTTTTGGAAGAGGGAGGGTCTGCTATCAAAATGTTATTTGCTCTTAGAGTAATTTTGTGAAATAGGAAAATTATATTAGGGAACTAAACAAAGAAAATATTTTTAAACAGAAAGATTTATGGCAAATTTCTATCTTGTTCTCAGGGATCTCATTTTTGTGTATTTCTTTTGATATTACCATGTTTATGGATGCTGTGTGCAGCCATTGAGCAGAGGAGAGACTGGGTGGAGTAAGGAGGCAAAGCTGCGAAATGGCTAGATTACCCTTTCATAGCTTTTTTTTTTTTTNCCCCTCCTCTCCTCTCCGGCTCCCCGCCCTCCGCTCCCGCTCCTGCCCCCTCCCTCCTTCTCTCTAGCTCGCTCTCAAAATGGCGGCCGCGCCCGTTGGTGAGGAGGGAGCCGGGGAGGAGGCGGGGGAGGCAGGGCGACGGGGCGGGAGGGAGGGAGGCGAGGCGGGGGACGGTCCCCGCGGCCCGGCGGGGTGGGGTGGGGGCCGCCGGGCGCGGTTCCCTCTCGTCTCCGCTGCCCCTTCCCGGGCTTCAGCGCCGTCCTCGCTGCCGGTGACTTAGCAGGAAAACAGGGCGCGGGGGAGGAGTGGGCCAGACAAGGGAGCAGGGTGGGGTGAGGGGGAGAGGAGCCCCTGCGGTGGGCTCCGGTTCTCCCGGCCTGCGTGTCCTTCCCCCCCTTTAGGCCGCTTCATTTCTTCGGGTGACTTAGCAAGATACCGGGGAAGAGGCGGTGGGCCAGACGCAAATAACGATAAAAAAATAGTCTGGGGCGAGAGGTCTGGTGTGTGTGTGTGCCGGAGAGGATACCGAGCATCCCTTCCCCGAGTTCCTGCTGGAGGGTTTCCTCCTGTTCTCCTCTCCCCCGTCCCCTCCGAGGGCAAGGCAGCGTTTGTCAGGAGATGGCCCAGATCTCCAGAGTCGGCCGCAGCACGGAAAACAAAACGAGAATTGATAATACAGGGGAAAGGAGTAGGTGTTATTTTAAGAATTTGCTTCACATCCACCCTGTTTTCCTGCAGTGATCTAGCAGGGAAAGCATTGATAGGAGGTGGCTCAGACCTTCAGAACCAGCTGCGGTAAAAACGGGGGAGGGAGGGCTAATCTCTCCTTCTTGGGGTCATATCGCTGCCTGGTTGTCTACAGTTGCACAGACTTTCCTTGAAAACCTTTTAATAGCAATAGAGCATTTTAGCAAACTCCATTTATTGCTGCTATTGAGTTTTCGTTTCGGCAGGAGGTTATACGCAGGCAGGGCTTTTGATGGAAGTTGGGGGTGGGAGTGGTGCCTCCCTTAAAAAGTTTAGGGTTTACTCATTTCTGTGGGTAGGAGACTTTTTTTTTTTAAAGGTGGGTGCAATTAAACTTGGCCTTTAATACCAATAATAATGTGACACCTTCCCTTTCTTTGCCATAGTATCACTGGTAAAATTTCCTTGCTGGTAGTGCTGCAGCAGAGGGCTTGGTTGTTGCAGGTCAAGTCAATTCATAATGAATTACCTAACCAGGGGATGGTGGAAGGTTAATCTAAGCTATATTAAAAATCTTTAATAAACACTGTTTTACTGTAAATAAATGTTTGGGCATATTGACCTGGTTGAATTATGTATTTTTGTGGAGATTCTTTTAAGTGTATGTTCCTATGACACTATTGTTTATATAGTATTAGGAGATGGAGGTTAAAGAACCTATGTTCAGTGATGATCATTTTGTAAATGAATTGCAGCATTCGGCTGGTTTTTGGAAGAGGGAGGGTCTGCTATCAAAATGTTATTTGCCCTTAGAGTAATTTTGTTAAATAGGAAAATTATATTAGGGAACTAAACAAAGAAAATATTTTTAAACAGAAAGATTTATGGCAAATTTCTATCTTGTTCTCAGGGATCTCATTTTTGTGTATTTCTTTTGATATTACCATGTTTATGGATGCTGTGTGCAGCCATTGAGCAGAGGAGAGACTGGGTGGAGTAAGGAGGCAAAGCTGCGAAATGGCTAGATTACCCTTTCATAGCTTTTTTTTTTTTCCCTTTGCTTGCGTTTTGCTGGGGTGGAGGAATACTAATTGCCGTAACAATGAAGTCTCTTCTTTAGGGAAGAATCTAATGGTGCAGGAACCTTCTGAAATGAAACAAATCTTGCATTCTGTTTTGAGGCTTATTTTTCTGCAGGGTGGATCTTGATTTGTCTGACAGTGAGAAGTGACCAGTCACTGTTGCAAAGCCAGAATTTTTTTGTCTCATAACCATTTTAATTTATCGACTTAGATATTCACTTGTTGAATTTATTTTATTTACACCTTAGATAATTATAATTTTTGTGCAGGTGTTTTACACACAAGATTCTCTGAAATATAGAGAACCCCCTGTATTGTTGCTAACTGCTATTATTTGTTCATATAAGTTCTTGGTTAGAGTGGGTAATGGGTGGACGTACTAGAAAAGACAATCCCTGCTTTCTCTGATGCCCACAGTAGAGTAACTCCTATTAGTATATAGACTTAATGCAAGTCTTCATGTGCCGAGTTCATATAAAATAACATCTCAAGATTTCGGAAGCCCTTTTGAACAATATGTCTCTGTAAGAGCATTACTGTACCATTTGGGTACTGCTGCATCGTGGGGGTAATACTGGCGCTTAGACTTAAAGTTGTGTAGGAAAGGCGTTAGAACAAAGGATTTGGGGAGTACAATAGGGATCAGATGAAGCACCTAGGAAGGGCTGCTTGTAGAAGTGCTCTCCTGTTCCAGATGTGGCTCATGGCATTCCCACCTGAATTCAGTGTTGATCAGAGCCAGTACAACACTGAACATGAATGATTCTGAAGCAGGTTGAGGTTTTGCTTTTTCTTGGGTCTGTCTCAATTCTGGAGTCCAGTCTTTGGAGGTAGAAGGCCACAGATGAGACTGCGTTTGGTTTTAATTTGCCCAAAATTAAATTAAAGGGTAGTGGCTTTTTTATAAGATGTAGTTCATTCACTTAAGAGGAGATGTTACAGGATTCAGTGGATGTGTTCACTAAAAGCCTGTGTCTAAAAATGAGTCCAGGCTAAGAGCAATGAAGAAGCCAGTAAAACACTTGCCTCCTTATAACTCTGGTTGATTTTTGTCCTTGAAATGATGGCAGTTACTTTCTGTACAGGAGTAACTTGTTCATTTCTGTTCTACAAAAGAAAAAGGCATTAATACTTACCTTTATGACTGTATGCAAGGTCTGTCTTGCGTGTATTGCCGACTCTTCTGCCTGTACTGTTTCCTATGCTCCACCCAGCCTAGGGTGCTCAGTTTGTATTCTTTGTCTGCTCTCAACTTTTTTGTCTGTCCAACTTGCTATCGATGGGACAGCTATTGAATTAACATCTGTTGACTGTCTTGCCCAACACTCCAACCTTGTCTTTCTTCAAGAACCCTATAACCAACTTCCATCAGTGCTAATTACAATGTGTTTGTACCCTCTTGTAAAATATTCTGGGCAAACAATAGCTGGAAAACCCCTGCCTCTCTATAGCTCAGAAATATACTGTGTATGTTTGTTACAGAGTTTATTTACAGCCCTCTGTAGCTGCTTCTGGTATTCATGAACTAGAGTGGTTCGAATTACTGTAGTATGAAGGGGAGCAGCTTTTGAACAGTTTTGTTTCGGTCAGCTTTCCCCTGCTTTTGTGAACTTCAGGTCTGTTTTCTAAACTAAAGGCAAAGACCGTGGGAGGGCTGCTGAAATTCTGTGAACACTGAAATACTTGTCAGCCTGAAAATAAGAACTGCTTAGGCCTAAATTTAGGAAAACAAGAGGACAATACAAATCAGTAATTATTATTAATAAATAATAATTTCAGATTTCATATAGGGTGTAGGGGAGTTTTCAGCCTATAACATGTAATTTCTGATGGCCGTTGATATTTCCCAAGTATCAGAGCCATGTGTGTTAATCAAAATGGTTCTGGGTTTCTTCTGTGAGGTTTATTTTAGAAAAGTAGTAAGTTATGTACCGTCTATACATGCAGATCTGTTAACGAAGTTACAACTGGTCTCTTTTTTCTCCTTTTTGTAAGAGCTTAAATATTGTTGGCAGAGCAACCTGTCTACTAAAAATGTATTCAGTGGATTAATTCTTGCCTGGGTTGAATAGCTTTCTCGGGAGCTACTTTATTACCTGACACAAGGGGAATTGGGCTCCTGATGTGGCTTTTGGGTGTTGTGAGCATAGGTGTTTATTAACGGGTGATGTTGCTTTGTCTTTTGATCTGCCTGACAGAGTAAGTTACACCTCAATTTAAGTTTTTTAAAAATAGGCATTTACACTAAGACATAATCCTGACCTGTTTAAAACTAGTTTTCAAGTACATAAAGTTATTTTTTCAGAATTCTTGCTATAAAGGCTCTCCAAGTTAGCAGGAGTGCTCACATGGTTATTTATCTTCTGCACGGAAGGCTTGCGCCATTACTGAAAATGCAGTGGTGTGATTTGAGCTCTAGCTGTATTCTGTCAGCTTCAGTGTGGTGCCCTTAGCTTAGCTTGAGTTAAATATCTGTTTTTCTTGTATTACAGTTATTTTAGAACAATGCTTTTCCTCATTCCTACCATGTTTTGAGACCTACTGATGAGTATTACATACTAGAAACATTTGAAAGAACCATGATTTTTATTTGGTGAATAATTTAGTTCTAGTTTTAATCTGGTGAACTTGCTAGGTACTGCAGATTAGCCCCAACAAATGTGTATATCTAACTTATGTCTTACCTTAGTTGTTTAAAGAATGACCTTTTCTTCTTAATACTCATTGAGGCAGGACTTGAATGAGACAATGCTTGTCTCATTCAGCATTTTTAAAAGCTCATTCCTTTTTCTTTTTTTTAACCTCATGCTTTCTCTTTAGGGGATTAGATAGGTGTGATTTAGGCTATCTTGCTTTTTGTTCACTGTCATGGAAGCCACCTATCATATCAGTTCATGCTGGCATGTACTGTTAAGGAAATTTCAAAGAAAAATGTTACTTACAAAATAAGTGTATGCTGTAATCCATTTCGTAGTACTATAAACATACAATCCTCTTCAAAGCAAATCATGTGTGCACAGCATCGTCATACTAGGCAGTATCAAGTGCACTGATGCATGCATAACTATATTAAAAAAATCAACATTATGAATTCCAAGTACTTGTTAGTTAATACATTTAGAAGTACTTTTTACTGTCTGCTCCTTATTGGTGCTGCTTCCGAGAGAGCCCAGCAGTTTGACCTGGCTGCTTATGGACTTCTGGATAAGGATTGTAACTAAATAAGTGTAATAAATACATCTTTGTGGTTGTGATTCGGTTGATTCTGGAAGACTTACCTGATCTTTTTAACCAGTAACTAGTTGCTGCAGTCTTGAAAAGGTGTTTCCAGTTACGGGGCAATCCATCGTGGTTGAGGTTTTTAGGTGGTGCTGCAGCAAATGTCTGTCCTATAATTTTCTCAGATCTGTTGTTAAATAGGTCCCTGTTGACTGAGTTCGTAGATAGGCTTTTCTGAAGCACCCCTTGTTCTCCACTGCCTGTTGGTGAGTCAGCTGGCATACCTCCTTTGAGGTAGGGCTAAAGGTAACAGGTTTTGTGGCATGATGCCGTACTATTTTACATCTGAGATAGCACAGAGGCCTTCATGAGTGAGATTATTTATACGTTCTCTCTTGTATCAATGTTAATTGTTCCTATTGTGCTCCATGAATCTTAAGTTCTTTTGGTTTAATTAGACAAGTCTCTCCCCCCCCTGCAGATTGGCTCTACCTTGTTTTTCTGCATGGAGGTAGCTTAATGCTAGTGCAAAGGTGTTAAGTGTATCCTTCTTTAAGACTAGAGGAAAATCAGTTAGAAACATCTAGCCTGTTTACCTGTAGGTAAATGACTGTTTCTTCCATAAAGAAACAATGTTGGCAGTCCATCTTGTTGGTACTCGGTTCACCTGTTTTTTGAGGTGAAGAATATTAGATAAACAACTTGGTTTATTTAAATGCTAGTGTCTTTACTATTAAGAGGATGATGTCATTAATGTGAGTGTGTATATGTATTTTGAAACAGATAGTGTCTATTAAATCAGTAATGGTAGAAGTTTTTGGTTCTCACTCAGCTGGATTTGTAGGCAGCAAGCACAAACTAGATTAGGCTTGACAGAGGAGCTCCAACCCTAGTATTCATCTGCAGCTGACAGTGAGGATGGGGTTAAAGTTCTAACACCATGCATGACATTTTTGTAATAAAAACTTGGAATTTATCTTTTTCATGGTTTTGTCACACTCATACTAATGATAGATAATTTCCAGTACCACAGGATATCACAATCACAGATTTATACATCAACAAAATGAGAACTGAGATGGTTGTGAATACCGTGGTCTGCTGCCTAGTGTCTGGTCTCTCTTGGCCCTGTTTTGTGCTATCTGACATTGCTTCCGCATGGGAAGGTGTCTTCCGTTTCAGCAGTAAAAGAAGTAATTCTGTATTTGTCTTCTGCTCTCTTGGCTTAGATGAGGGACCTTCCTCCAGGGAGGGCAGTTGCTCTCTTCAGCAGGAGAGTTACTGCGTGTGCGAACAGATGGGAGATGTGGGGATTCTGAGAAGGGATGCTGGTAAAGTTGGGAAGAGAAAGGCAGGTATTTCTTACGGACTGGTTCCCACAACTTCAAATCTGCCGTAGAGGCAGTAATGTAGTAGGTGAAGATGAGTCATAAGAAAGGTGAGACACCTACAAGAACCCTGATTTCATTACTTTTGGTACCGGTGTCATGAAAGAATAAACTCTGTTCCCTGCAATAGGATAAGATGTATGCATGACAATTATGATGATGTGGGTTTGGGTTTTTTTGGGTGGGGGGGTGGAATGTTCCCTCTTTACTTGTCAAGTGAAGCCATTTTTGGTTAACAAGCTTTGAAAATGGTTAAAGGACTAGGAGTGTTCTCATGATTTGAAGAGTGGAAATTCTGTCTGATTTTTTGTGTGGATTTCTTTGTGGTTTTGACCTTCTCCTATTTCTAAAGCTTTAGTATAGGTGTTCCTTCAAGTTTCCTTCCAAATGTTTTTCATATATAAATTTAATGAGTTCACAATCATTTTTGTTAACATCACATTTCCAATATAACAGGCAGTTTAATAATTGAAATATTTAAATTTGCATATAGTCCTGTGAGCTCCTTTACAGTTGTAAGTCTACTACTTAATTCTTCAAGCCAGAAAAAGATGGGGGAAAGAACTGAAAAGAACAAAGTTCAAATTGAGTGTATGACTGCTGACCAACCGTAAAACTATTCTGAGTACATGCACTCTTCTCTTGGTGGCTAAGAGAAAGTAGCTTAAATACAACGTTCTAGAATTGCTATTGCAAAATATGTCTGTATTTTTTGACCTAGCAGAAATAATTTTGAAAAATATCTTTTGCTGAAGTCATCCAGATAAACTGTGATGTGCATTGCGCATTTCTCTGCACAAGTTTGGAGCAGCAGCTTGTAATACTTTAGCCCACTGTAACACCAATCCTCCTCCTCCCTTCTCCCTCTGTCCCGTCCTTCTAACCCCCGCCCAATTTCACTAACCCGTGTCTGACCAGAAAGTCATTCAGGTTTCCAGTGAAGTTCAGTGAAAACCCAATGGGGATTAATATGAATTTAAAACTAATTTTGTGAAAGAATTCCTTGGTATCATATCACTATCACAACATACTAAACAACAGCATAAAGAGTTCTATGTCAAAAACTTTCCCACACATTTTAAAGCTTTCTTTTCTGCTGCAGTTTGTGTTTTTTCCAGGTTGTTCATTTATTGGTAGTTAAATTTACCTGCATTTTCACACAGAACTGAACAGGCAGGCTAGAAGTAGGATGTTTTCACTTGTTTTCCATCAAAGTCTACACGAAGACTACAAACTTGAGCTCTGACCTGGAAGAAGCTTAAAGGCACTAAAATTGGTATGTAGTGACTGTGTGCTTAAGATGTTTCTCCTGAGAGTTAATTGTATCATGCTTCTGCCAGAATTGCAAAACTGAAGTGATACAGGGGGGATAAATGTCAAGATTGGATTAATCTAAAGACTTCTTTTCCCAAAAAAATATTTTCCTAGCAAAATTGCTCCAAGTGTATCAAAAAGTCACATAGTGTTGGTGTCTGGGAAGGTAACAAGACCAAAATGTCTTTTGTTGTTTTACAGTCCTAAAGGTAGGTAGCAACTACCAGTGATCTGTTAAGTAGTGATTATAACTTGAAATAATATGGAAAAGTAGATGGACATATAAATTTATTTCAAAATGCACATCTCCATTTAGGACAAATGCATTTATTTATGGAACATGCAATATAGAGTAGTTAACTTGCTCCTGTTTTATAGCATCTTGATGACATTTCTTAGCTTTATTTTGTTAGATATAATTACAACCTGCATTCCAAGTCTTTGGAACATAGGCGCTATATCTGATCTGCTATAGATTACTTTCTAGTTCCCCATGGATTTATTGTTGAATTATTTTCAGAAGTAAACTACAGTATCAGGTTTTTAGCAAAGTCAATTCAATTAACCTGTGAAAGTAGGTGAAATGGATAAGAAAACAGGCATAGGACTTTTCAATTTTTTTGTGCTAAAAACATATTTCCTGTGATAAACCTTTAACTGAACTGAAATGGAAAATATTTTTGGTAACTTACTGCAAAATGTGAACAAACTGTGCAAAATGCTATATTATGTGTAATGCTATATTGATATACTTGGCAAAGCATTTGTGTTTAAGACCTACGGGCATTTGAAGACTTCACTTTAATTGCAGAATAACAGGCTTACTAACCATGTGAATTAAAAATAAGGCTCAGACTTGTAATTCACATCAGATTTGCTTTTGGTTTTGTTTTTCCAAAATAAGATAGTTGTTGGAGCTCACGTTTTCATAATCCTTCAGCTAGCTTTACTGATGTAGGCTGAAAAAAGATTAGCCCAGCTCATAAATGAGTAGCTTGCTTGTATTCTTCGATTCATCCCTGATGGCTTAGCAGGTGATGAATTCTAACATTTTCTAGGATAAGGTGTGTTTGCCACCCTGTAAGAACTGCATGGCTGTTCTCTTGTGATTGTACTGTACATGTGCTTTTCTGCTGTAACTGGGGGTGAGATGAAGAGGGGAAAAAAGGAACTGGATGTTTTATTTTACTTGTTTACTTGTTTTTCTTTCCTATCAACAGATGAAGACAGATTTCTAAGAAACCTTTTCAGGTCATAGTAGTTATGCCCAAGAAATATGAATATTACTTCACTTCTAATTGGATTTGTATTTAAATGGCAGCTTCTATGGAATCTGTACAGTACATTTGTGGGAGGAGCTGTCCTATTCTGTGGCTTTAGTTTGGTAAAGCAGCTTTTTGCTTACTGGGTTTAAAACAAAATCAGACCATTAAAAATTAGTCTAGATTAAAAGGAAGTGTTCTTATATACTTGCTTATATACTTATTAGAATTTAGCAGTATAGTCTAGAGGTATAAGAGAACAATTAGTTTAATCTAGTTCTCCCACAAAGGACTGTAGCTCTAATTGCCTGCAAATACTCACAAATAACCAGTTTAAGTCCTCTTGTTAATATGTTATGAAACAAGATACACTGTTGAAAAACTTTGTAAGGATCTAATGTGCCAGCCATGTAGCAAGGGATAATGCAACAAGTTTCTACTTCATTGATGCATAAATAGATTGTTTCAACTCTAAAGAATTGTGGAATTTAATTCTGATTATATCAATTCAGTTAGTCTTTTGGTGGCTCTGGTCTCTCCTACCACTTCATAAATGACTTGCCTTTCACTGGGCTTGACAAATTACTTGAAGAGAGGAACCTAACTGAACTAGGATTTCAGATATGTTAACAAACTCAGAAGAAAACATAAGGCGTTTTCTTCCAGGTAAAACATCTTTTAAGAACAATAGAATGTGTTAGAGAAACCGCTTGAAAGTTGGTATCACATAGCTGGACACTGAAGACTATTTTGAGTTTTACACAGGTTGTTGGAATTCTAAATGATTGCCAATTAAGATTTAGATTTGAAGCTAAATGTGAGGGATCTAAAACTCTGTAATTGATTTCATAACGTGAAGCCGATTGGGTGTTCCTTGTGTTCGTAATGGCTTATATGCCTTTTTAACACCCAAGTACTTAGTATTAGGTGTGCCTAACCTGCCAATCTGAGAACATGATCTCAGATTTTGTCTCCTTCAAATAAACATTCTTGTAGATTATTAAATACATGATTTTGTCATAATAATACTTAGAAAACAAATGGTCTTGTAGTTGAGTTTATTAGGGTATTAGGATTCTGCAAAAGAAAAAGCAAAAATTTACTGTTTTTAAAGCACAGCAGTGCACAGCTCTTTGATAAGCTTTCAGTGTTGAAAGGTGTTGGTCTGTTCCATATCTTCTAATACATTTGCTCTGTAATTTATGCCATCTCTTCTAATTTCAGATATAATGAGCTACAGTTACGTGTTTAGTGTATCTAGCTTGTGTTTTTGTGGGGAAGACTGTTTATGGAGCCTAAGCAACGGTCATTAAAACTGCAGAAATTTAATTATTTTATTTTTAAGTTCCTGGAGGCGGTATGAACCATGTATTCCAAGATCTGCAATAACAGATTGGTCAGCAATGGTTGTTAGGTTGCTAGACAGCAGCAGGGCAAACTTGGGGTGGTGCTGATATATTTAAATGTTTGTTGCTGCTGCTGCTGATGTGAACCAAGGAATGATGTTGAAACAGATTTTCTTTGTTTAACTCATAAAAATTCAAAAGTTAAGAGAGAAAATGTAAAATACAGGAGGGACAAGTGTGCCTGTGGGAATTATGGCAGATAGGAAAAGTACTTATGAACTTATTAAGGCTGATTGACTGTTTTTTGTAGCAGCTAGTAAGCAAATGCTTCTGTAGGCTTGGGAACTTAAATTGCCAGAATGATAAAGATTTTGAACCTGGAGTTCCAGTGGGTGAGACAGTCTTTCATCGTGGTGCTGATGAGGATTTTCTTGATGATGGGAGCTGTGGCCTAAATAATCGGAGTAACTTAGGCCATGAAAGAAGCCTGTAAAACTGAACTTCTGAAACTTGTAAAGGCCTTAAAATGTTATACATCTTTCTCTATGTTACTATTTATAGCTTTATTGAGGTGACTTTAAAAATCTGGATAGAACCTACAAATATCTGCAAGGAATACTGGTTCATTATGAACTTGGAATAACTTTCTGCTCTCTGTCTGTATGTCACTACTTGGTATTTCTGTAGATTTTCTTAAACCTTACTGCTTATGGCAGCAGAGCACTGCCAGTCAACAAGGCACTGATACAGGTGGCTTTGCTGTATAGCATAGTCACTCACAGTGAAAGGAGAGCACTGATCCTAACGCGCGCATGTTAGATTGGATCTCGCTCGTGCTACAGAGGCATGCTCAACTGGCTTAACCCCAATCAGCAACTAAGCACCAGGCAGCCGCTCGCCCACCCTCCCCGGTGGAATGGGGGGGAGAATCGGAAGGGCAGAATTAAGAAAACTTGTGGGTTGAGATAAGAACAGTTTAATACATGAAATAATGAAATAACAACAATAATAATAACAATAAATTGTAATGAAGATGAAAACAATGAGAGAGAGAAACAAAACCCAGGAAGAAAACCAAGTGATGCAACTGCTCACTGCCCGCCAGCTGACGCCCAGTGAGTCCCTAGCAGCGATCGCACCCCCCGGCCAACTCCCCCCAGTTTATATACTGAGCATGATGTCATATGGTATGGAATATCCCTTTGGCCAGTTTGGATCAGCTGTTTTGGGTGTGCCCCCTCCCAGCTTCTTGTGCACCTGGCAGAGCATGGGAAGCTGAAAAGTCCTTGACTAATGTAAACACCACTTAGCAACAACTAAAACATTAGTTTGTTATCAACATTATTTTCATACTAAATCCGAAACACAGCACTATACCACCTACTGGGAAGAAAATTAGTTCTAGCCCAGCTGAAACCAGGACACACATGCATGTTAGATTGCGTCTTGCCCGTGCTACAGAGGCATGCTCAGCTGAGTCTAGCAAAGCAAGTGTACGTCCAGAATGAAAGATGAGTTTGACAAATGTTACTTCTCATTTATATATTTTATGTTTACTGGTATATATGTAGTTTCTAATAAAATATGTGATAGTTTAACTTGCTAACTGCAATTTAGATGGATCATATATCAATTGGGAGTGGTTTTTACTATAACTTTTTCTGAAGAGCAGAAATGGGTATTGTTAGTCAGCTGAGCCATTTCAGTGATTTGTTTATGGTGTGGATCCATAAGCAGTATTTTTGACACACTTGATGGGAGTAAAGGGAAGACAATAGAGAACCTTGAACTGATCTTGCTGATAAAATACTGAGGAAGATGATAAGGTTGGTTGCGATGGCACAGTTTGGTATCTCAGGATACGTTTATGAAAATGCTTGGATTTGGAAGGGCTTCATAAGAACTTAGTGTGAAACCCCTGTTAATGGCAACGTCAGTGGAGAAGTTAATAAGCTCGGTGGTTGTGTGCTGGCAGCTGGAAAGCACCCGGTGCAGTTCCTGCCTGTGGTGTGATTCCCATAAGGCAGTTTGAAGGACAAAAGTCCTCATTCTTTCTGGGACCTTAAATCCTTGACTGAACTAATACCTTGCAGGGACCAATGTAGCATCTTACTGAAGGTATAATTTATATCATGAGTTAATAACTAGTAGCTAATGGTTTCTTTGACCTCCATATTTATGGCTTCAATTTTGTCATGGTACAGTATGTGTGTTACTTGGAAAGAGTTGAGTGGTACCCTGCCACATACAGATAAAACCTTCTGATTAAAGCTGTAGCAATGAGTTATTACAATTGTTAAACAAAGTCATAACAGTAGTAAACCAGAAATAGGTGAAACAGAAAAAAATAACAAAACTTTCATCCTACTCTAAAATATTTGGATGAGCTGTGGTATCTATGGGTATCTATTCAGTAATTAACAGCAATAATCAGTAAGTCAAGGATTAAGTCCAGAAGTCCACTATTTTAGTAGTTAAAACTAAGAAGACAGGCTGGTTTTGATTTTAAAAACAGCTGTCTTCAAGTGTGTTTGAAAACTTCTGTTTAGTCTCATTGTAGCTTTGCAAAGTAGATGATCAGCCTGAAATAGATAAAAGCTAAATGTCAAATTCCGGGCACAGTGTCTTTACCAGACGTGTATTCAAACCAAATTTTAGTACTGTTTAGCATCCAGGGTACTCTGATAAGCAAAACGTAATGAACTTGTCACAAATGAGTGGTTTAGAGGGTGCTTAAAGAATGACCGTCAAAAGTATTAGCAAAAAGTGGTTTTAATAGAAATTTATAAAAGTGCGACTTAACAAAGTTTGATGGCAAGGTTCACTCTATCACTTACTACACGGATGAAATATATAAAGGAAAAATCGAGTTAGAATCGAGCTAGAATGATTTATACAGAGACTGAAGACACAAAAGGGTAAAGGAGACCCTCCCGTTGAGTCACAAGGTTCAGAGAAGACCCCCTTGCTTTGTAAACTCCTGATGGAGCTTAGGTGTGGCTAGGTCCGATCTTAGTCTCAGACTTGGACAACAGTTTATGTCTAATGGAAGAAATACAAAGAGTAAGGAAATCCTCCCATTGAGTCACAAAATTTAGAGTAGACCCCCTTGCTTTTTAAACTCCTCATGGAGCTTAGGTGCAGCTGGATCCACTCCTAGTCCCAGACTTTGTTAACGGTTTATGTATAAAAGATTGTGTGTCTAGCAGCAGTCTAAGGTTCATTCACAGTTTTAAGGTGGATCACAAGATTTTAGCAACATTTAATCATTGGCTAATTTAACATTTACAAAGTAAGTTAATAGAATTTACTAGACTTAATTACAGATTTGAGATGGTAATATACTATTCTTGCTATTGGGTATCTCCATCTATGTACACAGACATAAAGATAGATAAATATTCAAAGGTATACCTGTTAAAAATTCCCCTCAAGTTCAGTGAAATATTCATATCAAATGTGTCGGCATTTCTCAACAGGCGAGG